>OZ025214.1:13044162-13514162 GCA_964019055.1 Anthopleura xanthogrammica | reverse complement strand
TTTCTCTCCTGATAAGAGGAAAACATTTTTTTGGTTTGTGGAATTTTTTCTAAGTGCTAACTCCAACCCTCCCTATACGGCTAGGGTTGAAATATGGGTTTCCTGGAAAAAGACCTCGGATGATGTTTTAACTTTCAGAAACGGTGTTTCAAGTGTAGTTTAATGTGTCTAGGGTGTTTGTTTACTGATAAGACGAAATAAATTTTTTTTGATTTATTGAAATTTTTCTAAGTGCTAACTCTAACCCTCCATATACGGTTAGGGTTGAAACATGGGGATCCTAGTAGATGACATTTAATGTTGTTCTAACTATCAGAAATGGTTTTTCTAAGTGTAGATAAGTGTGTCTAATGCGTTTTTCTCCTCATCAGGCGGAATAATGTTTTCGATTTTCTTGAAATTTTTTCTAAGTGCTAACTCTAACCCACCCTATACTGCTAGGGTTGAAACATGGGTTTCTTGGAAAAAGACCTTGGATGTGATTCTAACTTTCAGAAACGGTGTTTCTGGGGTTAGCTAAGTGATCCTAGTATCTTTTTGTTATAATAAGACGAAATAATTTTTTTGGATTTTTGTAATTTTTTTAAGTGCTAACTCCAACCCTCCATATGCGGTTAGGGTTGAAACATGGGTTTCCTGGAAAACGACCTTTAATGTTGTTCTAACTATCAGAAATGGTGTTTCTGATTTCAGCTAAGTGTCTCTAGCGTCTTTTTTACTTAATAAGACGATATATTTTTTTTGGATTTTTGCGAATTTTTTCTAAGTGCTAACTCTAACCCTCCCTATACTTCTAGGGTTGAAACATGGGGATCCTAGTAGATGAAGTTGGATGTGGTTCTAATTATCAGAAACGGTGTTTCTGGGGTTAGATAAGTGTTTCTAGTGTGTTTATTTTCTAATAATACGAAACAATTTTTTTCGATTTTCTTGAAATTTTTCTAAGTGCTAACTCCAACCCACCCTATACGGCTAGGGTTGAAACATGGGGATCCTAGTAGATGACCTCTGATGATGTTCTAACTATCAGAAATGGTCTTTCTGGGGTTAGTTAAGGGTACCTAATGACTTTTCTTGTGTTGTGGATTGAAAACTGAAATTTCGCATAGGGTGGGTTAGGGTTAGCACTTTGAAAACTTTTCGTCGATTTTCTCAGAATCAAAGTTCTCAAAGTTCCTAGGACAAAAGTGATCCACACCCTCTGAAACGCGTAAATACCATATTGCTCGAGAAACATTTGTTGGTGGGTTGTTGTTGTCATTAAAGGCTACCCAGATTTTTCCCCTAAACCTAACCCGTGGACCTTGGGACTTCATTCCTCGAACCCTCCCTATACTGCTAGGGTTGAAACATGGGGATCCTAGTAGATGATTCCTGATGATGTTTTAATTATCAGAAATGGTTTTTCTGGGGTTAGATAAGTGTGTCTAGTGTGTTTATTTCCTAATAAGACGAAATAATTGTTTTGGATTTTGGTGAATTTTTTCTAAGTGCTAACTCCAACCCTCCCTATGCGGCTAGGGTTGAAACATGGGTTTCCTAGTAGATGACCTCGGATGATGTTTTAACTATCAGAAACGGTGTTCCTGGGGTTAGTTAAGGGTATCTAATGACTTTTTGGTGTTGTGGATTGAAAACTGAAATTTTACATAGGGTGGGTTGGGGTTAGCACTTTGAAAAATTTTCGTCGATTTTCTCAGAATAAAAGTACCCAAAGTTCCTAGGTGAAAAGTGATCCACACCCTGTGAAACGCGTAAATACCATATTGCTGGAGAAACATTTGTCGGTGGGTCGGGGTGGGCACTTTGAAATAATGTCGGTGTTACAAGTGTACAAAAGAAACTTCATGGATGCATGCATGCCTGCCTGCCTTGTTTCATTGTGCTTGTGCCATGAACCCTGTTGTTGTCATTAGAAAGTCTGTCCAAATACTTCCCCTAAACCTAACCCGTGGGTGCTAGGGAGTCAGATTTCGGGGTAATGTTAGGATATAGGGTTGGGATGGGGTAGGTATTGAGGGGGTCTGGCGTTCGGCTTTAGGGTTAGGGTTAGGTTTAGGGTTAGGTTTAGGTTTAGGGTTAGGTTTAGGGTTAGGTTCAGGGTAAGTATTTGGATGGAGTATAGAGTGGAATGTGTGGGTGAGCGGAACTAGTTGAAATGTATGGTAATGCGAATGCCTAGAGTGCCTGTTTACGATGCTCTTGCTCACACACATTTCTTTTCCAGGATGGACGAAGCCCACGAGACTGCTGAAGACGGTCATTGCTGCAGAGACTGTTGCTGCACAGACTCTTGCTGCATGGACTATTGCTGTAAAGGCTGTTGCTGCATAGACTATTGCTGCAGAGACTATTGCTGCATAGACTATTGCTGTAAAGGCTGTTGCTGCAATGACCATTGTTGCAAAGACTATTGCTTCAAAGTTTAATCTTTAGATGTGTTGTCGAGCCTAATAAAAATACTGGTATATCTTTACTGATGACTGTGTTGTCATTCTAAGGAAGTCTGCCCAAATACTTTCCCTAACCCTAACCCCTAGGGATGTGGAGTCTATTCCCCGAAACTTACACCTACTTAAACCTGAGGAAAATGCCATTCACCTACGAAGCCTTCTTCTATTGTGCTTGTGCTATGACAACTGTCGTTGTCATTAGAAAGTCTGCCCAAATACTTCCCCTAAACCTAATTCCTGGGGATTTAGACCACTATGCTTCTGCTATAACCATTGTTGTTGTCATTAGAAAGACTACCCAAATTCTAACCCTAAACCTAACCCGTGGGCCTTTGGACCATTGTGCTTCTGTTATGAACCCTGTTGTTGTTGTCGTCATTGGAAGGTCTACCCAAATTCTAAGCCTAAACCTAACCCGTGGGCGTTTGGACCACTGTGCTTCTGGTATGAACCCTGTGTTGTCATTGGAAAGTCTACCCAAATACTTCCACTAAACCTAACCCTCTGGCCTTTGGACCAGTATGCTTCTGTTATGACCACTGTTGTTGTCATGAGAAAGTCTGCCCAAATTCTTTCCCTAAACCTAACCCTTTGGGCCTTTGGACCACTATGCTTCTGCTATGACCACTGTTGTTGTTGTCTATAGAAAGTCTGCCCAAATACTTTCCCTAAACCTAACCCTCTGGGCCTTTGGACCATTGTGCTTCTGCTATGACCCCTGTCGTTGTTGTCATTAGAAAGTCTACCCAAATACTTTCCCTAAACCTAACCCGTGGGCCTTGGGACCATCATGCTTCTGCTATGACCACTGTTGTTGTTCATCGTATAGTATAGTGACGTAGAGTGACGTAGAGTGACGTATGGTGACGTATGGTATAGTATAGTGACGTATGGTGACGTATGGTATAGTATAGTGACGTATGGTGACGTATGGTATAGTATAGTGACGTATAGTGACGTATTGTATAGTAAAGTGACGTATAGTGACGTATTGTATAGTACAGTGACGTATAGTGACGTAGAGTGACGTATGGTGACGTATGGTGACGTATGGTATAGTATAGTGACGTATAGTGACGTATTGTATAGTATAGTGACGTAGAGTGACGTATAGTGACGTAGACTGACGTATAGTGACGTACAGTGACGTATGGTATAGTATAGTGACGTATAGTGACGTATGGTATAGTACAGTGACGTATAGTGACGTATAGTGACGTATTGTATAGTATGGTGACGTATTGTGACGTATGGTGACGTATTGTGACGTATAGTGACGTAGAGTGACGTATAGTGACGTATGGTGACGTATAGTGACGTATAGTGACGTATTGTATAGTATAGCGACGTATAGTGACGTATAGTGACGTATGGTATAGTATAGTGACGTATTGTATAGTATAGTGACGTACAGTGACGTATAGTATAGTGTAGTATAGTGTAGTATAGTATAGTGAGTATTGTATAGTACAGTAGAGTACAGTAGAGTACAGTAGAGTACAGTAGAGTATAGTGCATGGCCAACCCTGTATTGCAAGAAGGAGCCCTGTATTGCAAGAAGGAACCCTGCAGTGCAAGAAGGTGCATGTGGATAGTGTTGAAAGGGGAAACAATACATTTATTTATTTATTTATTTATTTAATACGCTTCTCTCGTGTTCTCTCCACATCCCGCGTGTCTTCATCAGAGTACAATACACGCAAAACTGTTTTTTATTCCTCAAGTCTTCTAGGGTCGTTGTAGTGTCACTTGAACATCCTTGTTGTAGATGTAGAGTAGGTTCACCCACGAAGTACCTGCACGAACTATCACCTACTGACTGAAAAGGCTGCTTGAAATAAACCCCGTCCACAAACCTGTGGAATAAAAAAACCCCCTCCACAAACCTGTGCAATAAAAAAACCCCGTCCACAAACCTGTGGAATAAAAAAAACCCCTCCACAAACCTGTGCAATAAAAAAAACCCTCCACAAACCTGTGCAATAAAAAACCTGTGCAATAGAACCCTGCAATAGAGATAGCCAAGCAATAGATCACTGCAACAACGACAACCCCTCCCCAAGTCGACCCCAGGGCCTTATTGATGACAGAAAGATCAACCACAGGCAACCCAACAAGAACAATACCGAGCGTGGAACAACCGTCTCCACCAACCTGTATAAAAAATACCTAAGTCTTTGACCAACACGCCAAAACACTCGCCGCAGAACCCTACCCTCCTCCACTAATTTAGTATTGTTCTACAACGTTGGTCCAAGACGAGGTCGACAACGAGGGCCCCTGCTACACTCGTAGGACTCACATTCACGTCGGAATGAACCCACTTTTCTCCCGATCTTTGCCGAAATTTTTCCTTTTCACGACCTTCCCCGTCCTACGAGCGGCAGGTGTCAACACAGTTCTTCGTGTTCACACGGATTTAAACCCTCACAGGACTTCATGATGTCCTCAGGTCCCTCGTTGCGACTACTCCATACCCCATTTCAGCAAGCGAGTGACCGCAAAGCCTGTCGGTTCTAATCATAGGCACACCGACCACACACCGACCACACACCGAGCACACACCGAGCACACTTCACGTCTTTCGTCTCGCTCACTCCCCTGATGGCAATCTGATGACTGACTGCAAACAAACACTCGCTTTTATCAGGTAACAAAACCTCCTATTCTACGCTTAACTGTGCAAACTCCAACACAAACATTATTTCTTCTCTTCTACGTATTTAGTTCGTGGGTTACAGCTTTTTTCCTCATTCGAAAATTACTTTTTTCCTCGTTACAAATGGAAGCCTTTCGTCGTAGTTGTTGTCGTTCTCTTACCATTTGCACGTGGTTGGGTTTCCGAGGTAAAAAACACATGAATTCGCTTGTTTTTGCTTCCATTCGACTCGTTTATCCTTGAGGCTCCAGAGTTTTTCTACAAACTACGTTTCTTTAGCTTAAATATTTTATTTACGCTACAGTAATACTACTGTAGTCTGTCCTTCTTGCACCCTGTCCTTCCTGCACCCTGTACGAATAATACTCGCTTTTATCAGGTAACAATGCCTCCTATACTACGCTAAACTGTGCAAACTCCAATACAAACATTATTTCTTTCCTTCTACGTATTTAGTTCGTGGGTTACAGCTTTTTTCGTCCTTAAAAAGTTACTTTTTTCCTCGTTACAAATGGAAGCTTGTCGTCGTAGTTGTTGTCGTTCTCTTACCATTTGCACGTGGTTGGGTTTTCGAGCTAAATAACACATGAATTCGCTTGTTTTGGCTTCCATTCTAGTGCCTTACCCTTAAGGCTCCAGAGTGTTGCAGAAACTACCTTTCGTTAATGATTTTTTGGGGTTTTATTAGCCTTTTCTTGCTGGATATATTTTACAAAAATAACTTGACAGCTTGTCATTCATCTGAGCTTACTCCTATACTAATTTACACTTACTTATTTCTTTACTTCAAGCATCCTTTCTAGCTTCAAGAACTGCTTTCCAAGGCTATTATGATAGTATGCAATGAATTAAGGTAAGGAAAAGTCTTTTACACTTGCTTAAGTCCACTAATCCTTCACGCACATTTATTTATAAACCTTCTAAAACCTAGCAGTATTCACTACGTAGTCCCATGTCTTTACCACCCATTGATAAACAGTTAACTAGTCTTTGCATATTGCAAGTCAAATGCTGCGAGTCTATGGGCAATGACTTCTATATGATATGTAAGTAATTGTGGTCCCTACATGGTAATGCATGTCTCTTCATGTCATTTCATTTATTTGTTATGATGCAGCTGAAAAAAATCATAATAATTCCAACTGGAATAGAAATTGCTATATAGTTTTATAAATATAAGAAATAGCATAATAGTCATGTGAGTCAACAATTGGCTGGTAGTATTAAATATTAAATATTAAATTACACATTTCATTCAGAGACAATATCTCTGTGTTGATTAAATCAAAGAACATACAAATAAAGTCAATCTTCTTCAGCAAAGACACCTAGCTATCTTGGCCAATGTCCAATATTCTAACAGGAAACATTGAGCACACAACTGTGTAAAAATATGTCACTAAATCCTTCGTGAGCTTGACTAATGGCTCCCAGCAATAAATTGACATGCTTCATACATTTAAAATTTAGGATTATTTATAACATTTAGAAATTATATAATAGATTTAAATTAGGCCCGGTTTGGGCATCAGGTTTCGCATGTGCCAAGTCTAAGGCAAATGAACTCAAATAATAGGTTTCTTTGTTTGCATTGCATATTTTTAGTATAGTGTCCCCAATTAGCTAGTGGTCTACTTGGAGAGTAGAGACTCAAGTAAAGTTGTTATTATTACATGTTTGACATGATGAGATTGTGAAAAAAAAGGCTTGATTGCTTGAATGAGACAAATAAAAAATCGATTGACTGTACGTAAGTGAACCCCACGGAACATACTCAATTTATGCTCAAAATCATCAGAAATCCACAAAAGCTATCTAGACTTTTCCTGGCATCTAGCCAAAGGAATCCCAATGGTGAAGATTAGTGTTACTGGTATGTCATATTTTTACATGCCATATTGCAGTTTCACAAATAAATACTAAACTTTGTTGCTTATCAACCCTTTGAAAAATGTTTTTTTTTTCAGACTTTTTGGACCCTTTGAAAATATATGACTTTTTTTGGATTTTTTGGACCTCTTGAAAAATGGGATCTGTTTAGGACAATTTTGGAATAAACACTCCTAAATAATACTAAACAGTCCCAATTTATCAAAGCTACCAAAAGTCTCTAAATTGTCCCACTTTTTGGGACCATTTGCACACTTTGAAAAATGTTTTTTTCAGACTTTTTTGACCCTTTGAAAATATGTGATTTTTTTTGCATTTTTTGGACCGCTTGAAAAAAGGGATCTGTTTAAGACAATTTTGGAATAAACACTTCTAAATAGTACTAAACAGTCCCAATTTAACAAAGCAACCAAAAGTGGGACATTTTGGACCCTTTGAAAATTTTTTTTTTTTGTCAGCTTTTTATGACCCTTTGAAAATATATGACTTTTTTTCCAGGAATGATCTTAGGCTTCTTGGGATCTATTGGTGTCCAGCAAACTAACTAAAGGCAGCTTTTCCACGGCAACATTAGCCGATTGTGAAGTGAGATAAGTTTTACAAGCTCATAGTTCGTACCAAAAAAAGTTTTTTTGTATGGGGTAGTCCATGAACCGGGTCCATAACGGGGTCCATGGACTGAGTCCATGAAGGGGGTCTATGTTTTGTCGATACCCTATAGAGGTATGGGGCAATTGATGGACTTTTTGAATGCTTTGCATGAAAGACATGAGTCTTGGCTGATCAGAGACGAACATCCTTCACCAGCCCCAGTATTGGGGAGGTGACTATCTCTTAAGGCTGACAGTTTGTTCACTGCAATTCTCAATATTCAGCCAACTCTCAGTTGCAAGTTTCCTATTGCAATTTGGCTGTTCACTGCTGCCAGTCAAAAGTATATATAGAAGGACTGACTGATTAGTTTTAATTAACAGCAGCGAAAAACCAATTTCACAACCAAACATGATACATTTACACTAAGAATCCCAGCAAAAAATCACCACCAACATGTTTTCATGTGTGGAACATGATTGGCCTCAGCAAGTGATTGCAATAGAAATAGAATAATAATATATTTGCCGTAGTGCAAAAAGAGATATAAAGTTAGTCCTATAGATAATATCTCCTAAGATCAAATTGGAATTTGGAAGATAATTTTTATAGAGGGAGAAAATTTGAAGAACCCAGAGAAAAAGCTTTGAGGCACAGGAGAGAACCAACAAGCAACTTTACTCATTAGCTTATGACACAGAGCCCAGCTGGTCTTGAACCCAAGTCACATTGGTGAGATGCAAAGCAATAGCTGTTATAGCGGATGCATGCAAATGAGACGACAAGCATGGTATTAACCCGATAGCCTCACTTATATGATTCTTAAAGCAAAAGAATATCTCATTTGCATCTCATTTGCATGTATCCGTAATAACAGCTATTGTTACACCTGTGCATATTAGAGCACCACTTTCTGCTTTCTTTTCCATTCATACTTAAAGTGCTAGTCTTACGAGAATGACACTATCCCTGAAGAATATATCTTATAAAAGTAGACATGCTATATAGTTCATTGTCAAAATTTTATTTTGATACGAGATCGGGAAGATGTTGTATTTAGCCTTTAAAGTTCGGCATTTTCGGTCCGCCATTAAACGAATGCGTTCCGGTGAGGTTGGTAACAATTCAACAGAAGTGACGTCATATGCGCAACGATTAAAATTTCGCGGCACATACTAGATACTCTGGTCTTGCTATCACATCAACACTAAGCGCATGTTTTACCAGTTTCGACTAAAAACCTGAAGTTTTAAACACAATTACAATTAAAGGATGGAGAGCATGGAGAGCAAAGTCAGAAGTGCGCATATGACATCACGAATAAATTAAATACAGCTCCGCTGACCAAACTAATCGCTGTGACCGAACAATGGCGGACTAACTTTTTAGCGATTTTAAGAACAAAATTCATTCCCTTAATTATTTTTTTTCGATCCGACTTTTGTTAATTCGTAAACTATACGACCTATTTGTGGATAATAATCACAGAAAAGTGATGATTTTACAGTGTCATTCTCGTAAGACTAGCACTTTAAACAATATAAAATATATGTGCTTGACTCAGTACTGTGATACAAGAGCTGTGAACAGAGGGACAATATTTTATGAATACCGTCGTTTTACAAGTATGGCACTGAACAATAGCCAGTTGTCTTTGTTTCATGATTGAATTGGAATTTGGAAGTTGATTTCTGCTGTAGTAGTAAAACATTTATAATTTTGATAACTTTATATTGATCATGTTTCTGTCCCCTGATATATACTGGTAATTAGAAAAAACCTACTAATGGTCTATCACCAATCGAGCCCTGTGATTGGCTGAGCTACTAGGGGTCTATTAGTGATAGACCTCTAGTAGCGAAAAGCGCCGGTTTTGAAAACCAAAAAATATATATTTAAAGCAAAATCCAAAACTTTTTGCACCTTTTATTGGACCGATTAGTAGGTTTTTACTAAAACAATTAGACCTCTCGCCCTCATGGCCTACGAGTCAATAGCCCATTCGGCCTTCGGCCTCATGGGCTATTGACTCGTAGACCATTCGGACTCGAGGACTAATTGTTAATTAGCCAACCAGTCAACATGCATATTACATTTCAAATATTCCATAATTCATAATTTGAATAAGGCACCCTGTTATAGGAAAGCATGGGTGCTGTTGTGATTAGAGTGCTCACCAAGGCAATCTGGCTTCAATTCCCAGACTCAACGTCCTTTGTCAGTAGAGTTGCTTGTTGGTTCTCTCCTGTGCTTTGAGGTTTTTTCTCCAGGTTCTTTGGTTTTCCTCCCTCCTTAAAACTCAACTTCGTAAATTCTAATTGGAATCCAGTGGAAGAAGAACCACTCTGTAGAACCACTGTTAATTCCCATTCATTTTTTTCATCGCTTGTCCCTGGCTTGATGTTAGGCTGTTTTGACTGATGAAAAAACATGCTGGTATGAATAACCACTAGTTAGACACCTTGAAAGTATCCAGAGGCATATTAACAAGGGACATTAAAAGGAGGTTGTGACTATGCAAAACTGCTGTCCCAATAATGTTAATGTTCTTTTTCTTTCAGGTTGTTGACGGAAACAAAACTTTAGACGAGATGTACAAATACTATGATATGAATTGTGATAGTCTCCTTGCATTGGCATCAACCCTGTTTATCAGTCTCACCAAGGACTCAAGGTCCAGTGAAGTTTGCAACTGTACAAAAGATATCCATATGTAAAAACTGGTAATCACCATGCAGGGCTTAAATAATGGCTGGTCATTCACAGGTTATGATGACCAGCATAATTAGTTTTAGATTGATCATACCTTGTTTCTGGCTGTCTACTGTCATTTTCATAAATGAATTTGGGATGGCTCTGATGGATTGCATGAGAGTGCATGATGAATGACTGACTACACAGAGGGCAAATAGTACAATAAAATTGAAAAACAGAAAAAAGGAAAAATTATTCATTAACTTGAAATGTGAAACTTGAAAAATGAAATGTTTTTCTAACTTACTTGCAGCTCCTATAGAGTCTATATGCAGCAATATTAATTCAGAATTTGTTCATGAAACTTTATCACACTGCACCATGTTTGTTTTCATGAGGATAAAAACCATTGTCTAACCCCATGTAACCTTGTCCGGAAGCATTTGAATGTTTTCCCATTTCAGACCACGTGTCATTCTCTTGAGAATAAGTTTCTTTGTTTGAGTTGTATCCATATTCATGTGTCTTCTTATGCACAACTGTTAAACAATGAAATGATACTCTGGGGAATGACACAAGGTCTGAAATGGGAAAACATTACGCCCAAGCCGAAGAGGTCTATTGCGTGCATTGCCATGCCTACATTTTATCAAAATCTCGATCGTTAACTTCGTCCTGCAAAATTGTTTATTTTTAGTACAAGTAAAATTGTGAATTTTGGTCCTCTTCAGCCAAAAGCTATGAACTAGCTATAGCCCATTGTTTTAAACAATTTTGAGTTTTTTGGCCTTTTTTCAGACTTAGTGGTAATATTATACTATAAAAAACCTTCAGTTTTGGCGATTTTCAGGTGCAAAGTATTGCCTACAGCTCATAGTCTCTACCAATTTTGGACCATTTTCACCCCTTTTCAAAAAATAGGTATTATTAATGAAGGACCCCACCCAATATTTAGCAGTTATTCGCCAAAGACGAAGTGATTATCGATGAATATTTACCGAGCCGCGAGTCTTCGAGCTGCAAGGTAAATATTCATCGATAATCACTGAGCCTGAGGTAAATAATTGTTTTAGTATAAATAAAAAGGTGATTATTTCAAAAAAGAAAGAAGGAAACAACATTGAAAGTGAAAATATTTTATTTTTTAAAAGCGCGACAGCCATTTTGTCCGAAAAGGTAATTATCGGCTGATAATCCGAGATAGAAAACCAATCAGAGCACGCGATTTTGTATAATCACCTTTGTATTTATACTAAAGATCATTATTGGGCATTTTCAGACAAAAAAGCATGGACTATAGCCCACGGTTTAGACCAATTTTTGACCGTTTCCTCCCCTTTTGAAAAAATGCCCATTATTTATGAACGACTCAAAATAGATCATTTTTGGCCATTTCAGACAAAAAAGCATGGACTATAGCCCACGGTTTTGACCGATTTTTGACCGTTTCCTCCCCTTTTGAAAAAATGCCCATTATTTATGAACGACTCAAAATAGATCTTTTTTGGCCATTTCAGACAAAAAGCATGGACTATAGCCCACGGTTTAGACCAATTTTGGTCCATTTTCACCCCTTTTGAAAAAATATGCAGTAATTATGAAGGATGGAAAATAGGTCATTTTTGGCCATTTTCAGGCAAAAAGCATGGACTGTTGCCCACCGCTTTGACCAATTTTTGGTATATTTTGAGGTGTTTTTTTTTGTTCTTTTATTGACTTACTGAAGAAAACTGTTCGTGTAAAAACTGTAAAAAATGAGCAGAAGTGAGGTGGAAAAAATATTTAATGCTAATAGTCGGTGAGGGGGTAATGGAAAGACAGCAATGGTAGTTCTTTTGTATCTATGTACTCTTTATTGTTGACTGAATCGTTGTTTTTTTTTGCTTTCTTCAGGAGAAAGATCAGTTATACACGGGGAACATTCCGAGAATGAAAATGGAGCATATGAGATATAAGGTATGAGGAAGTTCTAGATATACTACTATTAGATTATAGTTGGTACCCATCTAATGGAGTATCCACATTTCCCAGAAAAACTGTGAATTTTCGTCCTCTTCAGCCAAAAGCCATGAACCATAGCCTATTGTTTTAAACAATTTTGAGAGTGTTTAGGCCTTTTCTCGGACTTAGTGGCAATGTTATACTTTAAAAAAACCCTACAGTTTTGGCCATTTTCAGGTGCAAAGCATTGCCTACAGCCCATTAAGTTTTGACTGATTTTAGGCAATTTTCACCCCTATTGAAAAAATAGGCATTATTTATGAAAGACACAATATCGATCATTCTTGGCCATTTTCAGACAAAAAGCATGGACTATGGCCAATGGTTTAGATGAATTTTGATCCATTTTCACCCCTTTCAAAAAAAAAAAAATTATTTATGAAGGATGGAAAACAATTCCTTTTTGGCCATTTACAGACAAAAAGCATGGACTATAGCCCACGGTTTAGATGAATTTTGGTCCATTTCCCCCCCTTTTGAAAAAATATCTATTATTTATAAAGGATGGAAAACAGGTCCTTTTTGGCCAATTTCAGGCAAAAAGCATGGACTATAGCCCATGGTTTAGACCGATTTTGGTCCATTTTCACCCCTTTTGAAATATTATCTATTATTTATGAAGGATGGAAAATAGGTCCTTTTTGGCCATTTTCTTGGAAAAAGCATGGACTATAGCCAACAATTTAGACCAATTTTGGTCCATTTGTACTGCTTTTGAAAAAATATCCATTATTTATGAAGGATGGAAGGTCATTTTTGGCCATTTTCAGGGAAAAAGCATGGACTATAGCCCACGGTTTACACCGATTTTGGTCCATTTTCACTCCTTTTGAAAAAATATCCATTATTTATGAAGGATGGAAAATAGGTCATTTTTGGCCATTTTCAGGGAAAAAGCATGGACTATAGCCCACGGTTTAGACCGATTTTTGACAGGATTCACCCGTTTCGAAAAAATGTCCATTTTATACGAAGGATGGAAAACATGTTCTTTTCGTTCATTTTCAGGGAAAAAGCATGGACTACAGCCCACGGATTAGACCTATTTTTGTCCATTTTCACCCCTTTTGAAAAAATATCCATTATTTATGAAGGATGGAAAATAGGTCATTTTTGGCCATTTTCAGGGAAAAAGCATGGACTATAGCCCACGGTTTAGACCGATTTTGGTCCATTTGCACTCTTTTTGAAAAAATATCCATTATTTATGAAGGATGAAAAATAGGTCATTTTTGGCCATTTTCAGGGAAAAAGCATGGACTATAGCCCACGGTTTAGACCGATTTTGGTCCATTTTCACTCCTTTTGAAAAAATATCCATTATTTATGAAGGATTGAAAATAGGTCATTTTTGGCCATTTTCAGGGAAAAAGCATGGACTATAGCCCATGGTTTAGACCGATTTTGGTCCACTTTCACCCCTTTTGAAAAAATATCCATTATTTATGAAGGATGGAAAATAGGTCATTTTTGGCCATTTTTAAGGGAAAAAGCATGGACTATAGCCCACGGTTTAGATCGATTTTTTTCCATTTTTACCCCTTTTGAAAAAAATATCTATTATTTATGAAGGATGGAAAATAGTTCATTTTTGGCCATTTTCAGGGAAGAAGCATGGATTATAGCCCACAGTTTAGACCGATTTTGGTCCATTTGCACTTCTTTTGAAAAAATATCCATTATTTATGAAGGATGGAAAATAGGTCATTTTTGGCCATTTTCAGGGAAAAAGCATGGACTATAGCCCACGGTTTAGACCGATTTTTTTCCATTTTTACCCCTTTTGAAAAAATATCCATTATTTATGAAGGATGGAAAATAGGTCATTTTTGGCCATTTTCAAGGAAAAAGCATGGACTATAACCCACAGTTTTGACCGATTTTTGACAGGATTCACCCGTTTTGAAAAAAATATCCATTATTTATGAAGGATGGAAAATAGGTCATTTTTGGCCATTTTCAGAGAAAAAGCATGGATTATAGCCCACAGTTTAGACCGATTTTGGTCCATTTGCACTTCTTTTGAAAAAATATCCATTATTTATGAAGGATGGAAAATAGGTCATTTTTGGCCATTTTCAGGGAAAAAGCATGGACTATAGCCCATAGTTTAGACCGATTTTTCTCCATTTTCACTCCTTTTGAAAAAATATCCATTATTTATGAAGGATGGAAAATAGGTCATTTTTGGCCATTTTCAGGGAAAAAGCATGGACTATAGCCCACAGTTTAGACCGATTTTTCTCCATTTTCACTCCTTTTGAAAAAATATCCATTATTTATAAAGGATGGAAAATAGGTCATTTTTGGCCATTTTCAGGGAAAAAGCATGGACTATAGCCCACGGTTTAGACTGATTTTTTTCCATTTTTACCCCTTTTGAAAAAATATCCATTATTTATGAAGGATGGAAAATAGGTCATTTTTGGCCATTTTTAAGGGAAAAAGCATGGACTATAGCCCACGGTTTAGATCGATTTTTTTCCATTTTTACCCCTTTTGAAAAAATATCTATTATTTATGAAGGATGGAAAATAGTTCATTTTTGGCCATTTTCAGGGAAGAAGCATGGACTATAGCCCACAGTTTAGACCGATTTTGGTCCATTTGCACTCCTTTTGAAAAAATATGCATTATTTATAAAGGATGGAAAATAGGTCATTTTTGGCCATTTTCAGGGAAAAAGCATGGACTATAGCCCACGGTTTAGACTGATTTTTTTCCATTTTTACCCCTTTTGAAAAAATATCCATTATTTATGAAGGATGGAAAATAGGTCATTTTTTGCCATTTTCAGACAAAAAGCATGGTTTATAGCCCACGGTTTAGACAGATTTTGGTCCATTTGCACTCCTTTTCAAAAAAAATATCCATTATTTATGAAGGATGTAAAATAGGTTATTTTTGGCCATTTTCAGGGAAAAAGCATGGACTATAGCCCACGGTTTAGACCGATTTTGGTCCATTTTCACTCCTTTTGAAAAAATATCCATTATTTATGAAGGATGGAAAATAGGTCATTTTTGGCCATTTTCAAGGAAAAAGCATGGACTATAACCCACAGTTTTGACCGATTTTTGACAGGATTCACCCGTTTTGAAAAAAATATCCATTATTTATGAAGGATGGAAAATAGGTCATTTTTGGCCATTTTCAGAGAAAAAGCATGGATTATAGCCCACAGTTTAGACCGATTTTGGTCCATTTGCACTTCTTTTGAAAAAATATCCATTATTTATGAAGGATGGAAAATAGGTCATTTTTGGCCATTTTCAGGGAAAAAGCATGGACTATAGCCCATAGTTTAGACCGATTTTTCTCCATTTTCACTCCTTTTGAAAAAATATCCATTATTTATGAAGGATGGAAAATAGGTCATTTTTGGCCATTTTCAGGGAAAAAGCATGGACTATAGCCCACAGTTTAGACCGATTTTTCTCCATTTTCACTCCTTTTGAAAAAATATCCATTATTTATGAAGGATGGAAAATAGGTCATTTTTGGCCATTTTCAGGGAAAAAGCATGGAGTATAGCCCACGGTTTAGACTGATTTTTTCCCATTTTTACCCCTTTTAAAAAAAAACCCATTATTTATGAAGGATGGAAAATAGGTCATTTTTGGCCATTTTTAAGGGAAAAAGCATGGACTATAGCCCACGGTTTAGATCGATTTTTTTCCATTTTTACCCCTTTTGAAAAAATATCTATTATTTATGAAGGATGGAAAATAGGTCATTTTTGGCCATTTTCAGGGAAAAAGCATGGACTATAGCCCATGGTTTAGACCGATTTTGGTCCACTTTCACCCCTTTTGAAAAAATATCCATTATTTATGAAGGATGGAAAATAGGTCATTTTTGGCCATTTTCAGGGAAAAAGCATGGACTATAGCCCACAGTTTAGACCGATTTTTCTCCATTTTCACTCCTTTTGAAAAAATATCCATTGTTTATGAAGGATTGAAAATAGGTCATTTTTGGCCATTTTCAGGGAAAAAGCATGGACTATAGCCCACAGTTTAGACCGATTTTTCTCCATTTTCACTCCTTTTGAAAAAATATCCATTATTTATGAAGGATTGAAAATAGGTCATTTTTGGCCATTTTCAGGGAAAAAGCATGGAGTATAGCCCACGGTTTAGACTGATTTTTTCCCATTTTTACCCCTTTTAAAAAAAAACCCATTATTTATGAAGGATGGAAAATAGGTCATTTTTGGCCATTTTTAAGGGAAAAAGCATGGACTATAGCCCACGGTTTAGATCGATTTTTTTCCATTTTTACCCCTTTTGAAAAAATATCTATTATTTATGAAGGATGGAAAATAGGTCATTTTCGTCCATTTTCAGGGAAAAAGCATGGACTAAAGCCCACGGTTTAGACCGATTTTGGTCCATTTGTACTCCTTTTGAAAAAATATGCATTATTTATGAAGGATGGAAAATAGGTCATTTTTGGCCATTTTCAGGGAAAAAGCATGGACTATAGCCCACGGTTTTGACAGATTTTGGTCCATTTGCACTCCTTTTGAAAAAATATGCATTATTTATGAAGGATGGAAAATAGGTCATTTTTGGCCATTTTCAGGGAAAAAGCATGGACTATAGCCCACGGTTTAGACCGATTTTTGACAGGATTCACCCGTTTCGAAAAAATGTCCATTTTATACGAAGGATGGAAAACATGTTCTTTTCGTTCATTTTCAGGGAAAAAGCATGGACTACAGCCCACGGATTAGACCTATTTTTGTCCATTTTCACCCCTTTTGAAAAAATATCCATTATTTATGAAGGATGGAAAATAGGTCATTTTTGGCCATTTTCAGGGAAGAAGCATGGACTATAGCCCACGGTTTAGACCGATTTTGGTCCATTTGCACTCTTTTTGAAAAAATATCCATTATTTATGAAGGATGAAAAATAGGTCATTTTTGGCCATTTTCAGGGAAAAAGCATGGACTATAGCCCACGGTTTAGACCGATTTTGGTCCATTTTCACTCCTTTTGAAAAAATATGCATTATTTATGAAGGATTGAAAATAGGTCATTTTTGGCCATTTTCAGGGAAAAAGCATGGACTATAGCCCATGGTTTAGACCGATTTTGGTCCACTTTCACCCCTTTTGAAAAAATATCCATTATTTATGAAGGATGGAAAATAGGTCATTTTTGGCCATTTTCAGGGAAAAAGCATGGATTATAGCCCACAGTTTTGACCGATTTTTGACAGGATTCACCCGTTTCGAAAAAATGTCCATTTTATACGAAGGATGGAAAACGGGTTCCTTTCGTCCATTTTCAGGGAAGAAACATGGACTATAGCCCACGGTTTTGACAGATTTTGGTCCATTTGCACTCCTTTTGAAAAAATATCTATTATTTATGAAGGATGGAAAATAGGTCATTTTTGGCCATTTTCAGGGAAAAAGCATGGACTATAGCCCATAGTTTAGACCGATTTTTCTCCATTTTCACTCCTTTTGAAAAAATATCCATTATTTATGAAGGATGGAAAATAGGTCATTTTTGGCCATTTTCAGGGAAAAAGCATGGACTATAGCCCATGGTTTAGACCGATTTTGGTCCACTTTCACCCCTTTTGAAAAAATATCCATTATTTATGAAGGATGGAAAATAGGTCATTTTTGGCCATTTTCAGAGAAAAAGCATGGATTATAGCCCACAGTTTAGACCGATTTTGGTCCATTTGCACTTCTTTTGAAAAAATATCCATTATTTATGAAGGATGGAAAATAGGTCATTTTTGGCCATTTTCAGGGAAAAAGCATGGACTATAGCCCATAGTTTAGACCGATTTTTCTCCATTTTCACTCCTTTTGAAAAAATATCCATTATTTATGAAGGATGGAAAATAGGTCATTTTTGGCCATTTTCAGGGAAAAAGCATGGACTATAGCCCATGGTTTAGACCGATTTTGGTCCACTTTCACCCCTTTTGAAAAAATATCCATTATTTATGAAGGATGGAAAATAGGTCATTTTTGGCCATTTTCAGGGAAAAAGCATGGACTATAGCCCACAGTTTAGACCGATTTTTCTCCATTTTCACTCCTTTTGAAAAAATATCCATTATTTATGGATTGAAAATAGGTCATTTTTGGCCATTTTCAGGGAAAAAGCATGGACTATAGCCCACAGTTTAGACCGATTTTTCTCCATTTTCACTCCTTTTGAAAAAATATCCATTATTTATGAAGGATTGAAAATAGGTCATTTTTGGCCATTTTCAAGGAAAAAGCATGGACTATAGCCCACGGTTTAGACTGATTTTTTTCCATTTTTACCCCTTTTGAAAAAATATCCATTATTTATGAAGGATGGAAAATAGGTCATTTTTGGCCATTTTTAAGGGAAAAAGCATGGACTATAGCCCACGGTTTAGATCGATTTTTTTCCATTTTTACCCCTTTTGAAAAAATATCCATTATTTATGAAGGATGGAAAATAGGTCCTTTTTAACTATTTTCAGACGAAAAGGATGGACTATAACCCATGGTTTTGACCGATTTTTGACCATTTTCACGCCTTTCAAAAAAAAACCATTATTTATGTAGGACCCAGTCTGTTGGTTGTAAAACTGAAAATGGCTTTTAATACAGTACCAATAAACTATTACTTGGTTAATTCGTAGTATGGTGTTTTTACTGTTCCCCTCTGTTCACCTGGAACACAGCTGAACAGGCAACAGGCAACAGGGAACAGGGAACAAGGTACAAGGAACAAGGAACAGGGAACACGGAACAAACAAACCATAAGAAAACCACAAAGCATGCAATAAAACATTGATAAAGAGGTAAAAAATGATAAAATTCATTTTATTTTATAAACATTTATGAATCTCCCATCCATTCTCTATTTCCTTAAATCATGCGGCAGCCATATTGGTTGAAACAATAGGTTTTGAATCCCTTGGGTACCCTTGTCCTCACTAGCTTTGAGGTGTTACAGAACATTCCAAACATAGGTTAAAAAAACAAAACAAAGTGTGATTCAAATATAATACAAAATCATATGTATGGGCTATAATCACATGGCAGCCAAAACGTTTCTCTGAGGTTTTCGTGCACTTTAACGCTCTCAAATAGCGAGTAATTTATATTGGGCTGTTGTGATGAACTGTATGAAAAAAATGCATGAAATGTATCACAACATTGAAAGACAATAAACACTGACCATAAAGGGTAAACGGATTATCACCTCTATGGTTAGTTTTAGTTGAAACAGACCGCATTAGGACAAAGAAGGGAAGATTTTTGTATGGATAATATAAAAAAATGCAGGTAAAATTTTTCTTTTTGGTTATTCAGGGTTTTAATATTCCATGTATATTTTTTTACGGATTCTAATTTCAGGGTTTTAGGGAAACCAGGCTAAAACATTTGAGGATTCCAGTGACCATTCCTTACATGGATTGACAAGTGACACTCTTGTAGCATCTATTCACATATATTGTTGCCAATCATGTGCAGCCCAGGGTGGCTGTTTTGTTTTGTATTCCCAGTCAAGGCCCTGAAAAATAGCAGACATTATACACCTTAATGATTGCCACACACACACTCCCCCTCCTTTTTCTACTAAAAAGTTTTAGAGTATCCCAATGACTTGAATTTATCAAGTTTGCATGAAACACAAAATGTGGCTCTAAATATACAGTGGCTCTAATAGAGTACAAACACTAAAAGTGTGCAACATAAATACCACTAAATACTGGTAAATTATGCTAATTCTATTGTTTTCTATTGTTTAATTAACACTATTTAGTAGTAAATAGTGCAAAGTGTTGCACACTTTTAGTGTTTGTACTCTATAGTTCATTCCCATAATGTTTTGATTTGGGGGGAGGGGTAAACTAGCATGAAACTGGAGCATTGTCTTCTTTAATTGAATGTGCACTATGCCTGCTTTTATCTGTAAGTTAAAAATTATCTGATCGTAAACCCATTCTGATGTTCAGAACATCAACTTGAAGATGCTTAGTGTTACACGAGTGACATATGGTGAAAATAATATTTAAGGTCTGTTAACAACTGTTCAAAAACTTATGAATAATTCATGAGCCTTTGGTCCAACTGGAGCACCCATACACGTCAGGTGCATGGACCTTTATACCCGATAAAGTCATCTTCATTAGTATTCAAGTGGTCTTTATATAAAGACACATGTGTGTCTTTATATAAAGAATACTAATGAGGACGACTTTATCAGAGATGAAGGTGCCTCCAAGTTTAGATGAAGACTTAGAGCCTCATCAAGGTCAGTCTCACATATGATCACCGACGACCCACGAAAGTTAGTCGACTAGCAATCCTGTCTTCAGACTGGCATGCTCTCTTAAAAATGTGGGAGCCTTTTTGGGACTGACTGAGTGCACGTGACAGTGACGTATAAGCCTCGACTGCACATGACACTTACGTACAAACTTCTATCGATGTATAAAAGTCCATGTTCGTGACGTGTATGGTCGCTCTAACTTGACCAAGGTTTGTGAATTATTCATGAGTTTTTGAAGTAGTTCAATAAACTAGTAGATCGTGTTTATTTAACAGTACAAAACGGGTGAAACTATACCTTGTATGAGACAGCATGTAAGCACATTGTTAGCTCTGCAGGGGTAGGATCTCTTCGTTGTATTTGGCATTCGCTGCAATCATCATCCTTAACATACAAGCTTTGCTCTCTACTTTCAACACTTTTCTTGTCTTCTGAGTGGTTATCTACCGAGCTCTGTGCAACATTTTCCTGGTGATCTTGACTCTCATTTCTATTGTCAGTGATATCTGTGTCCATCATGATAGTGGTTGACTCAGCTAATGTTTGAATGACCTGAAATGAAAGGAAAATTACTTACAGGCTATGTAACCTACGTAGAACAAATCAGCTAATGTGTTGCTATGATGTTTCAACCCAATTCAGAACCTCTGGGAATGAAAACTTTTAATCCAAACATTTTCCACATGATATTGAAATACAAAAGACAAAGAATCATATTCACAGAGGTTTTTCCGAACAATTTGGGTCAAAATGTACATAAAAACACATTAGCTGATTTGATCTATTACTACACAAATTGATACTTGTAATTTGCTAGGGTTACTAGGTTTACGCAGAGTAATTTTCATTTGGACCCTTTTAAATCAAACTAGAATTTAGAAGTTTATATTTTGCAGAGGAAGGAAAACCAGACAACCTGGAGAAAAAATCTTGAGGTACAAGAGAAAACTAATAGACTTTACTATGCTTTTGCTTACTATGCATTCGTAAAATAAATGAATTAATTAATTAATGGATGAATGAATGGATGGATGAATGAATGGATAGATGAATGGATAGATGAATGGATGGATGAATGGATAAATGAATGAATATACGAATGAATGAAGGAATAAATGAATGAACAAATGAATAAAAAGATGGATAGATGGATGGATGACTGGATATGAGTGAATAAATGAATATGAATGATTGATTTTAGCCCAAAAATGATTTTGAAGCTAAAAACCTACTGGCAGTCTTTTTCTCTGTCCAATGCCTAATGCTGAATGGATGGATGAATGAATAAGTGGGCGGATGGATGGATGGATGGAAAGATGGATGGATGGATGAATGAATAAGTGGGTGGATGTATGAATGAATAAATAGGAGGATGGATGGATGGATGGGTGAGCGGATGAATATGAATATTAATAAATGAATGCACGTATGAATGAAAGTATGTGAATGAATGAATATACACATAAATTAATTAGCAAATGAATGAATATGAATTTGAATGAAAAATGCAGACTTTGTACTGTACTGTTTTGGCTGCACATTGATGGGCTGGAAAAATCTTTGCAAACAACCCTAATTCATGGTTCTAGGACACTGCAACTTTTTTCCACGATGGGGTGGAAAAATCTTTGCAAACAACCCTAATTCATGGTTCTAGGACACTGTGCAACTTTTCCCCCCTTTGATGGGCTGGAAAAATCCTTGCAAACAACCCTAATTCATGGTACTAAGACACTGCAACTTTTTCCCACTTTGATGGGCTGGAAAAATCTGAAAGAAAGATTTTTACTTTCCACTAACTCAGTACTCAAGTTCAGTATATAGTAAATACCTTTAATGCCTCATCATCTGTGACTCCACCCTTTCCCCTGTTAGCACCCCATGCTGGGCTGTTATAGATGGGATCATCTATAATAGGATACCCTAACCATTGTAGGTGGACTCTTATTTGATGCATACGACCAGTGTATGGGATACCTAAAAGGAATATAATAAATTAGGTGTGCAAAGTTGCTTTAATCTAACATATTGCTGGGTTTCACATCATGTCATTTCCTGTCTCTTACGGTGTGTTCACCTGCTCATTCACAAGTTTTCAAAAGCATTCTTTCTGTATGACACCACATGGTGGCCAGTGTTTGATCACCATTTGGAGCAGATTATGAGCTTTTATCAGCTGATTAAAATCCAGCAAATGAATTTAATTGTGTAAAGAAAATAATGACCTGGCATTCATACTGAATTCAAACTTAGGGCCTGGTCATGATGGTTAATGAGGGGGCATCATCACTGATTATCATGATGGTCAATGAGGGGGCATCATCACTGATTATCATGATGGTCAATGAGGGGGCATCATCACTGATTATCATGATGGTCAATGAGGGGGCATCATCACTGATTATCATGATGGTCAATGAGGGTGCATCATCACTGATTATCATGATGGTTAATGAGGGGGAATCATCACTGATTATCATGATGGTCAATGAGGGGGCATCATCACTGATTATCATGATGGTTAATGAGGGGGCATCATCACTGATTATCATGATGGTCAATGAGGGGGCATCATCACTGATTATCATGATGGTCAATGAGGGGGCATCATCACTGATTATCATGATGGTCAATGAGGGGGCATCATCACTGATTATCATGATGGTTAATGAGGGGGCATCATTACTGATTATCATGATGGTTAATGAGGGGGCATCATCACTGATTATCATGATGGTTAATGAGGGGGCATCACTGATTATCATGATGGTCAATGAGGGGGAATCATCACTGATTATCATGATGGTCAATGAGGGGGCATCACTGATTATCATGATGGTCAATGAGGGGGCATCATCACTGATTATCATGATGGTTAATGAGGGGGCATCATCACTGATTATCATGATGGTTAATGAGGGGGCATCATCACTGACTATCATGATGGTTAATGAGGGGGCATCATCACTGATTATCATGATGGTTAATGAGGGTGAATCAACACTGATTATCATGATGGTCAATGAGGGGGCATCATCACTGATTATCATGATGGTTAATGAGGGTGCATCATCACTGATTATCATGATGGTTAATGAGGGGGCATCATCACTGATTATCATGATGGTCAATGAGGGTGCATCATCACTGATTATCATGATGGTTAATGAGGGGGCATCATCACTGATTATCATGATGGTCAATGAGGGGGCATCATCACTGATTATCATGATGGTCAATGAGGGGGCATCATCACTGATTATCATGATGGTTAATGAGGGGGCATCATCACTGATTATCATGATGGTTAATGAGGGGGCATCATCATTGATTATCATGATGGTTAATGAGGGGGCATCATCACTGATTATCATGATGGTCAATGAGGGGGCATCATCACTGATTATCATGATGGTTAATGAGGGGGCATCATCATTGATTATCATGATGGTTAATGAGGGGGCATCATCACTGATTATCATGATGGTTAATGAGGGGGCATCATCACTGATTATCATGATGGTTAATGAGGGGGCATCATCACTGATTATCATGATGGTTAATGAGGGGGCATCATCATTGATTATCATGATGGTTAATCAGGGGGCATCATCACTGATTATCATGATGGTTAATGAGGGGGCATCATCATTGATTATCATGATGGTTAATGAGGGGGCATCATCACTGATTATCATGATGGTTAATGAGGGGGCATCATCATTGATTATCATGATGGTTAATGAGGGGGCATCATCACTGATTATCATGCTGGTTAATGAGGGGGCATCATCACTGATTATCATGATGGTTAATGAGGGGGCATCATCACTGATTATCATGATGGTCAATGAGGGTGCATCATCACTGATTATCATGATGGTTAATGAGGGGGCATCATCATTGATTATCATGATGGTCAATGAGGGTGCATCATCACTGATTATCATGATGGTTAATGAGGGGGCATCATCACTGATTATCATGATGGTCAATGAGGGGGCATCATCACTGATTATCATGATGGTTAATGAGGGGGCATCATCACTGATTATCATGATGGTTAATGAGGGGGCATCATCACTGATTATCATGATGGTCAATGAGGGGGCATCATCACTGATTAATATGATGGTTAATGAGGGGACATCATCACTGATTATCATGATGGTTAATGAGGGGGCATCACTGATTATCGTGATGGTCAATGAGGGTGCATCATCACTGATTATCATGATGGTTAATGAGGGGGCATCATCACTGATTATCATGATTGTTAATGAGGGGGCATCATCACTGATTATCATGATGGTCAATGAGGGGGCATCATCACTGATTATCATGATGGTCAATGAGGGGGCATCATCATTGATTATCATGATGGTTAATGAGGGGGCATCATCACTGATTATCATGATGGTCAATGAGGGGGCATCATCACTGATTATCATGATGGTCAATGAGGGTGCATTATCACTGATTATCATGATGGTTAATGAGGGGGCATCATCACTGATTATCATGATGGTCAATGAGGGGGCATCATCACTGATTATCATGATGGTCAATGAGGGGGCATCATCACTGATTATCATGATGGTCAATGAGGGGGCATCATCACTGATTATCATGATGGTCAATGAGGGGGCATCATCACTGATTATCATGATGGTCAATGAGGGGGCATCATCACTGATTATCATGATGGTCAATGAGGGGGCATCATCACTGATTATCATGATGGTTAATGAGGGGGCATCATCACTGATTATCATGATGGTCAATGAGGGGGCATCATCACTGATTATCATGATGGTCAATGAGGGGGCATCATCACTGATTATCATGATGGTCAATGAGGGGGCATCATCACTGATTATCATGATGGTCAATGAGGGGGCATCATCACTGATTATCATGATGGTTAATGAGGGGGCATCATCACTGATTATCATGATGGTCAATGAGGGTGCATTATCACTGATTATCATGATGGTTAATGAGGGGGCATCATCACTGATTATCATGATGGTCAATGAGGGGGCATCATCACTGATTATCATGATGGTCAATGAGGGGGCATCATCACTGATTATCATGATGGTCAATGAGGGGGCATCATCATTGATTATCATGATGGTTAATGAGGGGGCATCATCACTGATTATCATGATGGTCAATGAGGGGGCATCATCATTGATTATCATGATGGTCAATGAGGGGGCATCATCACTGATTATCATGATGGTCAATGAGGGTGCATCATCACTGATTATCATGATGGTCAATGAGGGGGCATCATCACTGATTATCATGATGGTTAATGAGGGGACATCATCACTGATTATCATGATGGTTAATGAGGGGACATCATCACTGATTATCATGATGGTCAATGAGGGGGCATCATCATTGATTATCATGATGGTTAATGAGGGGGCATCATCACTGATTGTCATGATGGTCAATGAGGGGGCATCATCACTGATTATCATGATGGTTAATGAGGGGGCATCATCACTGATTATCATGATGGTCAATGAGGGTGCATCATCACTGATTATCATGATGGTTAATGAGGGGGCATCATCATTGATTATCATGATGGTCAATGAGGGGGCATCATCACTGATTATCATGATGGTCAATGAGGGGGCATCATCACTGATTATCATGATGGTCAATGAGGGGGCATCATCACTGATTATCATG
Source organism: Anthopleura xanthogrammica (assembly GCA_964019055.1). Classification (NCBI taxonomy): domain Eukaryota; kingdom Metazoa; phylum Cnidaria; class Anthozoa; order Actiniaria; family Actiniidae; genus Anthopleura; species Anthopleura xanthogrammica. Next base: position 13,487,871 of record OZ025214.1, on the reverse strand, counting down.
ATGGTTAATGAGGGGGCATCATCATTGATTATCATGATGGTTAATGAGGGGGCATCATCATTGATTATCATGATGGTTAATGAGGGGGCATCATCACTGATTATCATGATGGTCAATGAGGGGGCATCATCACTGATTATCATGATGGTCAATGAGGGGGCATCATCATTGATTATCATGTTGGTTAATGAGGGGGCATCATCACTGATTATCATGATGGTTAATGAGGGGGCATTATCACTGATTATCATGATGGTTAATGAGGGGGCATCATCACTGATTATCATGATGGTCAATGAGGGGGCATCATCACTGATTATCATGATGGTCAATGAGGGGGCATCATCACTGATTATCATGATGGTTAATGAGGGGGCATCATCATTGATTATCATGATGGTCAATGAGGGGGCATCATCACTGATTATCATGATGGTCAATGAGGGGGCATCATCACTGATTATCATGATGGTCAATGAGGGGGCATCATCACTGATTATCATGATGGTCAATGAGGGGGCATCATCACTGATTATCATGATGGTTAATGAGGGGGCATCATCATTGATTATCATGATGGTTAATGAGGGGGCATCATCATTGATTATCATGATGGTTAATGAGGGGGCATCATCACTGATTATCATGATGGTCAATGAGGGGGCATCATCATTGATTATCATGATGGTTAATGAGGGGGCATCATCACTGATTATCATGATGGTTAATGAGGGGGCATCATCATTGATTATCATGATGGTCAATGAGGGGGCATCATCACTGATTATCATGATGGTCAATGAGGGGGCATCATCACTGATTATCATGATGGTTAATGAGGGGGCATCATCACTGATTATCATGATGGTCAATGAGGGGGCATCATCACTGATTATCATGATGGTCAATGAGGGTGCATTATCACTGATTATCATGATGGTTAATGAGGGGGCATCATCACTGATTATCATGATGGTCAATGAGGGGGCATCATCACTGATTATCATGATGGTCAATGAGGGGGCATCATCACTGATTATCATGATGGTTAATGAGGGGGCATCATCACTGATTATCATGATGGTCAATGAGGGGGCATCATCACTGATTATCATGATGGTCAATGAGGGGGCATCATCACTGATTATCATGATGGTCAATGAGGGGGCATCATCACTGATTATCATGATGGTTAATGAGGGGACATCATCACTGATTATCATGATGGTTAATGAGGGGACATCATCACTGATTATCATGATGGTCAATGAGGGGGCATCATCATTGATTATCATGATGGTTAATGAGGGGGCATCATCACTGATTGTCATGATGGTCAATGAGGGGGCATCATCACTGATTATCATGATGGTTAATGAGGGGGCATCATCACTGATTATCATGATGGCCAATGAGGGTGCATCATCACTGATTATCATGATGGTTAATGAGGGGGCATCATCATTGATTATCATGATGGTCAATGAGGGGGCATCATCACTGATTATCATGATGGTCAATGAGGGGGCATCATCACTGATTATCATGATGGTCAATGAGGGGGCATCATCACTGATTATCATGATGGTCAATGAGGGGGCATCATCACTGATTATCATGATGGTTAATGAGGGGGCATCATCATTGATTATCATGATGGTTAATGAGGGGGCATCATCATTGATTATCATGATGGTTAATGAGGGGGCATCATCACTGATTATCATGATGGTCAATGAGGGGGCATCATCACTGATTATCATGATGGTCAATGAGGGGGCATCATCATTGATTATCATGATGGTTAATGAGGGGGCATCATCACTGATTATCATGATGGTTAATGAGGGGGCATCATCACTGATTATCATGATGGTCAATGAGGGGGCATCATCACTGATTATGATGATGGTCAATGAGGGGGCATCATCACTGATTATCATGATGGTCAGTGAGGGTGCATCATCACTGATTATCATGATGGTCAATGAGGGTGCATCATCAATGATTATCATGATGGTCAATGAGGGGGCCTCATCACTGATTATCATGATGGTCAATGAGGGGACATCATCACTGATTATCATGATGGTCAATGAGGGGACATCATCACTGATTATCATGATGGTTAATGAGGGGGTATCATCACTGATTATCATGATGGTCAATGAGGGGGCATCATCACTGATTATCATGATGGTTAATGAGGGGGCATCATCACTGATTATCATGATGGTCAATGAGGGGGCATCATCACTGATTATCATGATGGTTAATGAGGGGGCATCATCACTGATTATCATGATGGTCAATGAGGGGACATCATCACTGATTATCATGATGGTTAATGAGGGTGCATCATCACTGATTATCATGATGGTTAATGAGGTGGCATCATCACTGATTATCATGATGGTCAATGAGGGGACATCATCACTGATTATCATGATGGTTAATGAGGGTGCATCATCACTGATTATCATGATGGTCAATGAGGGGGCATTTTCCTCCCACTGGCAAATAATTTAAGAACATTACCTGAGAATTTGTTGAAACTTGGTACAGTGACAGTTCACAATAAGCAAAATGGTATCTTAGTTCTCCATTTAAAAAAGAACTTGATTTTACATTCCTGAGTTTGCTAGAAATTTTAGGTGTGTCTGTGACGTCACATTGTCAATCAAATATGTACAAAGAATATAATAACACCCAGCCTATTTTCTTCCTCATGTGGAAACTTTCATTCAATTTTGACTTTCCTGCAAACATTTATAAACCGAGTTTTGACCATCATCAAACTTGACTAATGGAAATGCATGGTCAGAGCATTTTTTTTCACTGTGACAATCAATATTGGCTGTATGTACTTACATTGAACAACACTTGACTTTCCATTTCCATATAGCTTGGTGAATACAGTCCTGCATGTCTTGCCATTGGGACTGACTCTACAAACACCTATCTTGTGAGACACCACTAGGATGGGCTGCTGGCAGTCAACTGGTTGGCTGTTATCATAAAAACGAACACAAACCAGATATTAGTGTGCCTCAATCAGTTAATAAACACAAAATTAATTTTAATGAACCCTGAACCAACCTTTGGACTGATCAGTCTATAAATCAGGGCACGGCTAACTCACAGATCAAACCCCCCAAAAAAAACCTCTGTGCTGATCTAAGTCAGGGCATGGCTAACTCGCAGATCAAACCCTGAAACAACTGGGCTGATCTAAGTCAGGGCATGGCTAACTCACAGATCGAACCCTGAAACAACCTCTGGGCTGATCTAAGTCAGGGCATGGCTAACTGACAGATCAAACCCTGAAGCAAACTTTTGGCTGATGTAAGTCAGGGCATGGCTAACTCGCAGATTGAATTGGAATTTAGTGCATTTAATTTAGGTTTTGCAGAGAGGAAAACCAGAGAACCCAAAGATAAGCCCCTGAATCAAAGGATAGACCTAACAATCTTTACTCACATGTGATACTGAGTCCAGAAATCAAACCTGAGACCTTAAAATGAGTCAGATTACTAACACTACATGTATGCTACCCTTGATTCCCATACTAGGTGTTGTCAAGGATGCTTTTAGCATGGAACAAGAATAGGTTGTAGGTATACCACAACTAACCTTGGGAAGTCACCCTGAACGCGACAAACATATTCCTTTTCGATTCGCCTCTCCCTAACCTGTTCCTCAAGCTCTTGTGCCTTCTTTAAAGTCCTAATAAATAATAAATAGATAATGATAAAGTTGATTGGTTTACCAATCTGGTAATGTGGTAATTATAAGGTTTTACTAATCTAGTAAGGTTTTACTGATATTAATATTATCAAGCTTTGATGTCATGTCATAATTGAACCATTAGTGGGTTTTTGATGCACTCTGTACAGCACCCCAAAATGATCCCCATCTTGTACCCAAAATGATCCTGATGGATAATGGGCTATGGAAATGAGTGCAAAGTTATTCATATATCAATAGATCATTGTTATTCATATATCAATAGGTCATTGTTATTCATATATTAATAGATCATTGTTATTCATATATTAATAGATCATTGTTATTCATATATCAATAGATCATTGTTATTCATATATCAATAGATCATTAATTGCTATTCATATATTAATAGATCATTGTTATTCATATATTAATAGATCATTAATTGTTATTCATATATTAATAGATCATTGTTATTCATATATCAATAGATCATTGTTATTCATATATTAATAGATCATTGTTATTCATATATTAATAGATCATTGTTATTCATATATTAATAGATCATTGTTATTCATATATCAATAGATCATTGTTATTCATTATATCAATAGATCATTGTTATTCATATATTAATAGATCATTGTTATTCATATATTAATAGATCATTGTTATTCATATATTAATAGATCATTGTTATTCATATATCAATAGATCATTGTTATTCATATATTAATAGATCATTAATTGTTATTCATATATAAATAGATCATTGTTATTTTGGAATGATTTTGGAACTAAATATGTCAAATCAAATAGATGTGCAGTAGCAAGGATCCACAACTACCTTACTGCTATTCTCAATATTCTGCGAACTCGGTAGTTGCGAGTTTCCCAGTGGAATTTGGTTTTTCACTGCCGCCTGTCAAAAATATTAAATAAAGGTACCGACTGATTAGTTTTGATTGACGGCAGCGAAAAACCAATTTCACAACAAGCCGTTGAAATGTTTGAGTTTGCAGAATACTGAGAATTGCAGTAAGGACTATTAGGAATATTACTAGGACTATTTGAAATATTAGGACTATTTGGACTATTTTAGACTTGCTCCAAGTCTCTCTTGCAATTTTTGTTTGTCGGTTTTCTGTAGCTTTTCTCTTTTCTCTCCCGCCATTCCCTTGGAAAGCTCTCGTAACCGGAAGTGCTCAACTTCAATCTGACGGAAAACCGACGAAATTGCGAGAGAGACTTGGAGCAAGTCTTGGATCATTTGGACTATCTAGGACAATTTTGGACTATTCATATAATTATTGCTGAATATACCAGCTAAGTTGAATGGCCGAAGCTGGCTGACCAGCTCTTACATCCAAGGGACAAGTTGGCCAAATTGAATTTGTACAAAAGTTCCTAACGTTCATTATTATTGTGCTTTTGAAAACAAAGTGAAATGATCACATGACATTTATGCTGCAAAGTTTGTGTGAAAAGAATCTAAACTTCCTGACAAAAAGGTAGCTACATTGTGAAGTAGAAACCATAGAAACGGATAAACAAAAGTATAGTAGTAATAAAGCATGCAGGAAGTGACATAAGCATGAAAGAAGTGTAAAGAGAAGCATGGGCCATAGACGAGTGCTTTTCACACTTCTTGAGTGCTTTCGGCGCTTCCTAAGTACATTATTACTGAACGGAGCACGGAAAAAAGCTGTTTTATCTGTTTTATTATGATTTATAGAATATAACTTAGTTTTGAATGCTGCTTTTATACGCTTTTTTGGAAAGGTTGCAGTGCACATGGATGGCATCAGCAACTGTGCTCCATTCACTAATAAAGTACACTCAGTTTTCGACCAATCAGTGCATGCATACTATCCAAGCTTCATAATAATTAGCATTGAAGATACAACTGACGAAAATATTGTTAGTAATAAAGGATTAGGAAAATGTTGTTAACATGAAGGGGAAAAAACTGACCCCACTCTAGAATATACTACAAACACTAGCTAATCCACTTCAGTGGGTAAAATAAAGGTTCGCAAATTACAATGATCTAAAATTTGTCACTTTAATTCCATTCCTCAAATTACCTGGGGATCATTTCAGGTCAGGGATCATTTCAGGTACAGTTTGGGATCATTTCAGGTTGGGGATCATTTGGGGTGCTGTATAACTCTAGGTATGTGTGAGTATGGGTATTATTTTTTCTCTATATTTTGTCAAAGTGATTAGAAAATTGATTTACTTTGCAAACATTAAGATTCCAGAAGTCAATCGATCAATCCTGTGAACAGCTGTGGAGGAAATGGATAAAATGGATTGAGAAAGGCACAAGAAGACAAGGTGATCTATTATAATAATTATATAATATAATAATTATTATTAATTAAAAAACATAAAAAACAAAGTAAGGGAAAATGAATATTTACAAAAAGAAACAATAAAGAAGAAAAATTAAAGAAAGAAAGAAGAATGAAATAGAGTGAGAAAGGAAGAAAAAAGAGAGAAAAACAGAGAGAATGAATGAAAGAAAGAAAGAAGGAAGGTAAGAAGATGTAAGGATCTGATGGAAAGTAGGGGAAAAAAATAATAAAAGGAAATGAGACAAGAAGGAAAGAAGGAACAAATGAAGAAAAGAATCAGTGAGAGTGAAAGGAAGGAAGAAAACATCCAATAATTTAGCAGAGATCTGTACATTAGTAAAAATCTTAGCATGGAAGAATGCTACTGAGATATTCATTATGATCATAGTTAGTGAGGATAACTCATTAACACATGCTCAAACTAAATGTTAAAGTGAGTTTTAAACCACTTACTGTAAAGATTAATGAAGCCATATTCTTTACCAAGAAGAAATACAACAGTATTATGTCTGTATCGACCACACGGATGAACCTATGATGCAATATATATAACCCTGTTAGAAAAGGGTTTGTATTATGTGAGTTTGAGATATCCAGGGTAAAATGTCCAGGAAATATTACACTCACTGAGTCAGGACACAACCATATATTCTATACCATAGAATACCATAGAAAGTTTGAGATATCTGGAGCTCATAATAACAGGACTCTACTGTATTTAGCTACCAAAACTTACTGGTATCGATGAAGGCTTATTAATGACAACCACATCTTCATTAGATTCTACAATTTCAAGGGGGTCTGCTGTGACTGGAGGTTCATGCCTGATGAAGAACGAACAAAGCAAACATCAGAATATACCTTTGAATTGATAAGTTGATCTGATAAGTCAGGGCCTAGCTAACTGACATACATGTATCAAAACCCTGAAACACATCTGGACTGATCTGAGTCAGGGCCTAGCTAACTGACATACATGTATCAAAACCCTGAAACACATCTGGACTGATCTGAGTCAGGGCCTAGCTAACCGACATACATGTATCAAAACCCTGAAACACATCTGGACTGATCTGAGTCAGGGCCTAGCTAACTGACATACAATATCAAAACCCTGAAACTGATCGGGACTGATCTGAGTCAGGGCCTAGCTAACTGACATACATGTATCAAAACCCTGAAACAACCTCTGTGCTGACCTTAGTCAGGCATGGCTAACTCACAGATGGATAAATTACTTCCTGATGGACCTTGTTACAGACTATTTCATTGTCCTTCAGGATAAATTACTTACCGATGGACCTTGTTACAGACTATTTCATTGTCCTTCAGGATAAATTACTTACTGATGGACCTTGTTACAGACTATTTCATTGTCCTTCAGGATAAATTACTTACTGATGGACCTTGTTACAGACTATTTCATTGTCCTTCAGGATAAATTACTTACTGATGGACCTTGTTACAGACTATTTCATTGTCCTTCAGGATAAATTACTTACCGATGGACCTTGTTACAGACTATTTCATTGTCCTTCAGGATAAATTACTTACCGATGGACCTTGTTACAGACTATTTCATTGTCCTTCAGGATAAATTACTTACCGATGGACCTTGTTACAGACTATTTCATTGTCCTTCAGGATAAATTACTTACCGATGGACCTTGTTACAGACTATTTCATTGTCCTTCAGGATAAATTACTTACCGATGGACCTTGTTACAGACTATTTCATTGTCCTTCAGGATAGTTTCTAAAGTTGCTGTTTCACCATTTACTGGTTAAGTAAAAGGGTAAGAATATATTAAATTATTAATAATATTAATACTCTGTACTTTGTACTCTGAAGATTACTTCCGCTCAGGGTGTTGAAATTTCAGTCACCACAAGGGGGGATTAAGGGGAAGGGTCAAAGTGGTCCAGACCCCCTGTCATACCTAAGTTTCCATTGTTTTTTTAATTATCCTAAAATTTAGTTTTGCCAGAGGTTTGAAGTAAATTTTGTATGAATTATACATTTGTACCCCCCTCTCAACGTTTGGACCCTCTCTCAACAAACTCCTGGATCCTCCCTTGCACCACCAACAACAGTCTTTCTCAAGACTACACTCACCCGGATGATCACATTACTCACTCTCTTGATATATATTATTGTATGAGATGTAAGAGAACAGAACAAACATAAATTGAAATGCCTTCTCAAACCACTAATATTTCTTGGAGAAAATCAAAACAAAAGTTGACCAATATTTTATGCCGACAGACCTCTTTACATTTGTGCAACCATTAAACAAAGAAATGATACTCTAGGGAATGACACATGGTCTGAAATGGGAAAATATTACACTCAAGGTAAAGAGGTCTATTAATTAAAGTCATCAAAAATGTATGCTGTAAATAGTGATTTACTTAGTTTTGTCTTCATTAAATAATGAGTTTGAAAAGGGCTGCTAGAATTACAAGAAAGAACAGAAAAAAGGCAGTGGTTGTTGCAGGCAAAATAAGAACAAAAAAGCCAAGCAAGGTGTATGGGAAAAGGTAGTGAGGCATGGAGTTTTGACCCTAGGCCTAGTGTAAGTTGATTTGCACTGTTCCCCTCAATGGATCATGCAGAAATGTCTTATAACATACCATCTTATAACACACCAAGGTGTCTTGATTACCTACCAGTTATTTTGCCTGTTTTAATTGATTTTTCCTGTTAATAATAAACAAAAACTAGTCTCATATTTGCTATTAAACAGTATTGACCAAACAACAACAATATTATTTACGCAGTACCCTTATGCCACCCTATATTCCCTCATGCAAGTTGATTACATGTACATTATTATGGATTTGACTTACATAATATTCTGGTGATTCTGATCTGAATTCTTCTTTAAAAACGTCAAATAATGTTCTACCAACCCAACGACCTTTACAGTGTGTGGTAAATGTGAAATAATATGGAGTTACGTACCGAAGACCTGTAACAATGAAGATAATAATGAAATTGCACTTCAATCTTGTAACATACATTTTGAGAAAAAAGAAATAATCAAATAAATAACCATTTTCTCGCCCCCCCTCCCCCCCAAAAAAAATGGTGTAATTAAGGTGAAGGATGATCACCATATTAACCTTTTAGAACTCATTCCTTGATACATTCCTCATTCCTTTCCAGCTGAGTGGCATTAATTTCTCTAACCAATCATAGTCTGTTGTGATTTTTTATGGCCGGCCCTGTGTTCAAACACTTTTTTCTACCTGAAAACTATTGGCAATTCAATCCAATACATTTTGCAAGTACCAGAAAAGTTCAAAACTCTTAATCAGATGGTGATATTTAATCTGTGATTGATCTAAAAACTACCTGGGAAATGATTTTCAAAATAAAGAGTGAAGTGCCACCAGTTTTGATCAACAATGCATTGTGCTATTCATTGATTCATTCGTTCATTAGTTCATTTATTCACTCATTCATCCATTCATTGATTCATTGATTCATTGATTCGTTCATTCACTCATTCATTCATTCATGTTCTTATTTATCATAAATAATGGAGGGCTTTCATGGCAACCATGTTGTAGACCAAAACAATACAAATTTTCTTCTTCAGGAAATTAAATCTCATCAAAAACATTGAAATGTTTCTTCCTGCCCTTAACACTAACACAGTGATCTATCAGATCATATAACTACTCTCTTTGATTAATATATCTGTACACCAGTTATATATAGCTGCTACATAAAAGGTTGGCGAAGGTTTTTGCATGTTGAACGTTGCAGTAATACCAAGCTTGAATTTTTGTATATTCATATGTAATTAATGCCAGCATAGAAGAAGATATGCTGGGAAAATGTGCACTACTGACAAAGTTTGGGAAAATTCCAAATTGTTGTGACCCTTTGATTAAATTCACATCGCCCATAGTGTGTTTTTACTTGATATGCAACATGATAACTAGTTATTGCCACCGTTTAACATACTAATGAGTGTGTGTGTGAACCTTGAAATGCTGAAATACTACCTTTACCAACACCTAGAAATAATTTCCTTTAAAAAATGAGACAAACTTGAATTCTATAGAATTGCTAGAGAGTTCTTGATATTTCTAATAAGCCTATTTTGCTCAAACCCCAACCTTCCATTGTTTATTATTATTATCCTTTATCACACTCACGTTCATTCTATAACCCTTACTTAACAATCCTCCCTGTTCACTTACCGTTTCTAACAAAATAAGATGTTTCATTATACAATTCTTCATCAAAACCTGGCTTTTTTCTCGCAGTAACTTTCGACTTTTTTTCCTAAAATCACAAACTTGCAGGTATAAAATGCAGACTGGAAAATGCAGACTGGGAAAAAAAATACGATATAAAGATTAAACAGTGTACAATCTCTTATGTATTATATTCTATTAGAAACGAGCTAAATACGCCGGCAAGCAACATGCACGCTTACCCTCAGGGATAAAATGCAGACTGGCTACATTTCGAAACTTTATACCACTTTTCTGGCATTGATAGACTCTACAGTATGAAGGGTAAACACATCACAATATATGATATGTATAGCATCACTACTAGCTGTTCTCAAGTTAGATTTTAATCACAGCTTGAAGGCCAGTCTGCATCTTATCCCGGAGGCCACCTAAAGTATAAAATGCAGACTGACCATGAAACTGTGATTACGTGATGCTACAGTGTAGATATCTTATTTTGTGATGTGTATAAATTTTGCCTTAATAGGATCTATCAATGCCAGAAAAGCAGTATATAATCACAAAATGTAGCCAGTCTGCATTTTATCCCTGAGGGTACCTAAAGTATAAAATGAAGACTGGCCGTCAAACTGTGATTACGTGATGTTACAATGTGTTTATCCTTCATAGAATCTATCATTCCCAGAAAAGTGGTATGAAATTACGAAACTTAGTTTTTAATAAAGTATCTTTATAAATTATCGAACATTAACTCCACCATTTTGGAGTCAACGCTAGCTTTGAAACAAGCAAAACGATTTGTCAGCGATTTTTGTTGATCACGTCTCTATGACTTGAAACTGATATTAAGTTCCGGCGAAAGGCTACGTTTCTTTCAAGACACTATTAAAATCTGTATGTAAGGACCTTGAGACCCAATATTTATGGAAATTTACGGTGAAAATTATCAGGTAAGGTAAGAGAAATTGATTTAGTTTTGCCAAGCGTGTATGCTGCTCGCCGGCGTACAATACCTCATTTCGTCGAACCCTTTAGATACAAGATCGTACATTGCTTAATCTTCTTATCGTATTTTATTTACCAGTCTGCATTTTATACCTGCCGAATCACAAACGGCAAAACAACCACTCTAAAACTTGATTCCCTTAAAACTAAAAAGTTATTATCTTAAGGTCCCCAGATAAGAGATCATGAGTTTTACTAGTTTTGAGAGAATCTAGGCGAATCAAGTTCTAGAGCGAACAAAGTTCCTGTAAGTTTAAAATCTACAGCTAAGTGAATACAAATATGATACAAATATTTCCAAACCTTGGCATTTTTCTTTTCTTCCTTGCTCAGTTTCCGTTTCTTCCCTTTGTAAGCTTTTAATTCTTCTTTTTTCTCGTCTTGTAACTGATTTTTATTTGCCGCATTTTCAGGTTTTTCTTGGTCAAGGTCGCACGTTTTCTTCACTTCGTCCGCCATTTTAAATATCAACCTCCGTCGAGAAAAACTGGTAACTAATAGCCTCGTTTTGAACATGAGGTTACTATTTTCCGTGTTCGGGGTTGCTGTGGTGTATCGGTTAGCCTGAGAAAACAGACGTCCTTCCTAACCTTTTTCTTCCAAATAAAAAACCTTATTTTTTCAGTGTGGACATAGAATTGAAGCCATCCAAAGAAATCGAAATGCACAGGCAGCCCAAGATTTATACACAGTAAAGGAAGGAAGGAAGGAAGGAAGGAAGGAAGGGAGGGAGGGAGGGATGGATGAATGAATATTCCATTTCTTTCCTTTCTATTCCATTTCACTGTTTTCCATTCATTTTCTTTCCTTTTAATACCTTCTAATCAAACTGACAAGGTCTCCTAACAGAGGCTGCGTACGAGACTATGTCAGTTTGAACACGTAATAAAGTTACGTGATCACTTAGTAAAAGTCACGCAATATCATTCAACAACGTTTTGCGTCGCAAATGTTTTCGATAGTTTTAACGCACCCACATCATCGGTCAACTACCGATACGGTTATTTTTTAGCCGTACTGTAGCCGTACCGTATCTTACCGTAGCCGTAACTACGCGTTGTGATTGGATGAATTACTGGAAAACAATATGGGAAGCCATTTTAATGCACATTACGGCATGTCGTACCGTGTACGTGCTGTAAGTCAGTACCGTATGTTTCCTACTCATACGATAACCATTCTTATGGGAAGCCATTTCAGTGTTACGGCATGTTGTACCGTGTACGTGCTGTAAGTCAGTACCGTATGTTTCCCACTCGTACGATAACCACTCTATTATTAATATCAAAACAAAATTGAAAGAAGAAGAATGCGTCATCAAAAAATGCGCGTCCTATACTCAAAATAAATGAATAAATGAAAGGAGGAAAAAAAGTTATTGCCCGTTCTAATTCTTAAAATAAACGAAAAATAGATGATGTGAAATGCGTCACCAAATGAAAGCTATGAAATTACGCATATTTCAAGGATTTCTGGGTTAGAAAAAAAATGGAAAAAAGGAATATATAAAATAACTGGGCAGAAATTTAGAACAGCCAAATATGAGATTCTATTTCGCATTTGCATACAACCAGAAGTCAGGTGGGATAGAGAGGTCAGTTGCTAGCTCGAATACTGAAGGGGACAGGTGGTCATCAAACAAGTTAAATAAATGAAGTGAAGTGTCCTGGGCAGCTGCCTCACAAAAAAAAGTTAGCTATTGAATCCTCATCTATTCAGTACAGGCAGGCACGTAGGGCCGGAGATGGTCCCCTGAGGAAGTAAACGGTACATCAATCAACTGGAATGTTAAGCTGTTATAAATATCGCAGTGTGATTGGTTGAGAGCGCGTGCTTTATAAGAGCACACAGTACGCATGCGCACTTTCAGTTGCGTCATTCCTATCCAAAATAACAGTTACGTAATGTGATTTGTCTTAATTGTACGGAAGAAATTTAATTTTAAAACAAAACGATTGATGTGCTGTGTGAAGTTAAGAGAACTTGGCAAAAACACTCGAGAAGTGTTGAGAAGCCGTATACGGCGTGTTTCTCCAAGGTTTTCTCTCTTGTTCTGCCAATCCTTGTGTGTTTATAACTGCTAACAGCATTCGCACGCATTTTCTCTTACCACCGTTACACTACATGTAATCTACAATCTTCTGAAAAAATAAAGTGGGGAGAGACGGGACCGCCATTTTACGTGAAGTTCACCTAAAATCTAACCAATTGCAGATCGATGTCATTAAAAAGGCAGCACCTTCCCCTCACTTATTTTTTAAGACCCTGAGTGTTGGTCCGACAGGGACTCGTAACATGACCTCTCGCAAGATACTGAGCCAACCGCTATCTTAGATAACATTGGATTTGTCGGCGATATTCAAATAATTTCGACGTATGTTTAGAATTATCAGGCAGGAAATACTGTAGGGAAAAACAATAAGATAAGCAGTAAGTTGTTTATTATAAAACATTTATGTGTGGGAAATGGATATCCTTTCAGAAGATCGATTTGCTTATCTCCTTTGATGTCATTCAAGGTTGTTTGATTCCTGCCCTCCAATTAACGAGGCTAACATCAAACTCCACTAAAGTTTGAAGCAAGCAGGTGTTTGCACCACCGGGGCGGTCATTAGCTGACATTATGAACCTAAAAAGTGTCATCTAGGAAAAAGCTTCCATTTTGAGGATCACAGTTAGTTGGCCACTGAAATAACTGACAACATATATAAGTATTAATATGTAAGATGAATTTTTCCTACAGCTGTAGTACCGTTTATTATATACAACCAGTGCTACAAATCCTCTGACATACCACGGCGGTAGCCCCAAGCTAGCGTTAATTCAACAGGAACATTTATTTAATTCACGGCTAATTTAGAAACAAGAGGTAGGCTGTGGAGAGCATCGAGGAGAAAGCGTCCCACATTATGATCCCAGACTCCTTTGGGCGCTTATACTCTCCCCAGTCCACCACTCGTTTCTACAATGGGTAATTCCATATATAAGCATCGGCTTACGTGACCAATCAAGTGTCTGAATCTCAGTTACCTGATAGCTATTCTTAAATCGACTGATATTGAGTATTGTTTGTAAGAACATTCCAATTACTATATATGTAAATTTCACCGCAGGTGACCAACTCCTCGCTTCTGTCATTTTTAGTCTACGTTGCTTTGCGGTCTGCGGCCTTTTTCAGAGGAGAAAAGCTAGCAAGTAACACAGGCGAGTATTTTCTATGCTTGACTTAGTTTTGAGACAAATAGAGACTGGGCTGCCTGTGTCAAGTCCAACATCAAACAAAACTATGTCTGTCTATAGTGCTATAGTTGGAGTGCATGACATATGATTCAGCTGCAGATCTCAGGGAGCTGTTATGATCGTCCACCTTGGATGCACTTCGACAAGAATTGTTGCGAAATGAAGCTCGCTCGCTGTAGAACGATCGCTGTTCTGTCAAAAGATCGTGGTACTCTTTACCCATCAAGCATGCGCAGATGTATAAAAACAATTTCTTGAAGGCACTCCTGAAATCCTTGTTCATGCAAGTGTAGATAACTGGATTCAACACACTGTTGACGTAATGCATCCATTTGCCTACTAATATAGACTCACTAGGGAGGGGTCGGCAGCTTTTGCACAAACCATACACTAAGTTCAACACAAAGAAAGGGCACCAGCATATGACAAATGCCCCTATTACCACGCCCACAGTTTTTGCTGCCTTGAGCTCACGCGATAAAAGAAAACGTTTGGGTTTTCCTTCCACGGTAAAGATCATCTTCTTGATCTGATGTCTTGCATTCTGGAAGATTCTAACGTAGCATATCGTCATAATTATAAGCGGGATAACAAAACAAGAAATAGTTACTGTTAGCTCGTACATCGGCGGTGGATAACGCCAAAGAATTATCTTCAAACTTGCTACTGAACAAGAGAAGATCCAAATGCATGCGATAGATATCTGGACTTTACCAGTAGTGACAATAACTTGGTGTTTAAACGGGGTCGATATGCAAATACATCTCTCTAGGCTGATAAAACAAAGGTGAATTATCGATGCTGCACCGCAGAGGATATCCATGAAACTCCAAAACTGTTTGAGCCAAAGATATTTGATCGCTGAAGGGCCTTTTATGAGATACGCTGCCCAAACTGGCATAGATACCAAGGCTACAAGGATATCAGCGATAGCTAGTGATACAATGAAGAAGTTTGTGACTGTACGCAGTTTGTGGAATAACTTGAAGGCGTAGAGAACAAAGAGGTTGCCGACTAAAGCCATTATAATGATAAGAATGAGAAACGTTGAAGATACCAACGTTATGGTTAAATTTGTTTGAAGAGAAATGTCAGAAGAGTTGTTTTGACTTTTGTTAGTCATGGTGCTCTGGAAAAAAAGAGACAAATATCAGAACTGTGAATAAAATAAATGCAACATTTCATGATACAAAAACACTCGTTTTACCTGGATAGTACTCGGAAATATATATCTATGTAAGAAGCTGATTGATGAGGTAACTACACAATGAGACCAGGAACATGTATTTGAAAATGTTACCTATTTTGTCTTCATTCGGACACTGAGATGATGCAAAATGTATTACGTTTGCCGGTATCTTATAGGATAAAACAAAGCCCAACAACATATCCGTAAGATTTTCCCGAATCCATTAGGTAAGTATGGCTGAGTGTTGTACTTATGTCCATCCTTAGTGCTAATATTATTCAAATCACAGACATTAACTGGATCATTAGAAGAAAATCCAGTGTAGTTTAGTTATGAAGCTCCTTGTTAAAGTATATTAGTTATGATGCTATTAATGGACTGCCTAGTGGCGTCTATTCGTCTGAGAGCTCAGCATCTGGCGATAGAACAACGTACTAAATGATGATTATATTGAAAGGCCTTGGATTACCAGCCTGACTCGACTGAAACTATTGAAATTGACGCACATTAGAAATAACTACTGAAATATCAAGGTGAATAGTTCATGAATAGAATGAACAAAGTATACCGTATAAAAAACATTTTGTTTCAAAAATTAATAGTTTTCGGATTCGAGACAATAAAAAGCAATGAAAGAGGTGAAATAACAGGGAAATAATGATATAAACACTGGATGAGCAAAAGATACTGAAAATAATGCATAAAGTACATGTATATTTGGCGCATTATTACTGGGTACCATTTGAACTTGTAGGGTAATCGATTAGGGAAAAAAACCCAAATAAACAAACGGAAATGAAAGAATGAAAGAATGAAAGAATGAAAGAATGAAAGAATGAAAGAATGAAAGAATGAAAGAATGAAAGAATGAAAGAATGAAAGAATGAAAGAATGAAAGAATGAAAGAATGAAAGAATGAAAGAATGAAAGAATGAAAGAATGAAAGAATGAAAGAATGAAAGAATGAAAGAATGAAAGAATGAAAGAATGAAAGAATGAAAGAATGAAAGAATGAAAGAATGAAAGAATGAAAGAATGAAAGAATGAAAGAATGAAAGAATGAAAGAATGAAAGAATGAAAGAATGAAAGAATGAAAGAATGAAAGAATGAAAGAATGAAAGAATGAAAGAATGAAAGAATGAAAGAATGAAAGAATGAAAGAATGAAAGAATGAAAGAATGAAAGAATGAAAGAATGAAAGAATGAAAGAATGAAAGAATGAAAGAATGAAAGAATGAAAGAATGAAAGAATGAAAGAAAAAAAGAAAGAAAGAAAGGAAGAAAGGAAGAAAAAAAGAATGAATGAAAGAAAGAATGAAAGAAAGAATGAAAGAAAGAAAGAAAGAAAGAAAGAAAGAAAGAAAGAAAGAAAGGAAGAAAAAAAGAATGAATGAAAGAAAGAAAGAAAGAAAGAAAGAAAGAAAGAAAGAAAGAAAGAAAGAAAGAAAGAAAGAAAGAAAGAAAGAAAGAAAGAAAGAAAGAAAGAAAGAAAGAAAGAAAGAAAGAAAGAAAGAAAGAAAGAAAGAAAGAAAGAAAGAAAGAAAGAAAGAAAGAAAGAAAGAAAGAAAGAAAGAAAGAAAGAATGAAAGAAAGAAAAAAAGAATGAATAAATAAAAAAAGTACCTTACTAGTGATTGATTTTTATTTTTATACCAAAATAGTTTCTTGTCAAAAGTAAACTAACTGAAACATATTTCGTAAAACGTGGAGCAGGTCAGGCTGGCTTCATCGAGGCAGGAATAAGTACAAGTGTCTGATGAGACCTTAAGAGGCAATTTGCCGAAGAAATATAATATTGGAATAAATTAATTTACTGTTTATAGACCTAACTTGATTCCTTATACAATCCCCTCAAATTCTAGGACAATAAAGTGGAAAAAGATGAAATATCAGAAAAGAATCGACGGTTCAAGCAATATGATATATCATTGAAAATACTTCGCCAGCGTTAAAAATTGAAAAATTATCAGGAAAATATTCAATTATCTTATAATTAGATAAACTGTTTTATTTTCACCCAGGGCATTAATAGAAGGCTGAGGAACTCTTACATCATATAAGTAATGATTAGAGATCGATACCTCCTACCTTGTTGAAGACTTGTTGCAATCTACATATGCATATCATTTCGAACAGCGGGCACAATAAACCAGGTGATGGATGGATGGATGGATGGATGGATGGATGGATGGATGGATGGATGGAGGGAGGGAGGGAGGGAGGGAGGGAGGGAGGGAGGGAGGGATGGAGGGAGGGATGGATGGATGGATGGATGGATGGATGGATGGATGGAGAGAGGACAAGGGAAGGAGGAAAGGAGGAATAGAAAACAGAATAGAAGACATTTGCACGGTAATGCAAAAGAAAAAGAAAAATTTGAAGAGAAAGAGAAAAGTAAATTCCATAAAGATGAAAGATTTCGAGAGTTAAAAGTAGGAAAGAAAGGTGAAACAAAAACAAAAGACAAAAAATTCTTTTCCGACATAGTGGCTGGCTAGTAATGAAATTCTGGCTCCGAACATGAAACTCTCGTTGTATCAGTTGACGGATCATCTTCTTTCATGTACAATATTAAATCAACGGAAAAACCATATGAACCCCTCTATTAACGATGCGGAAACACATTCTTATCTAAAATCAATAACTTTTACTTTAATTTGAAATAATTTCAATGGATATCCTTTGGTGAGCTACAGACATTATCATAAATGAGCAAGCCTACATTAAACAAGAGTTATACTTCTATCATTTCATTGCATTCACAATGTAGTATATGAAAATCTATAATTTCTAGACAGATTATGATAAAATGAATAATAAAATGAAAGCGAAGTTTATCATGTAGTCGCGCTTTAATTATCGTATTTAGATATCATTTCAGGATACTAATGTTGAACATTAATGACGAGACAGTTCTGCTCTTGAAAACAAAGAAACAAGAAAAACAGCCGCCGATAGAATAACAACGATATATTCAAAAACATATATTCAATTTTTATCCTCATAAGCTGGATTTATTTTCAACTAATACTGACATTATTTTCAAGAGCGGACATTGAGCTTGCTAAGCAGGAACCTCTGTTACTCATATATCTTGAAGGTCAATGCGTCTGAATTCGCAACTACTACTATAACATATTTCGATCTCTTTCCATTCGTACCTTGTTCAAAATATTTTCATCGGTAAAAGTTCACTTTTTAACATTCTTTCAAATAAAAGTTGTTATTAAAGCTTACTTAAGAAAAAAAATATTTATTTCATATTAAAAATACGAAGAAAAAAAGAAATGAATGTACTGACCTTTCCAAAAGTAGTACTGTTGTCAGTCAAGGACCACGGCGATCGTGCAAAACTTTTTACACCTGTATATTTGAAACAAAAATGTTTTTCAAATTGATATTTATAGCAAATGGTTCACTTTTCTATATTTATAAAAAATATATTTCCCGAACGTTCGTCCATTAAACTTCAAATGATGATGATTTGAAATTGTGCTAGTGCTTGCTTGCAAGGTTTTCTCAGTTCATTCGGGGAAATAATGGTTCGCCAAGGTTTTTATCGCCAACTAACATGTTTAAGATATCACCCAGCCACCATCAGTTCATTTTTACAAATGATCACTAAGCACTCCCCCGCAGAGACCGTCAAAACACATCACTTGTCTAAAATTGAACAACAAAACAAAGTATATCCTTTCCGATGCGTTTAAACAATCATCGAGAGACTTTGCACATTTTTCCCTCTAAATCCTCTGATATACTCTATTAATCTCGAACTGTTCGCCAGCGAAAAAGTCCGTTCACTATTATTAATATACATGACTTAATAATAAAAGTCACCAACCAGATTGCTCTTATTCTACACCTGTGATTCGTGTTCCTCATTCTTGTTACCTGCTGTTTTCAACGTATTCAAAACAATTTAACGCATTTGTCGATGTTGGATCCTTGGGCGAAGATCACGCTAAAGTCCAAGATTAATTCCTCTTCCAAGAAGATTGTCTTCTTGCTTCTTAAGTGCTATAATCTTGTGCTCACACTTCGTACACACTTCAAATATTTAGCAGATGACAACAAGGCGTCAAAAATTCTTATCGATTTTGTGAGAGTATTAAGAAGCGGTGTGATAACTTGCTTCAAAAGACTTTAATTGCCTTTTTACTCTTCGGCTTTCTTTTTGTAGCGGTTTTTGTTTTTCCGGGTGAGCTTTTTAAAAAGGATTAGGCAAACGAAATAACATCAAGGTAAAAAGACATTGATAGTAATTTCTGTAGATTTTCCTTTTAAATAGGCTAAAGTGTTCCCTCGTGGAATGCTGATAGATTATCAGTCACATCCATCCAAGTTTTCATAAGGTTAATGACACCGGTCACGTGCCAAGGAGGGCATTTTAGAAGCGATCTCTACACATGCGCAGAAACGACAAACAAACCTCTGACAAACTCATAAGCTATCATGATAAAAAAAAAGGTAGAATCCAGGACAACTCTATTGCTAATGCAATATCTGTGTATCTTTAAGACCACAAACTATTTGAAAAAGAAAGATAGATAGATAGGTTTACATGGGACTAAGCCTTGTGGTGCTTAAGCTCCTACGCCAGCCACTTAATGAACAATTGGTGGTTTGAAATTATGGCGGACATAAAAGAAATGTTCCGTTTGGCGGTGAGCTACATGACTTGTCTATTATTTGCTATTAATGAAAAGGCACTGATTTTTAGCCATACGACCATGTTTATATAAGAATTATAATTATATTAAAAAAAAACTTCAACTTTTGATCCACACCCTGAAAAAAACCTTGGGCTGATCAAAAACGGCTAAATGATTCACAGATCGAACTGAATTGGGATTTAGTGTGTTAAGTTTTACAGAAGGAAAACCGGCGGAACAGAAAATGGAGTAAAACCTTTGAATCTATCCTACGCACAACGGAAAATAAAGCATTTGTAAAAAAATCCCAAATTGGTTTGTAGCTGTATTCTAGTCAACTTGGACGTCAGAATCAAGTGTTCACTTCATACTAAGTAAAAAAGATAGTAATATTTATCCGCGATAGAGATAGAGATAGAGACAGGTGGTGAAAAACTGGCTAATTGAGTTATCTACCTTACTCTCCTCACTCACAGAAAAGTCTATCTTTCGTAATGTGACTGATAAATGAAAAGATTGTATGAACCATGCAATATCATTCTTCTAACCTTTTCCCAAACTACCTTGACCGTCGACGTTTCTGTGGACGTTTAGATCTTATCACTAAACACTGACAATATTAACATGTATAATATATACATTTCTATGTTGTTTTCATTTCTTATCATTTAGCGTATCGTATTGTTTTGGTTTTGGTTACAGCGCTATTTAAGAAGAGAGTAAAGAACACAGTCGTCGTGTCACGTACACGTAGCCTCATCGCTGGACTACGCATGTATGATCAATTTGAATAACAATTCATGTGCAGACATTATTTCATTTGTGCAAAGAGTTTTTTAATGCTTTAAAAACTCGGAACCAGACCCCCCTCAAACTAATGGTGCTCGACCCAATCGTGAACTCAGCATTTGATGATAACAGTAATCTTCCTGTGCTCACTTTGGGAAGCATGCGCCGCCTCTCATCAATGCGACCTTGGTTTGATTCCCGGGTTTGGTGTCGTATGAGTGAGAGTTGCTTATTGGTTCATTCCGAGTTATCTTGTTTTTCTCTCATTCAATTTCTAAATCACGCACTTCGAGGTTGAGTTCTGTACTCGTGGAGCAATCACTCCCCCATGTTCGACATAAACAGGAGGTAAAATATAAATAAATTAAATTTTCGATAGGCTCTTTGGAGAGCAAAAAAATCTCATTTATTCAAAACAATTTTCATTAGATTTGTAATGCCTTGGGTGGAGCCTTTTCCAAAATACTGTTATACCCTCATAATACTATACGCTTTTGATCTTAAGATATTAAGTTTTTTAGAGTTCGTTTGCCTTCCAGTGAAGCCTTCCCCAAGGGACCGTGAGCTCAATCCATTCGCTATTGAAGTGATATATCATCACATGTCTGTTAGCTGCAAAAAGACCCCCCCTTTCCCAGTTTTCCCCAGAAAACTAAAGCAGCTATGGAATTCAATTTTCATTATTCGCGATTACGTGTTGCGAAGAGACTTTTTGTTCCCCCTCCCCCAGTTTTTCAAAGCTTGCTACAGCCCTGATGTGACCAGGGTGAGCCTAGCCTGGGTGCTTAAGCCTACGACCGAGAACAACTGGATCTAGAGAGCAAGGGTACCCTCCGCGCGGACCTGTTCTACTTATCCTATCTTAAGACCTGACGTCTATCTTATTTGAACTTGAAAATGTGATTCTATATAACTGTCTCTGCATAAGATTCATTATTCCATGGTCGAGTACGTTTTTACTTTAAATTATATATTCAATATTCTACAAGTTCCTCGCGGGCAAATTCCAAAAAAGACAGAGAGGCAGGAAGGAAGCAGACACGCAGGCAAGCAGGCAAGCAGGCAAGCAGGCAAGCAGGCAAGCAGGCAAGCAGGCAAGCAGGCAAGCAGGCAAGCAGGCAAGCAGGCAAGCAGGCAAGCAGGCAAGCAGGCAAGCAGGCAAGCAGGCAAGCAGGCAAGCAGGCAAGCAGGCAAGCAGGCAAGCAGGCAAGCAGGCAAGCAGGCAAGCAGGCAAGCAGGCAAGCAGGCAAGCAGGCAAGCAGGCAAGCAGGCAAGCAGGCAAGCAGGCAAGCAGGCAAGCAGGCAAGCAGGCAAGCAGGCAAGCAGGCAAGCAGGCAAGCAGGCAAGCAGGCAAGCAGGCAAGCAGGCAAGCAGGCAAGCAGGCAAGCAGGCAAGCAGGCAAGCAGGCAAGCAGGCAAGCAGGCAAGCAGGCAAGCAGGCAAGCAGGCAAGCAGGCAAGCAGGCAAGCAGGCAAGCAGGCAAGCAGGCAAGCAGGCAAGCAGGCAAGCAGGCAAGCAGGCAAGCAGGCAAGCAGGCAAGCAGGCAAGCAGGCAAGCAGGCAAGCAGGCAAGCAGGCAAGCAGGATTTTAACAATTGTGTTACTAATACCAGTGAGAGCTATATCCAGCAGGGTACTTGACGATTTAGCTTCCATCCAATCCCGTGTTCTCAGTAGCTATATATAGATGTGTGAATCATAGTGTAAAAACCGAAAAACTACTTATGTTAGCTTAGCTCAGTAAAACATATTTGAATAATCTCTGAGAAATATATGAGATCAATCTATAATTTTATACATTAAATCATGGTGAACTTCGTTGATGCAGAAAAATAACCTAACCCTAAAGCTCCATGCATTTCAACATACAATACACATAGGACTTGCAACTTCATTTCGACTGCAAATATATTTATTATAAATTTAATTATCAGCCTTTATATCCCGGTATTTGTCTCTATTCGGGACATCTTGGCATGCACAGTACAGACGCAAGCCGAGTTTTTGTTATTATTTATCGATCGTTTAATAGCTCTATTTACCTTACATTCTATCTGACTCCTCCAATGGCTTTTCCTTCGTTTCTCGTTGAATCCAAATATCGTCTCATTTAACTAATAAAAACAACCATTACTGATTGGTATACTACGTTAACAACTGCAAAGGTTGAACTCTTCAATTGGGTTTTTGGACGTGAAAGCTTTCATTTGCCAGGCTTCAAGATGCGTAAAAGCACTAGTCAGAGCTTTGTGAATAAGTAGAAATGATGTTATCGAACAAGTCCCCTGGGGCTTAATCAGCCGTATATCTTTCCTTGTTTCCTGTTTTATTAGATACGTTCAAAGTAAGGTAATATCCGTTCAAAGTAATTAAAATGCACAAACAATAGATTTGAGCAAACGTTGATGGGAAAGAAATAACTGCCGTAATAATCAAATGCCTAAAAAGAGAAAGATGAGCAAACACTTCAAAACATATGGATTTTCATATGGATTTTCCTAGTAAGACACAAAAAAAGAGATCCTACAAATACAACAAACTAAAACAGCAGTAGCCCCAACAACAAGAGGAACAAATTAACAGGAAGAACTAAGAAAATCATTAGAGCATACGTTTGTAAGGATATTAATGAACAATTGCGTTGATTCAATTTCCAAGAATTATAAAAAGTAACTAAGAACTTAAGGAAAACAGGAACAAATGGTCCACAAGTTAGAGTTCTATAAGCAAGAAGGAATGGATAATTTGGTTAAAAGAACGTGCAGTCCCAGTCTGATACTTGTGAGAGAAACCAATATAAACACAGCTGAGACAAACATTTTCCATCTATTTAGAATCAGTCGAAGGATTAAAAAATTTAAAAACAATCCTTTCTCAGAGATCAATCACAATTCATATTACTGTAGTTTCTTCTACTTCAAAAATATATTATTCTCGTTCTTTCTTTCTTTCTTTCTTTCTTCTTTTCTTCCCCCCCCCCCCCCCCACTATTTTCTTCTCTTTTTTTTGTTGTCTCAGTCCTTTACTTTATCCATTTACAGATGCGACGACATGATTTGATATTTTTGCACCTTTCACCACGATTTTTTCGTCATGGATCTCAGAAAGTGTTTTTAATAAGTAAGCACCAATATCCTTCAGCCTTCTTAGCGAATAAATGATGAAGTTTTAATAACAAGAGTGATATTCAGGAAGCTTTGAACACACATCAAGTTGGACAAATAATATTCTATTGTAAAGATCTGCCTTCACTAGTGATTAAGACTAAAAAAGAATGTAATACACATTATGTGAACGCTAAATGGCGTATCTATTCAGAAGGTAAGTTAATAAAAATAAAAAATGTAATTGAACGTTACGATAACAGATATCATTTCCTGACCTAAAGTTTTCTAGTTTTCTAATATTGCTACGTTGCTTCAATTGAAATAAGTTTCACAGGTTTTTCTAGTTTTGTTGAAAAATAAAATAAAATAAAATAACGATTATGTATACTTGATGTTCAAATGAAGTAAAGCAAGCAAAGGTGTTGATAAACCTCTCATGATTGTAAAGACTCTTTGATTATATCCATATAGAAAGAGCGCTATTTAAGTCATAAATCATTGTTATTGTTGCGAAAACGCACTGCTCTCACACTGCATAAGACATGTGTGTTGTGAATCCAGGATGTAGTGATAATGAGTGTGGAGTATACCTCAGTCAGTGGTTTGGGTGTGGGCTGATATATGGGACTCGGTTACACGCGTCTATTATGGTGCGGTAAACTAGCTGTGGGTGTAGCACTTCAACCTAGGTTATCTATCATGATTATCAGTATCACACAGCACCCGAATTAACACCTACAAACTCTTGCCTTGTTCTTTTTACGTCAATCTAATAAACGCTTGCATTCTTTTGGCTGATTTTAGCTGACGTCATTGTTTTCGTTTTGATGAATTAACATAAAATGAATTTAAAGCAACAAACAAAAAACTGCATCAATTGTAAGATAATATCAAGTGCAATAGACGTATTCAGTATGATAAGCATGATGCATCATGGTCTAGCTTGGGTACAAACAATTTCATGTAAGGCACATGATAAAAATGTTATTTATTAAGAATTTGGCATTGCTCGTGTGAAACGCTGATTCAGTCTAATTATCATTACCAATACTACTATTATTTCTAAACAACAAAATCACAAAAGAATTCGTATATCTTTTGTTCCAAAAGCACAATATTTCGAAAATGTCGAAAATGTTTGTCATAGCAAAACCATCTAATAGGTTCAAAATTATTTTATTAAATTACAAAATTTCGGGTAGGAGAAAATGAATTTCCAAGAAAAAGACGAGGGAAAAGTTCCATTATCATTGAATGCACTGCATGGACACTTTTGATCTTTCCTGTACTTGACTCGAGATCTTTTCAATGTAGACACCTTGGCGACCAAATTGTAATCATCACATGTCCGAGCTAAAAAAAGACCCAGTACATCACACTTACTAACTAATGAGATATCAATAAGAATTTCTCGAAGCTTTCTTTACTTTATCCGATGAAACTGTTCTGGTTTTGTGCTCATTTGAAGGGCATACTTGTAGCGACAATTACCATGTATTGTATGAACAGATTCACATTGAAAAATCACACAGGCATTTGCGATAAAATTTTGAGAACAATTTCTTAAAGGCATCGTCTTAATAAAATTCTTGATTTGTACTTTAGATACCGCGGTGATCCCTGATTGCAGGCTCATTTTCTCAGGGACAGCCTCGTTTCAGCGTCAAAATACTCATAAAATCGACAATACAAACACTTTGAAATTGAACACATGAATATTCCACACAAATATTGAAGCTAATCCTGAGCAACAGAGAATTCAAAAACTGCAATGACTCGTATCCATTCATTACACAGGTATTGTGTCAAAATAAGTATGGAGAATTGAATAGTTTACCGTAATAATTAACAATTTATTAAGACGATTTTACTTAAGGCCAAGAATGATGTTCGGCATAACTTATAACTTATATAACTTATATATTAATAAAAAGACTATTGTAATAGTTTATAGGTTTGGCACATTAATAAAAAGACTATTGTAATAGTTTATAGGTTTGGCACATTAATAAAAAGACTATTGTAATAGTTTATAGGTTTGGCACATTAATAAAAAGACTATTGTAATAGTTTATAGGTTTGGCACATTATTAAAAAGACTATTGTAATAGTTTATAGGTTTGGCACATTAATAAAAAGACTATTGTAATAGTTTATAGGTTTGGCACATTAATAAAAAGACTATTGTAATAGTTTATAGGTTTGGCACATTATTAAAAAGACTATTGTAATAGTTTATAGGTTTGGCACATTAATAAAAAGACTATTGTAATAATTTATAGGTTTGGCACATTTTTTTGTGGGGGGAAAAGCTCAACTATATAACCGATTGCGCGCGCATCTCAGCGTGGGAAGGCAATATTATATTTGTATAAAATTGTGTAGTTTGAAACCACATTTCATACTATGACCTCCTATTTATATCATTTTATATTCTACCTTTAATGTATATGTTTTAATTCTTAGTTTATATATGTTACACGTTATTGCACCCGCTCACTCTTATATAACAGTGCGTATTCACGTTTTCTGTGTAGCATAACTCTTCTATCATTTAGAAACCAGAAAGCCAATATGTATTTAGACAATATGTATAGTTGAAATCTGATCTTACGCCTTGTATTTGTGTCTTTCTGTGGTAGACCTAAGTAAACATCCCTGCACGAAAAAAGAGCAGGCTAAGAATAATGAAAATGTAGCTCGAACAAAAGTGAGTTCAAAATTACCTTTAAAAAAAACAAAAACAATGAAGGTCATGCCGTTTGGACAAAGCGAGCATGATCAAAAAACCTCGATACAACAATGGATGATTATCAAAACTGCTGCATTAAAATACTTGGCTAAAATAATGAAAAAAGTAGCTTAAAGAAAATCCAGTTCAAATTTAAAAAGCTTAAGAAAGTAATACTTGGACACTAGCAACACAAACAAAAAATACAGATGATTATTTAATCTTTATACTATTATTATTATTATTATTATTATTATTATTATTATTATTATTATTATTATTAAAACTGCAGCAGAAGAATAAATCCATATCTACACACCTAATGAGTAACCATAGCAACTAATTAACGTTCATCATAACTTCTACAAACGTGCAGACTTTGAACAAAATATCCAGAAAATTAGGCTTTTTTCAAGACTTGGATTTTCATTACACCTTTTATTGGAGGGGGAAAGCGTATTTTATATGGAAATCAGATTAGAATTAGAGAGACAACGAAATATTAGATAGGAGGAATGAACCATTGAATGAATAAATGTATGAATGAATAAGAGTTAATGAATAAATGAATGAATAAGAGTTAATGAATAAATGAATGAATAAGAGTGAATGAATAAATGAATGAATAAGAGTTAATGAATAAATGAATGAATAAGAGTGAATGAATAAATGAATGAATAAGAGTTAATGAATAAATGAATGAATAAGAGTTAATGAATAAATGAATGAATAAGAGTTAATGAATAAATGAATGAATAAGAGTTAATGAATAAATGAATGAATAAGAGTTAATGAATAAATGAATGAATAAGAGTTAATGAATAAATGAATGAATAAGAGTGAATGAATAAATGAATGAATGAATAAGAGTTAATGAATAAATGAATGAATAAGAGTGAATGAATAAATGAATGAATAAGAGTTAATGAATAAATGAATGAATAAGAGTGAATGAATAAATGAATGAATAAGAGTTAATGAATAAATGAATGAATAAGAGTTAATGAATAAATGAATGAATAAGAGTTAATGAATAAATGAATGAATAAGAGTTAATGAATAAATGAATGAATAAGAGTTAATGAATAAATGAATGAATAAGAGTTAATGAATAAATGAATGAATAAGAGTTAATGAATAAATGAATGAATAAGAGTGAATGAATAAATGAATGAATGAATAAGAGTTAATGAATAAATGAATGAATAAGAGTGAATGAATAAATGAATGAATAAGAGTTAATGAATAAATGAATGAATAAGAGTGAATGAATAAATGAATGAATAAGAGTTAATGAATAAATGAATGAATAAGAGTTAATGAATAAATGAATGAATAAGAGTTAATGAATAAATGAATGAATAAGAGTTAATGAATAAATGAATGAATAAGAGTTAATGAATAAATGAATGAATAAGAGTTAATGAATAAATGAATGAATAAGAGTTAATGAATAAATGAATGAATAAGAGTTAATGAATAAATGAATGAATAAGAGTGAATGAATAAATGAATGAATAAGAGTGAATGAATAAATGAATGAATAAGAGTTAATGAATAAATGAATGAATAAGAGTGAATGAATAAATGAATGAATAAGAGTTAATGAATAAATGAATGAATAAGAGTTAATGAATAAATGAATGAATAAGAGTTAATGAATAAATGAATGAATAAGAGTTAATGAATAAATGAATGAATAAGAGTTAATGAATAAATGAATGAATAAGAGTGAATGAATAAATGAATGAATAAGAGTTAATGAATAAATGAATGAATAAGAGTTAATGAATAAGAGTTAATGAATAAATGAATGAATAAGAGTTAATGAATAAATGAATGAATAAGAGTTAATGAATAAATGAATGAATAAGAGTTAATGAATAAATGAATGAATAAGAGTTAATGAATAAATGAATGAATAAGAGTTAATGAATAAATGAATGAATAAGAGTTAATGAATAAATGAATGAATAAGAGTTAATGAATAAATGAATGAATAAGAGTGAATGAATAAATGAATGAATAAGAGTGAATGAATAAATGAATGAATAAGAGTTAATGAATAAATGAATGAATAAGAGTTAATGAATAAGAGTTAATGAATAAATGAATGAATAAGAGTTAATGAATAAATGAATGAATAAGAGTTAATGAATAAATGAATGAATAAGAGTTAATGAATAAATGAATGAACAAGAGTTAATGAATAAATGAATGAATAAGAGTTAATGAATAAATGAATGAACAAGAGTGAATGAATAAATGAATGAATAAGAGTGAATGAATAAATGAATGAATAAGAGTTAATGAATAAAGGAATGAATAAGAGTTAATGAATAAATGAATGAATAAGAGTTAATGAATAAATGAATGAATAAGAGTTAATGAATAAATGAATGAATAAGAGTTAATGAATAAATGAATGAATAAGAGTTAATGAATAAATGAATGAATAAGAGTTAATGAATAAATGAATGAATAAGAGTTAATGAATAAATGAATGAATAAGAGTTAATGAATAAATGAATGAATAAGAGTTAATGAATAAATGAATGAATAAGAGTTAATGAATAAATGAATGAACAAGAGTTAATGAATAAATGAATGAACAAGAGTTAATGAATAAATGAATGAATAAGAGTTAATGAATAAATGAATGAATAAGAGTTAATGAATAAATGAATGAATAAGAGTTAATGAATAAATGAATGAATAAGAGTTAATGAATAAATGAATGAATAAGAGTTAATGAATAAATGAATGAATAAGAGTTAATGAATAAGAGTTAATGAATAAATGAATGAATAAGAGTTAATGAATAAATGAATGAATAAGAGTTAATGAATAAATGAATGAATAAGAGTTAATGAATAAATGAATGAACAAGAGTTAATGAATAAATGAATGAATAAGAGTTAATGAATAAATGAATGAACAAGAGTGAATGAATAAATGAATGAATAAGAGTGAATGAATAAATGAATGAATAAGAGTTAATGAATAAATGAATGATTAAGAGTTAATGAATAAATGAATGAATAAGAGTTAATGAATAAATGAATGAATAAGAGTTAATGAATAAATGAATGAATAAGAGTTAATGAATAAATGAATGAATAAGAGTTAATGAATAAATGAATGAATAAGAGTTAATGAATAAATGAATGAATAAGAGTTAATGAATAAATGAATGAATAAGAGTTAATGAATAAATGAATGAATAAGAGTTAATGAATAAATGAATGAACAAGAGTTAATGAATAAATGAATGAACAAGAGTTAATGAATAAATGAATGAATAAGAGTTAATGAATAAATGAATGAATAAGAGTTAATGAATAAATGAATGAATAAGAGTTAATGAATAAATGAATGAATAAGAGTTAATGAATAAATGAATGAATAAGAGTTAATGAATAAATGAATGAATAAGAGTTAATGAATAAATGAATGAATAAGAGTTAATGAATAAATGAATGAATAAGAGTTAATGAATAAATGAATGAATAAGAGTTAATGAATAAATGAATGAATAAGAGTTAATGAATAAATGAATGAACAAGAGTTAATGAATAAATGAATGAACAAGAGTTAATGAATAAATGAATGAATAAGAGTTAATGAATAAATGAATGAATAAGAGTTAATGAATAAATGAATGAATAAGAGTTAATGAATAAATGAATGAATAAGAGTTAATGAATAAATGAATGAATAAGAGTGAATGAATAAATGAATGAACAAGAGTTAATGAATAAATGAATGAACAAGAGTTAATGAATAAATGAATGAATAAGAGTTAATGAATAAATGAATGAATAAGAGTTAATGAATAAATGAATGAATAAGAGTTAATGAATAAATGAATGAATAAGAGTTAATGAATAAATGAATGAATAAGAGTGAATGAATAAATGAATGAATAAGAGTTAATGAATAAATGAATGAATAAGAGTTAATGAATAAATGAATGAATAAGAGTTAATGAATAAATGAATGAATAAGAGTTAATGAATAAATGAATGAATAAGAGTTAATGAATAAATGAATGAATAAGAGTTAATGAATAAATGAATGAATAAGAGTTAATGAATAAATGAATGAATAAGAGTTAATGAATAAATGAATGAATAAGAGTTAATGAATAAATGAATGAATAAGAGTTAATGAATAAATGAATGAATAAGAGTTAATGAATAAATGAATGAATAAGAGTTAATGAATAAATGAATGAATAAGAGTGAATGAATAAATGAATGAATAAGAGTTAATGAATAAATGAATGAATAAGAGTTAATGAATAAATGAATGAATAAGAGTTAATGAATAAATGAATGAACAAGAGTTAATGAATAAATGAATGAATAAGAGTTAATGAATAAATGAATGAATAAGAGTTAATGAATAAATGAATGAATAAGAGTTAATGAATAAATGAATGAATAAGAGTTAATGAATAAATGAATGAATAAGAGTTAATGAATAAATGAATGAATAAGAGTTAATGAATAAATGAATGAATAAGAGTTAATGAATAAATGAATGAATAAGAGTTAATGAATAAATGAATGAACAAGAGTTAATGAATAAATGAATGAATAAGAGTTAATGAATAAATGAATGAACAAGAGTTAATGAATAAATGAATGAATAAGAGTGAATGAATAAATGAATGAATAAGAGTTAATGAATAAATGAATGAATAAGAGTTAATGAATAAATGAATGAATAAGAGTTAATGAATAAATGAATGAATAAGAGTGAATGAATAAATGAATGAATAAGAGTTAATGAATAAATGAATGAATAAGAGTTAATGAATAAATGAATGAATAAGAGTTAATGAATAAATGAATGAACAAGAGTTAATGAATAAATGAATGAATAAGAGTTAATGAATAAATGAATGAACAAGAGTTAATGAATAAATGAATGAATAAGAGTTAATGAATAAATGAATGAACAAGAGTTAATGAATAAATGAATGAATAAGAGTTAATGAATAAATGAATGAATAAGAGTTAATGAATAAATGAATGAATAAGAGTTAATGAATAAATGAATGAACAAGAGTTAATGAATAAATGAATGAATAAGAGTTAATGAATAAATGAATGAATAAGAGTTAATGAATAAATGAATGAATAAGAGTTAATGAATAAATGAATGAATAAGAGTTAATGAATAAATGAATGAATAAGAGTTAATGAATAAATGAATGAATAAGAGTTAATGAATAAATGAATGAATAAGAGTGAATGAATAAATGAATGAATAAGAGTTAATGAATAAATGAATGAATAAGAGTTAATGAATAAATGAATGAATAAGAGTTAATGAATAAATGAATGAACAAGAGTTAATGAATAAATGAATGAATAAGAGTTAATGAATAAATGAATGAATAAGAGTTAATGAATAAATGAATGAATAAGAGTTAATGAATAAATGAATGAATAAGAGTTAATGAATAAATGAATGAATAAGAGTTAATGAATAAATGAATGAATAAGAGTTAATGAATAAATGAATGAATAAGAGTTAATGAATAAATGAATGAATAAGAGTGAATGAATAAATGAATGAATAAGAGTTAATGAATAAATGAATGAATAAGAGTTAATGAATAAATGAATGAATAAGAGTTAATGAATAAATGAATGAATAAGAGTTAATGAATAAATGAATGAATAAGAGTTAATGAATAAATGAATGAATAAGAGTTAATGAATAAATGAATGAATAAGAGTTAATGAATAAATGAATGAATAAGAGTTAATGAATAAATGAATGAATAAGAGTGAATGAATAAATGAATTAATAAGAGTTAATGAATAAGAGTTAATGAATAAGAGTTAATGAATAAGAGTTAATGAATAAGAGTTAATGAATAAGAGTTAATGAATAAGAGTTAATGAATAAGAGTTAATGAATAAATGAATGAATAAGAGTTAATGAATAAATGAATAAATAAGAGTTAATGAATAAATGAATGAATAAGAGTTAATGAATAAATGAATGAATAAGAGTTGATGAATAAATGAATGAATAAGAGTTAATGAATAAATGAATGAATAAGAGTTAATGAATAAATGAATGAATAAGAGTTAATGAATAAGAGTCAATGAATAAATGAATGAATAAGAGTTAATGAATAAATGAATGAATAAGAGTTAATGAATAAATGAATGAATAAGAGTCAATGAATAAATGAATGAATAAGAGTTAATGAATAAGAGTTAATGAATAAATGAATTAATAAGAGTTAATGAATAAATGAATGAATAAGAGTTAATGAATAAATGAATGAATAAGAGTTAATGAATAAGAGTCAATGAATAAATGAATGAATAAGAGTCAATGAATAAATGAATGAATAAGAGTTAATGAATAAATGAATTAATAAGAGTTAATGAATAAATGAATTAATAAGAGTTAATGAATAAATGAATGAATAAGAGTTAATGAATAAATGAATGAATAAGAGTTAATGAATAAATGAATGAACAAGAGTTAATGAATAAATGAATGAATAAGAGTTAATGAATAAATGAATGAATAAGAGTTAATGAATAAATGAATGAATAAGAGTTAATGAATAAATGAATGAATAAGAGTTAATGAATAAATGAATGAATAAGAGTTAATGAATAAATGAATTAATAAGAGTTAATGAATAAATGAATGAATAAGAGTTAATGAATAAATGAATGAATAAGAGTTAATGAATAAATGAATGAACAAGAGTTAATGAATAAATGAATGAATAAGAGTTAATGAATAAATGAATGAATAAGAGTTAATGAATAAATGAATGAATAAGAGTTAATGAATAAATGAATGAACAAGAGTTAATGAATAAATGAATGAATAAGAGTTAATGAATAAATGAATGAATAAGAGTCAATGAATAAATGAATGAATAAGAGTTAATGAATAAATGAATGAATAAGAGTTAATGAATAAATGAATGAATAAGAGTTAATGAATAAATGAATTAATAAGAGTTAATGAATAAATGAATGAATAAGAGTTAATGAATAAATGAATGAATAAGAGTTAATGAATAAATGAATGAACAAGAGTTAATGAATAAATGAATGAATAAGAGTTAATGAATAAATGAATGAATAAGAGTTAATGAATAAATGAATGAATAAGAGTTAATGAATAAATGAATGAATAAGAGTTAATGAATAAATGAATGAACAAGAGTTAATGAATAAATGAATGAATAAGAGTTAATGAATAAATGAATGAATAAGAGTTAATGAATAAATGAATGAATAAGAGTTAATGAATAAATGAATTAATAAGAGTCAATGAATAAATGAATGAATAAGAGTTAATGAATAAATGAATTAATAAGAGTCAATGAATAAATGAATGAATAAGAGTTAATGAATAAATGAATGAATAAGAGTTAATGAATAAGAGTCAATGAATAAATGAATGAATAAGAGTCAATGAATAAATGAATGAATAAGAGTTAATGAATAAATGAATGAACAAGAGTTAATGAATAAATGAATGAATAAGAGTTAATGAATAAATGAATGAATAAGAGTCAATGAATAAATGAATGAATAAGAGTTAATGAATAAATGAATGAATAAGAGTTAATGAATAAATGAATGAATAAGAGTTAATGAATAAATGAATTAATAAGAGTTAATGAATAAATGAATGAATAAGAGTTAATGAATAAATGAATGAATAAGAGTTAATGAATAAATGAATGAACAAGAGTTAATGAATAAATGAATGAATAAGAGTTAATGAATAAATGAATGAATAAGAGTTAATGAATAAATGAATGAATAAGAGTTAATGAATAAATGAATGAATAAGAGTTAATGAATAAATGAATGAACAAGAGTTAATGAATAAATGAATGAATAAGAGTTAATGAATAAATGAATGAATAAGAGTTAATGAATAAATGAATGAATAAGAGTTAATGAATAAATGAATTAATAAGAGTCAATGAATAAATGAATGAATAAGAGTTAATGAATAAATGAATTAATAAGAGTCAATGAATAAATGAATGAATAAGAGTTAATGAATAAATGAATGAATAAGAGTTAATGAATAAATGAATGAATAAGAGTTAATGAATAAATGAATGAATAAGAGTTAATGAATAAATGAATGAATAAGAGTTAATGAATAAATGAATGAATAAGAGTTAATGAATAAATGAATGAATAAGAGTTAATGAATAAATGAATGAATAAGAGTTAATGAATAAATGAATGAATAAGAGTCAATGAATAAATGAATGAATAAGAGTTAATGAATAAATGAATGAATAAGAGTTAATGAATAAATGAATGAATAAGAGTTAATGAATAAATGAATGAATAAGAGTTAATGAATAAATGAATGAATAAGAGTTAATGAATAAATGAATGAATAAGAGTTAATGAATAAATGAATGAATAAGAGTCAATGAATAAATGAATGAATAAGAGTTAATGAATAAATGAATTAATAAGAGTCAATGAATAAATGAATGAATAAGAGTTAATGAATAAATGAATGAATAAGAGTTAATGAATAAATGAATGAATAAGAGTTAATGAATAAATGAATGAATAAGAGTTAATGAATAAATGAATGAATAAGAGTCAATGAATAAATGAATGAATAAGAGTTAATGAATAAATGAATGAATAAGAGTCAATGAATAAATGAATGAATAAGAGTTAATGAATAAATGAATGAATAAGAGTTAATGAATAAATGAATGAATAAGAGTTAATGAATAAATGAATGAATAAGAGTTAATGAATAAATGAATGAATAAGAGTTAATGAATAAATGAATGAATAAGAGTGAATGAATAAATGAATGAATAAGAGTTAATGAATAAATGAATGAATAAGAGTTAATGAATAAATGAATGAATAAGAGTCAATGAATAAATGAATGAATAAGAGTTAATGAATAAATGAATGAATAAGAGTTAATGAATAAATGAATGAATAAGAGTTAATGAATAAATGAATGAATAAGAGTCAATGAATAAATGAATGAATAAGAGTTAATGAATAAATGGGCAGATAATGTATGAATGAATGAGTGAATGGATGAGAGGATGTATGAATGAATGAATTAATGAATTAATGAACGAACTAGTGGATGAATATATGAATAAATTAATGGAGGGATGGAGGGATGGAGGGATGGAGGGATGGATGGATGGATGGCGAGGATGGATGGATGGATGAATCATCAGATGGATGGATGGATAGATGGATGGATGGAGGGAGGGAGGGAGGGAGGGAGGGAGGGAGGGATGGATGGATGGATCATCTGATGGATGGATGGATGGATGGATGAAAGCTTCAAACCATCATCTTGGTGGTCATATCCGAAAGAAAACGATCATCATCAGTGCTATATCGTAATCTTCGTCTTCTCATTTCCTATCAATATATTGATCAAATATAGGGTCTCGCTATAAATAGAATCCATGTGATTTATCATTTCATGCTCTAATCAACAGTTTTCCCACACACATCCTTATCTCTACTTCAAAACAATCTTATAAGCTTTTCTTTCTTATTAATATTAATTTCTTATTATCCCTGGAAGCAAATGACGACTTTTTTTTAAAGAATTGATTAAAACTTACCATATTGAACTAATTATATAGCGACTCAATTCATTGTAAGGTAATGAAAATCAAAGAAAGAATATATATTGGTTAGTGTTGCGAAATTAATAAATATGAATAAGGTACTGAATGTTTGACTAATTGGATACATGTACACCGGCAGAATATACTAGTTGTTCTATAGAGAATGACAAAGCATGTCTTGACCAAAAAGACTCCTAGTAAATCGGCTAATAAGACAAGTGGGATGTAAAAAAGTTCCACAAATGTCTTTTTGACGTTTATTCTATTTTCTTGTTGACCAAATAATGGAATATAGACATTTTGGATACATTTTTCCCAGAAGCCCCTTCAGTGGGTTTATAACTTCGTTTCTAAACTCTGCCTTTTTCAACACAGCAATTTGTCCCACACGGATTAAAATAAAAACACTTAAAATAAATCGCAGTCTTACCACCAGATAATCTTAAAACCAGATTTACAACCAATTATCTAATATATCGTCCACATAGGAATATCCTCAAATCGTGTTTGACAGAACCTTTAAGGGTTGAAAACCAACATTAAATTTTAGTATAAGAATTTCATTATATTTTTCAGTAATAATAATCTTGGTAGGGTAAATTTAGGGAACCGTATTTATCGTATCCGTTTGCACTTCTTATAGGAAGTATTAATCGATTTTGAGGGATTAAAAACACTCATCCCTTGACAAACCGGAAATGAAATTTCCTAAATCTTCCGCTCGAAATTGTCAGTTGTTAGCGGAAAATACCGTCAAAAGTTTTCATTTGTATTCTTTTTTGTGAAAGAAACGTTTCCTGTGTTTTTAATTAAAGATACATAATATGTATATGATCTCTTGGGTGAGTAATTGCTTAAATCTGTAGCTTGACAAATAGTCGATTCAGTAGTTCTACCTGATAAGTAATGAATGCTGGGATCGCCTAGAGGGGCTTTGATACAATATATATACATCTCGTCAGCAAAAGCTAAATGATTCTTGATTAAGGTAGCAACCTTGTCTGCAACCTAGCTAAAACTCGTCGTTTTTTGGTGAAACTTGAATGCAGAAACCGTCGATTCTATATTATCTGTTACAAATATCTCAATAGCAGAGAATTTGATGGTTGTGGTTTGCAGGAGAAGGCAAGGAAAGCTAAAACGTGGTAACTGAATATCATAACCAAGTAGATAAAGGTTAGTACAAAAGATGTTTCTTTTCTATCTGGGGCGTGAAGGGTTACAAGTCAAGGCTTTACGTCCTGCAAGATCATAGTTTACTGTAACAAAAAGTATAATCATCGCTTAGGGTATTTCTGCATAACTTCTGTGAATCTATCGATGTGTAAGTAAAGGCGAAAATTCGACGACAAAAAATATCAATAAGTGAAATTAGAAATAACAATAAAAAGTTTCCATTATGCAAAGAGTACTGAGTTTAAACTTGGAGTTAAGGCAGAATTCAAATTTGTTACTTCATTTTTTTCATGCAAAAATAAATAAATTAACACTGGTTATATTCGGAAAACAATCATTGCTCCAAGGAAAAACAGATTTTCAATTACGAACTGAGATACGATCCGCAATTTCCTATCAAAGATGATTGTTGACTGCTTATGGTAAGTTACATGATGTTATCAAAACCAAATGTCACCTAGGTGATGTATTATTATTATTATACCCCACGTCACCCTTTCACTGAAAGTTGTCAGAAAATATGACGTACGCCTCCCTGGCGGTATTTAACGAAACATCACTACACTGAAATAATAAATTGGTAATTTTTAACCAATTATACTTAACAGACTATAAATACATTTCTAGCTTAGCTTAAGTAAAGTACTCGGAAGAGCTCAAAGAGAGAGAGAAAGAAAGAAAGAAAGAAAGAATGAAAGAAAGAAGAACAAAAAAAAAAAAAAATTATGAACAAACGAAATCTATAAAGAAATATCCCTTGCGTGCGGTCCAAAATGTAGTGTCTCTGGATGCAAAGATGTGCGTGATAATACAAAAACACTATGGACATTATTGACTATATCTACTCAACCTCTTCATTGGTGCAGGAATATGCTGCATAATTGTTTAGTCTTTGGTTAATACAAGCGTGAAAATCACTTGTGTAAATTCTATATTGAAATCTCGGCAACGAAAAGAGTTATAAAAGAATAGTAAACGCCATTCTTATTATTTTATAAGTACTTTCAAATCACAAAGCAATTCAGTGCTCATTAGGTGAAACTTAAGACACATTAATTACCCAGCTGTAAAACTGGAAGTAATAATGTTTGGGCGTGGCGCTACATCACAGAATACTCAGCATGTGGTCTTCTATCGTTGTGCCAATTTTCATGCTTGTGACAAAAAACTGAACAATTCAGTACAATTCGTGCATGATATTCCTGTACTGTTCCTGTACTACATGTCTGTATTTTTCCTTAGTTGCGTCGGAAAACTATTGTATTTTTCTTGCGCGTGCGAAATAGCGTTTCTTCTACGATCCTTTTGTGTTCATGAATTCTTGTTTTCCGTTTGTTATTTATTGCATGAAAAAAAGAAAGATGGAATGATTTTGTTTTATACATTAAAAAAAAGTACGAAATAGGAAAAGGATATGGATGTGAGAGAAGAGAAGAAAAGAAAAGAAAAGAGAAGAGAAGAGAAAAGAAAAGAAGAGAACAGAAGAGAAGAGAAAAGAACAGAAGAGAACAGAAGAGAAGAGAAAAGAAGAGAAGAGAAGAGAAGAGAAGAGAACAGAAGAGAAGAGAAGAGAACAGAAGAGAACAGAAGAGAACAGAAGAGAAGAGAACAGAAGAGAAGATCTGATCAAACCTTGATTATGTAGTTCGTTCTCACAGTTTTTTCACGTCAATTTAGTTCTTGATCCTCGCACCTCCACGCTTATTCAATCAGTTTTCTTGGGCTGTGATATAGTTTCCTTTTTAATGGTTATTTTTATGACAAATAACATTAAGAAGCAAGTGATACTTACTTGTGAGTGCAACTCAGTATTTTTGCATTCGTGAGGACACAGAGGCGACTGACTAGACTTGTCGACTAGATCTCGTTTTTGAAAAAAACACCAATACTTTAGCTTCATACAAGTGTTAATTGGAACAAACACTTACAACTAGTAACTTGAATCTGATAGGACAATTCACTACTGTCATATATATCCGTATATTTAGACTAGTTTGTATTCCATGAAAATAAAACGAAAAGATAGGAATCGTAGCCGAGCCAATGCTCAACATAATTTACACATGTAAACCTTGCGTCAAAAATAATGAAACGTTTGTTTTTAATAACTGAAAACTTTGGATGCAAACCAGTTTTCGTGTAGATTTTCCATTAGCAGAAAACTTGGTGTCTTGTTTTATTTGCTATGAGTGTTGCTCGTTAAGATATCGTGTCTTATGTGTGTTCTAAATCAAGAACGGCCTTTATCATTGGATTACATCAGTTTTACCACACCAGACTGACCAACATTTCAAAAATTATGTAAGGAGCTTTTAATCCAACGTCACAGAGGATTAAGAAACGGAAAAGAAACTGAATGGCTTTTACATCATTATACTATGTCCAACGAGAGAAAGATAGAATATTCAAGTTGATGCTTTGTGTTAGTGTCATTTCCTTCAACTATTATATCAGTCGACTAGAGAGAGTTTTCATGTGGTGTTTTGTGTTGTATAATCAGTGCTAACCATCTCTAAGCACGTTCAAGGGTACATCTATATCAATATACGATTTCTTTTGTTTGCCTTGTTTTATTGCTTTGGTTGTTAGAGCCTTGTTATCAGCTGTCAAGTAAGATTGGTTCAAGATTACAAAAGAACCTCTCCTAGGTAGCCAAAAATACCTCAGACATGCAAGGTGTTGGATATCTAAGAAAGTCGTATTAAAAGGGCTCTCAAACACAGCTATTTCGGCAGCTTTTACACGATGGTCGGTTATAGCAGGTTGAATATCAGTATTAACTGGTCGAGTTGTATAGGTTTAATAAGAACCGAATGGCGAAAAATGGTCAGAATTTCAACTGGTCGGTTACTGGTGTTTTGTTCGCCTTAACAGGATTCTTAACTGGTCTGACTGGCTGTAAATGGTCGCTTACAGCAGGTTCAAGCTAATAGTAACAGGTTTATGCTCGATAGATTTCGGCTATATTTCAGTTACCTATATTTTTAAGAGCAGGTACTTATCATACGATACTCTATATGTAATGCAATTACTTGCCACAAAACATACTCTTTTTTTCTCAATGTTTTTTTTAGAGCGTTTGATAAAACACGCCCAATATATTATTGTTTTCTTCTTATTTTTTCTAAAAAAACACTGCAATATAAATTTACTTACCGTGAAATCGCTTACAAAACGGCTTCAGAAAGTGTGAAAATAAGCATACTTACGCAATCAATATTTTTAGTTTTCGTTAATTTTTTAAATTAAAAGTCTGAAAAGTTCCGAGACAAAATCATGAGAAAGAATGAATGTGATAAACACAGCCGACCTCAACTGAGAATAATCCAGAACTGATAATTTGTACCAATGGTGAAGAGAGTTCTTGTTCAATGATGCTTCTTTGAATGTTATT
The DNA here is from genome assembly GCA_964019055.1 of Anthopleura xanthogrammica. Taxonomy (NCBI): domain Eukaryota; kingdom Metazoa; phylum Cnidaria; class Anthozoa; order Actiniaria; family Actiniidae; genus Anthopleura; species Anthopleura xanthogrammica. Next base: position 13,446,627 of record OZ025214.1, on the reverse strand, counting down.
TCATTACCGTTGTTAGCCAAGGTCATTAACACTAGGGGGGTCGATAAACATAGGGAAAATAATAAAGCATTCACCGACAAGGCAGGCAAGTGGGAAGGAATGGCTGGGGTATTGATTGGAGGAAGTGGGTGGGTTGTAATTAATATTATATCACTTAGCAAGTCTAACCATTGAAAGCTTAGTTAAATATCTTAGCGTAACCTAAAACGTAGCCAACCAAAAAAAAAACAAAAAACATTACAATCTGTCCTTGGAATCGTAATAATTCATGGGTTAATGTAGGTGATAATAATCAAACAATGATAAAGAGACCTCGAATGCTAGCTGTAACCACGTGCTAAGATAGCCATTCTTGTTAGTAGTCAACCAATCAGGAAAAAGAAGCAGTTGCATGGCTTATCATGTTCAAAGACAGCGATAAACAAACAAACAAATAAACAAACAAACAAATAAATAAATAAACAGACAGACAGACAGACAGACAGACAGACAGACAGACAGACAGACAGACAGACAGACAGACAGACAGACAGACAGACAGACAGACAGACAGACAGAGTTTGGAACTAAGATTCTTTACTTAGACTGTTCGAAGAGCCCACATTCTTTTTGGCTTGCCAAGGACTCTGGATGAATGCAGTTGATTTGCTAATATAACAAGCTGATCTGAGAAAAAATGTTAGCCAATCAGAATCCAGAAAATTTGCAAAACTGAGGTGTCATCCTGAGTAGCCCAGCGACTCGGGAAATGGTTTTCCTACCCAATAATGAATATCATAGTAAATGTATACAAAATATCTGATTCTTTCCTGAAAATCTAGATTTGACTCATCATATTTATCTATTTATTTCAATATAAACTTTTATAAATCAATTTTCGCAGGCTCCATGACAGTTTTGCAGTGACGTCATACACGTCACTATTTCAGACAAGCTGGAATAAGAAGCCTTTTAATTCGTTTTTCTTATTTTTTCTGATTTGCACATTTGAAATTCGTCTGAATGCAAATTGGTAAAATACTCACGCATGCGCCAGTGGTCATCAATTATTGACTGATCATCAATCTAACATGATACGCGAGCTTCGAGTTTGATTTATGTCTAGAGACCTCCCTAGAACTCGTTTGACTGATCACGAAATATTGCAAACCAAGCAAAGCCCACTTGAACTTAACCTCTTCTTAATATTTTACCGTGACGGTATTAATTATGATTCAAGAAGAAATTGCACATTAAATTAAAGTGCTCTTAAATTCAATGTAATGGCACACCATGCCGTCTGATCTACGTGGTGGTAGTCATCTTATTAGATAAGTATTTCCACTACTTTTTATTTGCACAAGGTTTTCAAAATCTTTTTAAATTGTTATGTTAATGAAAAGGAAATCAATTAAGTAAAAAAGCAGTGGAAGTCGGTCTACGAGCAGTTAGCAATAACATTAGAAAAGAAATATAGTTAGGATTAACTTATCAGAAGCCGCGGCAGAAACTACGAAATCAAGGATATATATAAATCACTGCGACCTAACCCACTAAGTTTTTATTTTCACCAAGTATTTTTTTGGACGACGCTAACACAAAAGCATAATTGAATAACATGATAAGCAATCGTTTAATCAAAAAAAAAATATTTCGAAAATATTCAATGTTGTTTTGATATACGTCATGAAGGTCGCCATCTTTTCAATAGCTACTCTAAAAATATAAACGATATTGAAAAGGTTATTATGTTTAAACCCTATTTTGGCTATGGTTGCTCTGGCTTTTTTTAAATAACAAATGACGTCTCACGCAATTGGAAATGTATTCCAAAATAGTTGTCCAGAAGATGGTCAAGTCCCTGATCATGTCATGCTATTACCAACTTCATTTTGATCAAGTCCCTGATCATGTCATGCTATTACCAACTTCATTTTGATCAAGTCCCTGATCATGTCATGCTATTACCAACTTCATTACTATCTTTTTCGGGTGTGCTATTTTCTTGTTTGCTTTTTCTAATTCATTTCTTTGCTTTCAGCATGAAATATAATTGATATTTATTTTTGCAGGAAAAATTGCAAAATATTATAGAATTTCCAAGATTGTTTTGAAGAGGATTAGATGGATTCATGTCTAAATATTAAGAATAAACAGAATTACAGACGACTTGCTAATTGTTGTAAATAAAATATAAAATAAAATATAAAATAAATATAAATAAACCGAGGCAAACTTGTGCAAAAATGGAATACAAAACTAAAATCAAATACATATTAAAATATTAAAATATTAAAAGTATAAGGTACAAAAAGAAAGGGGGGTTATTTGACCATGGAATACTGACCGAAATAAGAAATTGGGAGACATGCTATTTTTCGAGGTTGTATGATTAGTATGTCTAGTGTAATAAGTATTATTTAGTATTGTGTGTCAAAAAGAATCTTCTTCATTTCCTTTGACTCTGGGGCATTGAACAAAAAGAATGCCAAACATGAGGGACTTGACAGGAATTGACGTCCATAAACATTGATTCCTATTGGTTAATGCTGCCAAACATCAAAACGACTTCTTCCAGGGGCTCGCTCAAACACAACATGAAAGGCTTGTTCTTGTTGCCAAAAGTCTCGTTGTTTATGCGTTTATGTAAATCTCATGTAGTTACCTACTACCCTGACGAAGAGAAATCCTTTGCTGGAAATTGCATTCGATTACACTGATCTTTTATAGTGTTTTGTTCGGAAACTGCCGATGTCAAAAGAACCGCTCGTTCAACGTATCACTTTTTGACCCCCATGAAGTTTTCTCCTGGAGTTTTAGATTTCCTTGTTGAAAAAGAAATACCCTTCCTCCAAATACTACTTATATATTAAAAGTCTTTTGGAGAGCATTACAGTTGTAAAGTGAAGAGATAAGAAATAGCTATTGAGAGAGTACTCCCTACTATTTGCGTATAAGCATATTGTTATTTTAAAACATATTTCAAATTCACTTGAATAAATATCAAGCTGTCTTTATCTTAAATGGTATTGTAACTAATATTCACACATATATACATTCACATATATATTTTTTAATTTTAATTTATATATATCTTTTTTTATTTTTAGATATTTTTAGATATTTTAGCCGAACGTACTAAATAATGTTTAGAACAGTCATGAGTTGTTTCGCTTCGCCTTCTTAACATATATATATTTTTTCTTTAAAATGCCTAATCGATTTGAAGTGTGGTTTCTAACTAATGCTTTTAATGCTATGATATGTTTCTAAACTTTATTAAATTAGGAAGGAATAAACTTTTCTCACAATACCGAAGGAAATATAGGTTGAATGAAGAAAAGTGATGAAGTAATGTCGCACTGTTTGGCGTGGAATAAATTACTGCAGTTTAAAAGAATGAACGTGCATGGGAAAGCAGATAGCTATGCTCTGTGATATATTATGAACTTAAGCTTTTTTTTCAACCGTTTACTCCATAATTACAAACTCTTAGCTTTGAGATAAAAGTCCGCACTATGTTTTCAATCCCTATTTATGTACAGTGATTTATCATGTTGTTTTTTTTTCGAACAAAGCAACACCTCTTTCTTGTTCTCTATGAATAAAACTATGTTCAATATCTTTCCTGAATAACACCTTATCAAGTTATCAAGAAAATGTACACAATATTAATGTTTAAGAAGGAAAGGATATATCTACCTTGTTAGAATTTGTTGAAGCGAATGTGCGAAGCTCCTGAAACTCTACATTGATGTAACACCAAGGACAATTCCCTTGGACTGACGAAGTGAAGTGACAGTGATCCAACAAACTCTGTATTGAACAACCAGGTAGAGTAGCTGTTCGAGAAAAAAAGCGTAACTCAAAACCAATCCTTGACTCAATTGCAAGCCGACTTTACCAGGCGACTGAATCATAAAGAAATATATATAAGGAAGATATTCCGTGCGTTTGCCTCCTATAACATGGCCAGCAAGCAGCGAGACTTCAATGAATTAAGCTAATGTAAGTCCAGCGCAAGAATAATACTTGACTTCCCACCTGCTTGGGTTTGTAAACAACAAATTTAGTTTCTTTTCCGGCCTGATTGGAGACCTAATGAAAATGAAGGGATCGCTTAATGATTCTTAAGCAAAGATAATCCTTTTTATTAAGAAATGAAAGTGCATAGCTTAGTGAGTATAAAAAATCCCACATATAAAAACATAGCTTGAAGATAGTGTAAGTCATTGGCCCTACACTAAGATAGTGAGCTTTTTTTTCTAGATCTTGGGGAGTCTGAGGATGTATACGTATAGGCGCAGTATGTATAGTACAAACCTCGCAGCTGCGCATAAAAATATTGACTGGTAATAATTAATTAAAATGCTGTCAAAAGGCATGATAGCAATTTACCTTCTTTTATCCCAGAGTGCATTGCGGAATAAGAATGATTGACAGCTTTAGGAAGCTTTTTTTTTCATAAATCATCACCATTCTTGTCATTTACTTCCTGGTAACAAAAAAAGGAAGACCAAAAGAGCATCTGTTAATATTAGAATCTAATAATACATACGTGTTACTAAGTGACACAATTGCTTGACACATCAAAATCATTAGTTGTGATTCACCAAGCAAAACTAAACGCACAGAGAGTGACACTAGGCAAAAAACGTTTGCGCATGCGTGCCTTTCAGCACGCTTTCCAAGAATTAAAAAAGAATTTTAGTGAGAAAATAAATGCTTGTTTTCTCCGAGTATACAAAACATTTGGTGGGTATACTTTTGTGGGACCAAGATACTGTATTAATAAAGACAATATGAAAGAATGAGCCTTAAGTTTCAAGAAATGACTTTAAGTTTTGGCATTTTGTAAAGACTATTTTTCAGGTAAGTGTGAAAGTCAAATTTGCATATTTTTACAATAGCACGAAGACGCTTTTGACTAATTTGCATACGGACTTAGAGCATGCGCAGATGTTTTTCAAGCGTGTCACAGACTGAGTAAAAATTAAAATTGATTTCCTTCATTTGGTATAACAGTATTCGAGATGCTAGATGATGTCTGGCCAAGTGGTAATCCACCTCGCTAAATATGAACGAATACAGTAAAACAAGTAAGGAGACGATCAAAAACAAATGAAGTGGACAAAAGAAAAAAGACGAATGAACGAACGGAGGAACAGAAGGACAGATGGATGACGGAATTAGGAAAGACTAAAAACCAATCTATAAATAAACAAAGAAGTGATAGTGAAAAAATATATAGGTGACAGCTTATTACTGTATGTTTGAATTGAGCCTGCGGTGTGCGCGCGCACAAAAAATCGTTCAAAAAAACGCTGAAACTTCAAAATTTATGAGGAACCATACACGCTTTGAACTTGAAGAGACTTGAAGGGACCATATTTCGATACTTAGCAGTGATTAAAAGCGTGTATTCGTTTGCACTCGTTTTAGAAACTGAAAAAAATCCCGCGCAGAATGAGTTACACTGATTGCACTTGCAGCTCTGCACTTGAATAACACTTCGAACAATTGTTTCAAGTTGAGGCACTTGGGTCAACAATTCAGTAAATGAAATAGAAACTGTTTGAAGGCAGTGAAACTTATATCTGTAAAACGATGTATAATTTAGGTTTTCTGGATAAAAAAAAACGCCAAAGCTTGATTACTGGTGACGTTAAGAATTTTCGTATAAGGTTGTTTTTCATTATTTTTCTTCATACACACAAAAAAAATATTTGAATGATAAAACAATTATTGAACTCGGTTATCACAAAATATCGTGATTTGTTAGTGTCTCGCAAGAATTGCCTTCGGCATCGGCAAATAATTGCTTGCTCGTCACTAACAAATCACGATATTTTGCTCAACCTCGTCCAATAATTGCTTTTTTTTAATCATTTTCATGTTGTGTTGTAGATAAATGAATTATTCTCAACAATCTCAATTATGAATAAAACTGATAAACTGATTAAATTTAAAAAAAAAATTCCAGTAATTTCTTGCATATTTCTAGCTATTCTACTAGTGTTCTTAGTTTAGGCTTATAAGATGATAAAGCTACGGTAATACGAGCAACAAAAACCCTCAACTCGTCTTGCAACATCCCTGCGAAACGGGCTGAATAGTGATGCTGGCGGCGCGTTTTTCCTCCCGAGTACACACTTTCGGGGGTTACTTCTGGGCAAAAGTATCGCCGGAATGCTTGTCGTATCTCTTAGGGGTTAAAATTAGCGATTTGGTATCTTTTAGAGTGTATTGGAATTCAGTTTTAGATTAAAGGTTTAAACCTTTTTAGATATGGTAGTTGTACTGATAACTAAAAACCATACATGAAATAAGCTTCTTATTAAGCTAGATATGCGCTTGTATATGAAATAATCCCTCGTTTCGCCTTTTATCCTCTTTAATTTTCTTACTGACTTTTGTGAAGGCTGGTCAAAAAGCACTCAATCTGACATCAGTCAGTTATACCATTTAATAATTTCTGTTGCCAAAATCCTGATGTCTTCTTCCAACTGAACATCAAACTTTGACAAACTTCATTTCCCATCCATTAAGCTCGGAAGTATTTGATTTTGCTCATATCCGACATGGCTTTATCCTCGTTGAATTACAAATATATCAATCATAAGGCACATGACGACAAATCAAAAACCTACAAAAACTAGCTACTTGTAGAGTAGATAACATCAGTCTCAAATACCGGTAGTGAAGCCTACATCGTCACTAGTGTGTAAATAATCGGTAATCGTGATCTGCGCTGGACTGACTGGTCAATGACACCGCCCGCGTCATATTGTCTGGTTTGAGATATGCCCCATATTAATTGAACATAGTCCTGGCTGGCTATGGTTAATGTTTCGTATTGATACTAAGTACATTGATAATAATCTGATATAGCTATATATCTGTACTAGGTATGGAATCAATGATATCGTGTTAATGACACCTTTGATCTGCTGTTGAAGCTCAAGGCTGCTAATCAGAAAAAGACAGGCATGACCGGGCTTTGCTTGACGCAGTTTAACGTTGAATGGTTTTGTTTGCTCAGTCATGTTTGCTGATCGATTTTATGACAATTTTATTGACTTTGAGAATCATTTGTGCTCACCTGCACAATTTGCATGAAGGTTAACTTCTTCTCAGTAAGCCTCAAGTATGATGACGTTCTATACCTACACTTCCAGAATCCCTTTCGGTAGCTTTTTTGTCGTGCTAATTTTCACTATTCTTGGTATTCTCAAAGGAGTTTAAGCATTTGATTTGAAAAGGAATTCTGAAAAGATCGTGGTAGTTTAGGTATGAATCATCATTATTGTCAAGGTCTCTTTCAAATGATCTTTTTTTCCATATTACTAGATGCAACTGCTGCTATTGAATACTCCTATCGCTGTATCAGTACACGTGGTGGCGACTTAACTGCAGTAAGGCCTTCAAGCTAGTTATTTTTTCTAGTTGTTAAATAGAAATAGAGATCTCTTCTTAGGGCCGATTAGAAATCCAACTACCTTGAAATGCCTTTTTTTTTTTTCCATTGGACATGGCTATGATCTATCAGTTGTCTATTCTATTGAGACACCCAACCGATTGATACCCTCCAAGCTTTGGTTCATAATACCTCCAAGGCTGGGTATGTTCTATAATCTATCAGTTGTCTTTTCTATTGAGACACTCCATCGATTGATACCCTCCAAGCTTTGGTTCATAATACCTCCAAGGCTGGGTATGTTCTATAATCTAACAGTTGTCTTTTCTATTGAGACACCCAACCGATTAATACCCTCCAAGCTTTGGTTCATAATACCTCCAAGGCTGGGTATGTTCTATAATCTAACAGTTGTCTTTTCTATTGAGACACCCAACCGATTAATACCCTCCAAGCTTTGGTTCATAATACCTCCAAGGCTGGGTATGTTCTATAATCTAACAGTTGTCTTTTCTATTGAGACACCCAACCGATTGATACCCTCCAAGCTTTGGTTCATAATACCTCCAAGGCTGGGTATGTTCTATAATCTATCAGTTGTCTTTTCTATTGAGACACCCAACCGATTAATACCCTCCAAGCTTTGGTTCATAATACCTCCAAGGCTGGGTATGTTCTATAATCTAACAGTTGTCTTTTCTATTGAGACACCCAATCGATTGATACCCTCCAAGCTTTGGTTCATAATACCTCCAAGGCTGGGTATGTTCTATAATCTAACAGTTGTCTTTTCTATTGAGACACTCCATCGATTGATACTCACTCAGCCATGTTGGTCGTAGAGTAAGGAAAGCCGGGTCAAGGACATTGACTTCCGTGTCTACTATTATCTAATAAATTACTTGTATTTCTCGCTACAAATCTACACTTTTCCAAAACGTCTTTTAAAATTTAGTCTGTCATTGGTTTTAATAGTGAAAAATAATTTATTGAATTTATTATTGCAAAGGAAGTGCAAACTCTTTTTGAAACAATCTCAGTGATCTTGGCATATTTTGGATGACTTACTGTAAGCCCCTCGTTAAAGAGGTACTCGAATCACTGACTAGTAATAAAACAGCTTACCAGTTACGAGGTATTTTTCTTTCTTCAATAATCGAATTAATACTAGACTGATCCCATGATACGTGATAGGACGCAATATACATATGGTGAATCTGTAATTATTATGTTTGTAAAATACTTGATCAAATAGTATAGATCATAGGAAATAGACTCATTCCTTTTGAGAGTCAATCTGTCAATCTGATTGGTATGCTTTAAATAAAGCGACGAAAAACGTACGTAACTCTCCCCAGTTCCTCTCGTCTGTTGCCCCCAAGTATTTATAGCACAGACGACTCATTCTAAACCAATTTAGACCAGCGATATATTGGTACTTCTTGGTAAATTGGATAGAGTACTTCTAGCAAGCCACTCTAGAGCCAAGTACAGGTATGCATCAGTGTTTTTGATACTCATAGAATCCACTATGTTAATGTACTATAAGTATTTTATTAGAATCATAGCTTTCTAGCTTTCTAGCTTTTGTGGTTAAATATGCCTCTAATGACTGCACCAATTCACATCTGGTTTACCAAAAGTAAGTCAGAATCCTAAATTATCTCCTTATATTATTTGTTTGCATGTCATACAAGCTACAGTACCTTAACAATCCTCTTTTAAAGGGATATTTACATTATTCGGATAATATTAGCGATTATATTATTTTTTCCTCTTGTTCGTGTGGCGCTTGAAATTTTGCTTCTTTGCACGTAAATTATTCATGTAAATTATTAAAAAAAGCTATGACAGACCCTGTGAATCTCTTAGTAACAGATATAAACAAAATATATTCTATACCACAATCTCGTCGTCGTCTGCTGATCACTGGGGAGTACGTGTTCTGCAGGCGAAAGCCACAGCCTCGATCCCCTTCTTTATAATGAGCCTAAATGATATGGAATAATATTCGTTCTTGCTCCAAGTGATCTAGAAAATAAATTTGATCAAATAAACCTAGTTTCAGGTAAACATAAAATGAATTTGACAGCAAGGTTGTATGATTCCATTTCGGTCGTCCTTGAGACTAGCATTGATGCGCATGCGCTAAGGAACGACTACAGTAGCAAGCCAACCAGGCAAGCCAACGAACAGACCCGAAACCACTAAACGTGGGCGTTTGTCAAAGTCCAGTTAGATCTACAGAAACTTTAGCAGCCTTCGGACACTAACATAACCGTTATCGTAAGAGATGTCACATATCATGATGCAACGGGTCAAGCATATTGACTGGTGTTGAAACAATAGTGCCAGCAAGATTAAAAATACATGTTTATAGACATGTTTTATTTAGCCGCGGGCTAAGGAAAATCCTCGTTTGACAATTAATTAGAAAACATAGATTAGTCTTAATATATAGCTTGAAACCCTTATGACAGTAAGATCAAAAAAGACTTCCAGTGAAGAAAATGAAGCTATACACATCCGCATCAGTAAAACAATATCGTTGTCACACGGATCTTATTAAAAGAATGAACATGTGTAACATATCTGTAACATGTGTAGCGTATTCACAAAACGATTCTGAATAATTTTGACACTAAGCCGATTAAAACGGCACTTATCACTTGCATAAAGATATCTTTCCGTTTGGCCCTCAGGGTTAACTTGCTTGCCCAAAAGTACAGCGGGTCGAAAACTGCTTATCTAATTTTAACAGAAAAAAGGTTTAAGGGCCTTGTATATCTTTAACAGGACTGTCTTAAAACGGATAAAGTCTGGAATTTCCAGTCAATTCATAATTGGGGTCGTTTTCCTGTATTTATGTTAGCTCAGTTTGAATTTCCGACTTGTCCCCTTCTGTTCTATTCAGTTTCCAAGTTCTTTGTTCCTTTGATGGATCATACTGAGCTAATAATACTCTATAATTCATTAATAGGAAGGACTCCAGTTGATATGAATAACTATAATATGCCTTTGAACTTCTCAGTAGAAGGTTGCATGATAGCAGTTTAATTAAAATACTAATTTTTGAAAGGATTAATCGATTTGATTTCTTTCTAGACAAACTTTTGTGTCTAAATGTATTTCTATTGATACGTTAAAAAGATATAGATGGAATATATGAAATGTCTGGCCTGGACGAGAACAGGTGCACTACAATTCTAAAATCCTACAGATGATTAAAAGCAGATAGCATCATTACATCCTATTCAGTGGCTTCCTAACGTATTTTCAAAGCTTCATGTTAACATCGAGGGGGATCGTTTGTAGCTCGCTGGAGTCATGCAAGTTCTTTCTTTCCTTCATTTAATTTGATCACTTGCCGACAACCAAGGATTGTGATGAGGCGTAATCAAGCGATTCTAAATTGATTGAAGGCCAAATGAGAGCCAAATGAGAGTGTTATTAGCAGTCAGAAAAAAGAGGTGCAACAGCTGGTAGTCGAAATTGCATCATTTCGATTAGAAACGAGCCAATATCAAAAGTTACTTTCTATTTAAATTACACAAAAAGTTTCATACATCGAAACGTCTTCTAATATGTTAAATGTCTCTCTAAAAGGCTTACATGCTAGACCTCCCGTTATGGAAAGGTCGGGTCCTGTTAAAAGGTGTAAGCTCGAAAAAGCAAATACATATAGAATGAATTGAAATTTGAGATCAAGACAATAGCGTTGACTGAAGCGGCCATATTTATATCTAATGTGCGATGCGATAAATTAGGACGTCCTCCCCCACAGTCCTCGCTGCTGTATTAATCACTCACTCTAATCATTTGTCGGTAGAAAGTGTTTTGTACTGGCCGCAATTGCTAATAAAAAAAATACGAGTTGAATGAAGCTAAATAGATTATCGTGAGATATAAATTTCAAAGAACCAGATATTTCGTCCAATGGCTAATAAAAAAAGCCCTTTAAATTTTTAATTGTCTTTATCGAAAGCAATTATCAGAAGCCGTTGAAATTTTAAGATTAGGAGGAAGTGGTTGAGTGTTGGCGGTGGCGCTTTTGAGGGTCAGTGATATTGGAAGATAGAAATGAAAGTGTTGGACACCGCTGCCCTACTTATGGGATGGGGGAAATACCCCTGAAACATCCATATTGGCTCAAACATATAAGAATTGGAAATTTCAACCGAGAAATAATGCAGTTAAAAAGGCAATGGTGCGTTCTTGATCGGTGTTATTGATATTACATCTCATGTCACCAGTTCCCATGACAACCTACTTGTCAGTAGTGGCTTTCCTAATCAAGTATTCTGGTGGATTCACATGGATCCATAGTAACCCATAATATTAATTACAAGCACAGGCAACCCACCGGCTATTTTAGACCCGGCGCGCGCATGGGTGAATTATAAGAAAAAGTCCGTTAAGTATGATCTTAGGAGTGTATCTAGCTATATGCCTAAAGTGAGGACAGAACGTTTCAAAGACAGCTTTATAAATCGCTTACACTTTAAATATAATATTTCCCTGTAACGTTCGTAATGTATGTTTTATGAACGAATAAAGATTTAATTTACTTTACTTTACTTTATAAGGACGATTTCCAATTTGTCAAGATTGGAAAACACTGGTTTTTCATTTCAAAGCATTTTCATGATCATATTTCGAAGTAAAGTAGCAAACGATTTCCTTAAAAATGCCTTTTGTTATTAACTGACCTGATTCCTACAAACAGTTCATTTCAGTTGATTAATCTTACTTCTTAACTAGTAAGACTACAAATATTCCCCGAATCCATCCAATTAACTGACAACAGTTGCTAGCATATTCTTTTTACCGCTAAATCTAATTGTTCTGACCATCCGCAAGGTTTACTAGAAACCACCTTACACTTGGACGTGAAATCATCGATCCTGCTAGTTCATCACCCTGAACACCGATCTATTAGCTAATAATTCGAACAATTGCTGTAGGTATAATTTGTTTCAAGTGTAGTTCTAAACAGCAAAGGTTTCGTGCAAGCACAGGACATGATGAAAACCTTTTGTTTATACAGGCTAGTTTTGACTTCATTTTAATAGAATAAATACTGCATATTTTTCGGTCTTTTTGAAGCTAACTCTGGTTGACACAAGCATCACAAGATGTGCTAGCAAAATACAAACACTACGATGTTGATAGACAGAAATACTAATGCATTTGTTTACAAAGCAGGGGAAAGACGTGAGTAAAGCCAAGATCAACCTGTAAGGCCAAACAAAACGAAAATAGCCACTATGACAGGCTTAGAAATATTGGCCGTTTATCGTGCCGGGAGAAGTCGGTTACCATAGTAATACTAGTTGATTGATTAATTCAAGTCAAGCGGCAGTGTTTATCTGTTATACCGTTGTGAAGGTTCCGCCTTAACAATTAATAACGTACACAAAACTATGGAAATTGATTCTGATCCGCGTAATACAAAAAGGTTTGTCCGTCTGTTAGTCGGGTCATCGGATTCAACTCTTATTTTCAAGGCCTTGAGAAATCAGACAAGGATCCATTTAAGTCAATATAGTACACTAGTCATTCTTGAACAGAGCTTTTATCAGGAGCTTAATAATAGGTAGGATATAACACGGTTTCTTCAATATCACATTTTAGTAATGGTAGGGGTTCTGAAAAACACAAAATCAATATTGACCGAATATTATGATGTTTTAGCCAATCAGAATCAAGTAGCCCGCGCAGGATCAAATACTAACGTTCGATAATATCCGACAAGATTCATTTTCATGTTTGTATCTAAACCAAGAGATTTGTTTTACAGATTGCCAACAGAGACTTTCCTCAAACTCCAGGCGTCGAATCTGACACGAGAAGTTGGCTCAAGAGACTTCTCAAGGACTGTAGTTGGAATGTTCACTGCTAAAGGTAGGTATCGATAAACGAGTATGAAAGGGATAAATTTCAGTGACTTGCGCCTTGCTCAAGACTATGATATAAACAAGATATCAACACGGATTCGAACCTTCTCGCTCATACTGAGCCGGTGGGAATTAAAAGTTATTCCATATCACTTCAGTGTGTAAATATATTTATTTCAACCATCTGTATATTTCTTATAAAAACTCTAATTAATGACTGAAATTATTCAAACTGAACGTCTCTCAGTCTGGTTGATAACCGGCTTTTTCATTTCGGATCAGTTCTTGGTGCTGATATTCTAATTTCATGGATGCAATATGATTTATGGAATAAGACTAATTCCACGACTACAGCCTATAATTGTTAGTTACGATATTAGTTCATAAGTGCATCATTCATCCTGAGAAACCTTTCCTCTCAGCTTGTCTTCTGAAAACAGTCTTAATTACAAATAATTTGGAAACCGAAGAAAATTGGAATTTATTGGAACTTCAACTGAGAAAGTAATAAAAGAATTGGGGAAACATAAACAATGAAATTTGGACGCTGAAATCAAAGGATTAGGAATGTTGACATAACCTTTAAAAATAACACAAAAACTGAGAAGAGAAGTTGGAAAATTCAAATTCTATTTTCCCCGAGAACATTGTATCTGAACAGGTGAAGTATTGTAGATTTATTTATCTTGTTCAATGTATATACAAAAAGATTTGTAGAGCTTAGATAAATAAGAGTGTCATAACAATAATGAAAATTAATATGCCTAGAAACAACATTTTTCAAGAATATTCAGTATTATTAGTTTCTAACGAATTGTGCCGGCAAATTTAAGCCAATGGTGTACTTAGGATAACACGATCAAAAGTAATATTTTACTCATGCATTTCTAATTTGACCGCTCTGTCGATATCTAATGCTGGATTTTTCAAGTGGAAAGAAGCTAGAGTTATTTTCCTTTATTTTCTCTTTTATGATTTTCAAGTTCTTTAAAAATATAAAGCAGTTTAAAAAAAGGTTGAAGGGACGAACGACAATTGGCCAAACGGTAACGGCGATTGCAGTGGTAAAATGATACCTTTCCAATAGAAAATTCACGAGATGAACGAGCCATACGTCTACTCGACATCTCATGTCCCACGTACCCTTTCGGTCGTGCAATCGCCAATCGTTGATCGCTGTTCGTCCCTTCAACCTTTTTAAGATAGCAGTATGCCTTTCATAACAAGTCGACTGAAAATAAAGTTTTCCTGTATCTTCGGCTCTCTGCACCTTCCTCTATTGGCTCGGTGCTTGGAAGTTCTACTTGAGAATTAAATGTCTGACTTTAATGAGAAATGACACAGGAAACCATTTTTGTTTTTTTTAACTGTTATTTTCGACGAAGGAAGGAATGGGCATCAAAACCAATTTAAAACTGAAATTTAAAAAAACCCAGTAAATTAATCTATATGTTATTGTTAATTTTTGCAACCGATTTCGACAAAGATGTTGGCTCTTGGATTTAGGAAAATTTTTTTTATCTATTTAGAAGAAATAGGAATTTTTCGGTTGAATGTATAATGCTGCGTAATTCGGTATAACGTATATTCCTGGTTCAGACTACGATCAATATGCTCTTGAGCGTCAAGTACATATAAAACATGATACTAAAGGAAATAAACTGTGATCTGCAGAATGGAGGAATCGCTATCGAATTTATAAATAGTATATTTATAACAATTATTCACCGAAGGCGAAGCGAATATCGTCTCATAATCAATGCGCACGAAACTCATATTCAAGTCTAAGTAATACTAAATATATAGAAAACCTAAATTTTCTGGAATTCGAATGAAACCAAAAATGAAACTTCAGATCTTAGGTATGCAGGTATTAGCTCCATCCTTGAAGCCAAGATTTATTTTGCTTCTGCGCATTAAAGTTCTTTTCGGTCAGGCCTTATATAATTCATGAACCGATAGTAAGATCATAAAAAGATGGGGCCTGTTTCGAAGGTCCATTGTTAACTAATACAGAAAATGGTAGTCAAGTGTGCTGACTTAAGACATTGACCTTCCAGAGCTTCAATTGGATCATTTTGTGTGGTATAACCAGGATGGGTCGAACGTCTAAAAATAAATTATTTTTTTCAGATCGCTTTTTTTTTTTCGTTACGCTGTCTCTGAAGATTGTAATGCTTAAATTTGATTTGCTATCTAACAGCAACGTAATTGGTCTTCCAAAGCTTTGAAACAGATCAGTGTTAATTGTAAGTGTTTCATTTAGCTTCAGCCATGGTCGATCTTCTAAATGGCAGGAACTCGGCTACGCCACATGCCAGCCCTAACAGCAGGAACACAAAGGAAATTGTTGAGTTGGGACTTATTTTCTCTCTAAGTCCAAAAAAAAAGCCTTTAATTACTAGTTTAAAATTCGTCATTATAGCTTTATAGTGTGATAGTACATAATTGTTGACAACTACAAGACTTAATCTTAAGATCAATTTTATTTCTCTGAGATTGTTGTTTTAACTCTGTGAAATTAAATCTGAGAAAAGCTGCATGGTAAAGCCAAAAAGCAATCGGGAAACATTAATGACAGTTTTATTACACCCGTTCAAATTACTTTCTATTTTTAGGCCACCTCCACGAATTTATCTGACATCGTGTGGATGGAGGCCTTACATATTTCTATTATATAGACACTAGTGTTTTACTGAGAAATACGCCACTCGTATTTTTTATACGAACTACATCCGGGACCTCAGTGGCATATTTTCAATATCCTCACACGTGAAGATATCGTTGACGTCACATCCCATCTTTACTCAGTGAGGATCATTCCGAATGGACGCCAAGCGGGTCTTTTTTCGGGATGTCTCGATATAATAAAAAGAAAATTACACATTGGCTTGAAGATATGAAATTTATCTTCTCGAGTCACCATTCGAAGATAAACTTCATACAGTCTTCTCGCCACCGTGTAATATCCTCTATATATATTGCCGTCCAACGAAGAATATGAAAACGAATCTTTGACGTGGTAAGATAAAATATATTGATAGTCATCCAAGGTCTTTTTCTAAACTTACGAAATTGGAAACAAACAAACAAAGAAAATGCCAGTTCCTGAAAGAACTAAAAGGCGCCGTATGGACTTTAGGCAGTTAACTTCGGTTCGGCATTATCAAGTCATTTGGCTTTTTGTAAGACTTAAGTTTGACTTTAATATTTTTAACTTTAGTGTTGGTGTTGGTGTTGGTGTTGGTGTTGGTGTTGGTGTTGGTGTTGGTGTTGGTGTTGGTGTTGGTGTTGGTGTTGGTGTTGGTGTTGGTGTTGGTGTTGGTGTTGGTGTTGGTGTTGGTGTTGGTGTTGGTGTTGGTGTTGGTGTTGGTGTTGGTGTTGGTGTTGGTGTTGGTGTTGGTGTTGGTGTTGGTGTTGGTGTTGGTGTTGGTGTTGGTGTTGGTGTTGGTGTTGGTGTTGGTGTTGGTGTTGGTGTTGGTGTTGGTGTTGGTGTTGGTGTTGGTGTTGGTGTTGGTGTTGGTGTTGGTGTTGGTGTTGGTGTTGGTGTTGGTGTTGGTGTTGGTGTTGGTGTTGGTGTTGGTGTTGGTGTTGGTATATACGTAGTGGTAGTGGTAGTGGTAGTGGTAGTGGTAGTGGTAGTGGTAGTGGTAGTGGTAGTGGTAGTGGTAGTGGTAGTGGTAGTGGTAGTGGTAGTGGTAGTGGTAGTGGTAGTGGTAGTGGTAGTGGTAGTGGTAGTGGTAGTGGTAGTGGTAGTGGTAGTGGTAGTGGTAGTGGTAGTGGTAGTGGTAGTGGTAGTGGTAGTGGTAGTGGTAGTGGTAGTGGTAGTGGTAGTGGTAGTGGTAGTGGTAGTGGTAGTGGTAGTGGTAGTGGTAGTGGTAGTGGTAGTGGTAGTGGTAGTGGTAGTGGTAGTGGTAGTGGTAGTGGTAGTGGTAGTGGTAGTGGTAGTGGTAGTGGTAGTGGTAGTGGTAGTGGTAGTGGTAGTGGTAGTGGTAGTGGTAGTGGTAGTGGTAGTGGTAGTGGTAGTGGTAGTGGTAGTGGTAGTGGTAGTGGTAGTGGTAGTGGTAGTGGTAGTGGTAGTGGTAGTGGTAGTGGTAGTGGTATAATTGTGAATGTTTTATTTAATTTAAGTCATGTTTTTTGTTTTTGTTGGTTTATATATATATATATATTTTTCCCTGAATCATTTTATTTACATTTTTTCCCTTTCGTGTGTTCCAAACTCTATTTTCTTTGTACAAAAACAAACGTTTCAATTAAAGTAAATTGATAACTTGATGCCTGGAATATGCGATGACATTTTGTCTGGTTAGGACAGCCTGGGATTAAACAAACCAATCAGATGCTTTAATTATCACCCACGCAACTCTGCCAGCTGCACGCACACTTTTGTTTTGAACCAAGAAGTCGGCTGACTTTCACTGTCGCCGATTAAGATTGATTTTATATATTATTCTACTGAATCTCCGATGGCCATTAAGTTGTAAAGGTAGGAAGCACTGTTGTATTTACTTCTTTTTTTATGAATTATTTTTACGCTCAAACCTTTTTAATTTTTTTTGAATCTCTCATCCCATTTGTTGCATAACTTGTCACGTATTGCGAGATTTTTTCAATGTTTTCGACTTTGAATTCGTTCAGGCGTCCAAAAAATGTGTTCAGGTTTTATGATAATATTAAGAATTGGAAGTAGCTAGACTTGTTTAGCTCGTCTTGCTACTAAACATGTCCGAATTACTCACTAGTTCCATCATTGTTATTGCACTCAACCTGCATATACAGTGCATATAGAAATAGTTTCCATGAGATCTGCGCGAATGTTTAGTAAAGAAACCCCTTCTGGCGGTTTGGATATCGACTGATAATGTCCGAGGATGAGAAATGGACATTATCAGCCGATATTCCAGTGAGCCAGAAGGGGATTATTTATTTTATATCCCAACGACTTCACTGGAATGGATTCAGCAAACTGCATTGTTTTAATTCATCATCTCCAGAGTTTTCAAATTTCAAATATTTTTCTCTCGTCTGGACCAAGCTTGATATAAAAACAATTCTTTTGGTAAATGAAAGCTGTTTCTATTATTTGATATTATTTTTCAAATTGTTTGTTGGTTTTTTAATAGTAGTTTTAAAAAAAAGATCGATTTGGAAAACAAACCAAAAACTTTATGAAGCAAGTTGGGTGCTTACCAGTTAAATCATTTACAGCACATATTTTGTTGATTTTTTTCGTGTTTCCTTCTCAACCAGTCTTTGTATTTCACTCTCACTTGTTTGTAAAAACCTGCTTTCTTAGTTTTCCGTGACTTTTTTTTTACGTATTTCCCTTTTACTGGACGAATATCACTTCGGACGGGGGATATCGCCTGATACCGTCCTGCAAGTTACCCATTTGAACCAATGACAGCGCACGAAATTTTATCGTTGGGATATAAATACATATATACAGATCTGTATGAATAGATACATATTTAAAGCTGGCATAATTGTGTTTGCGAGACACATTGTGGCTATAAGATCATTAAAGTGAATTTTAGCTCTAAATTTCTTGGTAAAATACATAACATCTTTTACTGAAGATGGCGTCTTTCCGTCGTTGCTCTATCTCACCTTGTTGTTAATAAGGAAAAGGTGATTAAAAAAAGATGTATTTAAATAATAGTACAAGATTTTCCGTGGGAAGCAATAACAATTGTTATTTCAATTTCCAATTTTTGTGCTATTTTTTTCACCACATTTGCACTGGTTTATTAAATATTGTTTAGGATGTACATGTTAGAACTGCACCTCAGACATAATCAAATATATTACTATGAACGGGAAAACACCATTTCAACTTTCTTTGGTTAAATAAGCCGAATTCGGTATTGTGTCCATTTTTATTAACTGAATGTACGATTGACGCACGATCCATATTGATAAACAGAAAAAGAACTATAATGGGGCAAATTTATTAATGTAGAAAAAAAGAAAAAAAACTAATATTTACGAACATTTTTCTTCATACTTTTAATCGAAATGTAAATGTTATTCCTTTTGTTTGAACAAGATTTCAATAATCAATAATTTCCTATGTTTCTATCAGATCGGTGTTTACTCAGACAAAACTATGATCACTTAGATTTGATTGAAAACTGCGCGGTTAAGGTAAGATGTATTTATTCTAAGCTATCACGACCTCAGATTTAACAGGTTGATCATTGCTCTTGACAAAAACAATAGTCCCCTTCACAGTTCTCTGCGGCGCCATCATGAAAGGTAGCCGGGCCTTTGCATCGAAGCAAGATATAAGATAACCTTGCAATGATAGAGACCTTTTTTTAACACACTTTGGACAATTGTCTCATTGCAAGCTCACCGTTCGTCTCGCTTCGATGCAAAGACACGGCTACCCTTCAAGATGGCGCAGGGAACTATTCGAATGGGAGACTATAAGTGCTAATCTGCCGTTCGTTCGGAGACTGGGAAAAGCATTTGGTTAGACACGAGTCCTTTACACCACCATCATGGCCACAGGTAGCCCAAGCTCTGTATCTGTGAGGTTTATACTAAGAGTTTGTAATATGTATTATTTAAAAAAAAAAAACACTGAAATCAGCAAATGCTACTAACTTTTTAAATTACCTTGGTCTGTTCTTTATCTTGGTCTGTACTCAACTCCTGCCGATTTGATCCGTTTCTGAAAGAGAAGAGGAGAGTTCTGTATATTACAAACTCTTAGGGTGCATTTTATTAGTCTGAACTGAACGGCCTGAACAGTCAATTGAAAAGGGACAAGGCCTTTTTCTTGGGCATTTTCCCTATTTTTTTATATACATCCTATCAGAATAGTGGATACTGAATTTAGGAATTGCTTGATCTGGATGAATAGTTTTGGTTAATAACGGCATTCTCTTTATGATTGGACGAGTCTGACCTGCTAGTTCTGACTAATGAAAAGCGCCCTTATTATAAACCTCATAGAAACAGAACTTGGGCTCCCTGTGCCATGGCGAAAAGACTGAATCAGCTAAGATGTTGCTATGTACCTACGTTTCTACCCAATTCAAAGCCTCTGGAAATAATAACTATTTCCCCCAAAAATTCTATTTCAATTCCACGTGATCTATCGAAATACAAAAGACAAGAATCTTAGGCCCGGTTCAATTAACGTCGAACTTTTCATGAGCCGCCGAACCTAATACCATTTACATCGACCAAAGAGCGACAAATTCCTACTATTGAATTAGACGTCGAACCTTCGTCGTACCTAGTTCAGTAGATCCAATTAGATCCAATTGAAGCCAAGCATTTAGGAATAAAAAAAAACTTAAAATAATTAAAAGAAGTCGTAATTCCCGATGGCTCCAGTCGATCTTAACGGCTGTCTCGACCTTAATAAAATGTGTCGAACTAAATTGATTCCGGTCCGACGTCGTACTTCTCATGAACTTAATTCACGGTATTAGGTTATTTCATGCGAAGTTCGACGTTTGAACCAGGCCTTATTCTCAAAAGATTGGAATTGAATGGAAATGTAAATAGCTAGCAAAACTTTAGCCGATTTGGTCTATTACCAGTAAAGTTGTGATTATCAGCATTTTTTCACTAGGTATATTGCTCTATTTTCTATTTGTATGATGTGGCTCTTTTCTACCCATAGCATTTCCCAGTCTTCGTATCACAAAAAAGTGCCAACCCCCCCCCCCCCCCCCCACCCCACCCCTTGTTTCTCGCAAGGGCAAAAGACCCCTTTCACGTGACGTCAAAGCAGCTCAGTTTGGAGGACAAAGCAAAATAATTTCAATCTCTTGAGAATTGGAACCTCTTGTATTGAGGTGCATTCCGCGGTGTGCTGCAAGGGGTCTATTGAGAACGTCAAGTAACAAAGTAAGGCATATTTGGTTCAGACCAGCCAGCAGCTGATTGGTGTTTGTGGATAATTTTCTTGACGAAGTTTAAATGTTATAGAAGGGAAGATGAGGACTAGGGATAAGTGTTAAGCAGGCAAAAGTTTTAACTTAGAAAATACCTGCAACACTCAAACTGAAGCGATCACCGCTATGAATACTGCCATAATGTATCTATGCATCAGAATGTGGTGACATCTCGAACAACAATTAGCTAGAGGTTCTGAGCTTCGATTTTTATTTAATACTGATAATCAAAGCACATTCCTTAGACTAGTTACCATGGGAACAAATGGGAACAATATGTCTAAATATTGACATTGGCAATGGCAGATTCAATTAAAAGTGATGAGTGTTGGATTAACTACATCTGATGGCCATTTCAAGTTTACGTGCTTCTTGGCTTACCATAATCATCAGGAGATGCAATTATTGAGTGTAACGAGGTCACGGAACTAAAAACCTTTATTGCTTACAAAACAGTCACATGAAACGATCTCAAGTCAATTGACAGTCGAGAGTAACTCATCTATCTATTAACAGGGTGTCTAATGAATTGCACTATAATCACAATGTAGAGGTTAGCATTTACTTTGATGTGCAAACGGATGCTCATTACTGACAGAACTCTATCTGTCAATAGGAACACAAAATACTCTGAAGCTTTTGTTCTACTGCGATGTTTGTTTAGACTTCTTTTAAAGTCACCTCACGGTCGAGACCACATCACGTATAGCAGGGTACACCAGTGAACACTCGATTGTAAATCCCTCCAAGACCAAGGGCTTGGCTATTTTATCACCACCTTGCACACAACCGAAGGTACATATTGAGACACATGCTTTTAGCACGTCTTTGTTCCGAATCTTTTAGATAGAAATTGAGTTTGGTAAAAACGTACCTAGGGGGCAAAGCGTTTTTCAAATACCATATACTTTCATCATAAATTGTAGCTCCTATGATAATTTCAGTCTTGAGGCCAAAATGTGTTGCATTATAATTGCAATGTGCAAGAAATGCCTTCTTTTGGAAGTTAGAAAATTAACGAGCAACTAGCCATATATGATTGACTTTGCATAAAATGCTCCAACAGGCATAGATACGCCATGGCATATTTGAATCGACCTTTACACATCCACTGTTTATTATAAGAAACCCCAAGATCGTGATCTTGTATTAATGAGCTCGTTGTGTACACAGATCGTTCAACGTTATTTCAGTTGTCAATTTCAAATGTAATTATATCGAGTGATGCACTTATGTTCTAGTCTTTCATTCAACCTTGGTTTTCTACCTGATGTTTCTCTTATTTTGAAGATATTGTCATAAGAGACTGTTTCCTATTTGTGTTCCCCTAGAGGCACATTACACTATCTATAAATCTTTCCTTTTTTCATCCCACTTGCAGACTTCATTCTATTTTTGACATGAAAGACCATTTCCGCGGATTATTGTCAATATATGAACAGTCAAATACCTAATTCCCATGCAAATGAACGGATCCCCCACCAAGATACGACTACTTCGAGGGCTGCTGACTCAGTCAAGACCAGTTCAAGTCGCAACTTACAAAGCGAATCCTGCAATACCGACGGCACTCTATGCATGTGGGAGTAGGAATGACCGTCGAATTGTTTCTTGTTCATTGTAGATAGTAATCAGTGGCGATTGGTGACTTAATGTACCTTGCAAGAAAAGGCTGAGGTTAACCTCGTATCATTTAAGACACGCACAAGAATAAAGAATCATATAATCAAGAGAGATAAGCTCCGTAGTTGCTACATCAGGCTGTCTTATTCAAAGGTAAGATGCTTTCTTAATTGTTCTAAAAACGCCAAGCTTCAAGAACATTTAAAAGTTAAAATTCGAATTACGAACACTTAAAAACTTTTGTGAAGTACAACGAAAGACGATTTCTCTTATAATCCTCTTCAGGATTTTTTTGCAAAGGCACATTTTTGGTGTTGCATATGGTGTACACAGGCCATGATGTCCTAGCACTTTGTTCGATCAACTGATCACTGAATTTTCACATGCAAGACACACATATAAAAGTTATATTAATTCATTCGAAAAGGTGCAAATTGCTCACCTTTTGACAAAAACCAGCCTACCATCGGTTAGTTTAGAATAGATAAATATTACTCTTCTGATAGGTAGTGAGGCGTGAAAACAACCACACTTCATGGTTTTCTAGTTTTGATAACGTCTTTCTTGATAGACAAAAACTATAACTTTATTTTGGTACTAATGGGTGCATACGAGCAAGTGTATTGGGTCCCCGGGACTCTTCGGACTTTATTTTGGTACTAATGGGTGCATACGAGCAAGTGTATTGGGTCCCCGGGACTCTTCGGACTTTATTTTGGTACTAATGGGTACATACGAGCAAGTGTATTGGGTCCCCGGGACTCTTCGGACTTTATTTTGGTACTAATGGGTGCATACGAGCAAGTGTATTGGGTCCCCGGGACTCTTCGGACTTTATTTTGGTACTAATGGGTGCATACGAGCAAGTGTATTGGGTCCCCGGGACTCTTCGGACTTTATTTTGGTACTAATGGGTGCATACGAGCAAGTGTATTGGGTCCCCGGGACTCTTCGGAAAACTATATTGAACTTATACGTCCGAATAGAGATAATCTTTTGTCTGATTGGGTTGTGAGAGAAAAGGCAACGCAGTCTTTGTTTTGCTTTTGGGCTCATAATGATCCACAAAAAGCTGGAGCTATGAGATAATTAGTCATCGTGGCTTTGTCGGTGGTGAGGCTGATAAGCTATCTATCGGTAGTTATGGGTTTTAGGATTTTGAAAGGCATTAGCTGAACGAGACTTTTAATAAGTTATGTTCCAAATGGAAGACTATGCACCTTATTTTATCTATCTATTTCCCGGTCTTTAAAATCCAGCCTTTGGCTCAGCCGGTTTTTTCCTGAGATAAGCTAGAACCTTGCTAGCGTATCTATATAAGCTCTTTTGTCGACTATCAATTCACTCGATTTTTCTTTTCATTTTTGACTAATTTTAGAATGTAATCGATTCTAAATTCATTTCACAAGTATTTTCTTTTCTTCTTGATAATAATAAAAATGTTGCCAAAGTACATTCACTAGATTTTCTACTTTTTTCTTTGCAACATAAAATCTGTTTCAAGGTCACTTGAGCACAATTAATTACGAATTCAATTATTCTTTTTTAAGCAGTTAATTAAATAAGAGTTGCTCGTGTGTCGGTATCTGTTTTTAAGCCATAACAAATCGAATGGTTCGAAGCCTTTGAAAAAAGCAAATATTTTTATTACCATGTACGCTGAGCGTTTTTATACGACTCCCTTCTTGATGTATTATATCCTTCTTAACGAAAAACCTATTCGTTATCATTAATGTTTTCAATATTTTCCAAACACAAATATTTCCTTCTTGCCTTTTTTAATTCAGTGATACTTCTATTATACACGCCTTTTTGCGGTGTATTTTGCGTAAATGGCTGGATAATAACATAATAAAATCAGTTGGTATTCTAATAATAAAATAGCATGCACTCAACCGTACACACACGCCTACATATCTTTCTTGAAGATACTTAGGTTCAAAATCAAGTTACTCATCGATAATTCACTTTTTTTATTCCATCAAAAAAGTGCAATACTTTTGTCCAAAAGGTTTTGTTATTTTGTGAATACCAGCTTCGCAGCAGGCAGACCACAAGGTACTTCTGTTCACTTAAAGAGTTTTTTGTAATGACCAATGTTATATATCAGTGCGATGCTATTGGCTCATCACGACAAACAGAACTACCCTATCGATTTTTTATTTCACTGACCTCGAGTTCTTTTTGAGCTATAACAAAGGTCATTTCGATTAAATTATTTTAATTGATTCCTGAAAGACTCTATTCTTTTGAGTCTTCGAGTTCATTCGAAATATATTGAACATTTGACAACTAATCTTCACAAATATAATATTAACTGTCGTGCAACGCGAGCTTTAATGGTGGATGAAAGTATTTTATTGTTGTAACATGGCGGTCACTCTCCATTAAAGTGCACTTAACTGTGCTAATTTGAAGCGGAGGCTTTAACAAAATAAATAACTTTCAAACCAAATATGCATTTTTTCTCCATTTCGTCCCAATTTTTGCCCTTCTCATTCTCTCAAATGGATAAGTATTTGTCTATCTCTTCGAGATTAAAATTTTTTTTCATAATTGGTCAGTTTTTTTAATTATTTTTCCCTTTGCTTTTTGTTGAAAAGTTCAATTTCATTGAGTATGCTTTTAGCAGGGCAGCATTTCTGTCCATTGGTTACGTTTGCACAGCTCATTAGATGCCATCGCCCTAGGTGATAGGTGCCATTATCGTGTACCACCTGCCACAGATAAAAAATCAAATATTGGAATACATATTCATTTGGAATATGTCCGCACGGAGTTAGGCCTAAGGATACCCTATAAAAATATATTTAAGCTTCGCAAAATCCGTCTCAGTGAAGATTTAACCGTTCCCTGATCATGAAGAAGACATAATTTTGCTATCAAATCAGACACGAAAGGGTAAGATTTTTAAACATTTAAAACAATTTATTAATGTAAGAGCTCTCAACAAAATGAATTTAGCACAAGGAAATATCCTTAACATTTCTGATCGCTTCTCTGAAACTTGTCCTCACGAGATTTGATTTTGGTTTTTATTCATCGCAGAGATGAGAAAATGTGTTTTCGTATTATCAGTTAACCCGAATTTCATCTGTTTCTGGCTTTACGATGTTATGTTAAAAAGTGTTAGAGATCCAGGTTCATAGTATCATAATGATTGATCCTCTAAAAGTTACTTTGTATGAAGTGTTGTTGAATCTTAATACTTAGTATCCTAACGGAGAAGCGGCAAAAGAAATTGTACTTGCTCAATAAGGGAGTTGAAAGCCCGCTTCTTTAGGGGCATAATTCCATTTAGTTTGTTTGTTTGTTCAAGATAAAGAGGCGGTATAGAATTGAATAAGATCACCAAACGCAATGAAGTAGATTAACGAAACTGAGAGAAGCCCTTTACTGTTTACTCTAGCTACCATGGCTGTTAAGAGGCGTGTAATTGAATCTAGTGGATTTATAGAAAAGCAAAAAAAAAAAAAAACATCTAAATAAGTCTAATAAAGTAATACTGTACTTTTACCAAGAAACGTTATATGAGCCGAGGGCAACAGTCTAGTCAGTGTAGTGATAAGCCGTTGCTAGAGCTTTGTTCCTTGCCATACTGTATCTCCCTATATTCTTATTTTAATTGCAAAATACAAAGCGTTTCTGTACGTTTATCGTCAGAAATCAAACTGCTAAACAAAAAGAGCCATTCAGTGTAGGAGGGAAATTTGCTTAGTTTTTGGGAAGGAAAGGAAAGGACGGTGACTCTATCAACTGATATCCCGGATGCTCAGCTGCAAGTTTTCTTCTAGACAAAACATCATGTATTTGTTTTGGTGCTTGTGTTCAGGTTAAGTGTGGTCTTATAAAACATACTTGCCACAGAGGAATACTGGCATATGATCTTTAGACTTTTCTTCGCATTAATAAATAATCATTTTTGTCTAACCGTAAATTCCTGACTATTTTAATAGTTTAAAAACCAAGTTTGTTGCATCTTAGGCCCGGTTTAGACGTCGACCGTAGCCCTAACACTATACACCTCAATGCATGTTTCAGAGAGTTTGCATCTAGATTTTTCTTTTGAAACGCCAAAGCTACCCAAGTATACTAAGCTGACAAATCTACATATGTATACATATATACATATATATATATCCAATTAATACGCTTAAAGGTACCGGACAAAATAAATTGGGCCTAGATTTTAACTAATCAAATCTGCTCCGTAAAACAGACAGGGTGTCTGGAAGTCTGGAATGTCAATATTTTATTAATATACATTTTGCTGATATTCTTTGTTACAGCTTTCATAGTGATTCTCTTGATTCTTTTCCCCTCAGATTTTTTTCAATGCTTGCTAATGGTTTTAACTACTACCATGTTTTTCGTAATGAATGTTTTGTTGACTCGTTGTCAGCGTTTCCCATAGCACTACCTGTCTTCTGTGAACCATGCGTTTACAAGGGATACTGTTTGACTACTTTATCCCTAAGGGCCATGTATGCAGTATTCTTTTTAGAATTTAGCAAGATATTTCTAGATGAATGTTTAAAGGGCAGCTTGTGAAAGGAATTCCTAAAATCAGGCAATTGTTATCGGCGTACGAGCTGGAAGGGAAATGTAGAAGTCATTACAACATTGGCTTTAGAATTTTTTAAATGTCTGGACAAATTACAAGCAACCACCCTGCTTCATCTAAACTAGATGTCAAATATTTTAATTTGTCTGGAAAAAATTTAGATTAGGATGAGGCATTCATTTCTTTTCTTTCGATCCTTTCGTATTATTCTGTATTTATTGCTCTCTTTATTTTTCCCTTTTCTTTCTTTTGCCTCTTTATTTTATTCCACGTTTCTTTATCTTCTTTCTGTTTTTTTCCCTTCTTCTCAACATTCTATCCAGTCTATCCAATTCGTTTATTTTTCCCTTTTCTTTTCTTTTGCATCCCCTCTTTATTTTATTCCACCTTTCTTTATCTTCTTTCTGTTTTTCCCCCCTTCTTCTCAACAGTCTACCCAGTCTATCCAATTCGTTTATTTTTTCCTTTTAAATTTCAACGAAAAAAAAAAAAAACAGTTTCAAGTGAAGGTTGGACTGATGGATGGTTGGTTGGTTGGTTGATATTTTCATATTTGCTGTATTTATCCAGTTCAACCTCGACTTGGACTATCGTTTCGTGCTCACTCAAGCGAATTTAAGAAATATCTATTATTCCTGTGACATACAAACACACAATCATTACGTCAGACTTACGTAGCATTTTGCTAATCTGTCAGGCAGGCTCAGTATTTCCTTTTCTAATTATTACAAAAGATTTGGCTCTAACGAATCCAATCTAACATTTTAGCTCACATCTGTTTTATAGTTTGGAATACCTGTGGTAAATATCTGATAAACGTGGCTGACGAGGCTTTTTTATATTCATTAGCAAATATTAGAAAATCGTGTTGATGAATGCGTTGGCTTAACCTGGGGTGAGGGAGGAAAAGCAGCGGAAGGGGAGGGAAACACATGATGAGCGCTAGCTTTATTTTTCACTGCGAACGAAGCCTGTATCTTGAAGGATATGTAAGAAAAGTGCAGAAAAGAAAGAAATAAAGAAACACGAAACAAAAACCCGAAAGTGAAAACGAAAGACATAAAAAGAAATGTTTAAATAATTATTCTATACTTATTTCTTTGAAATCTTTATATATTTTTTATATACAGCTACATTAATATTTTTGTGATATACTTTAAAACTTTGCATAGCTTTTTAAGAAATTTTATCAGTAGATAAACGTATAAAAAATTCAGATCGTTTCTTTTCCGAAACAAAACTAAATTTGTAAGAAATAAGTATCGTTTAACTGACGAGCTCTGCAGTATCATGCATTCATCTACATTTTTGCCGTAATCAAAACTACACTTAAACTTCAATGATCAGCAAATCTGAACTGTTATCTTTGTTTGTCTTTCGTTTTTTCAGGCTATTTTCTCAATCACTGTTTTTTATTTTCAAATTCGAATCAAATTAATCTATTTCCTATTTTAAAAATCAAACATTCTGAAGTGATAACAACACGAGCAAGAATGGCAGCAATAATTCGACAGTGAAAACTATTTTAAATCAAAGAAATAATTCGATGGTTAGTTTTGAATAATGTGACTGTTTCATTTTGTAGCAAGATGAAGTATTTAGAATATACGAAAAGGGGAAAAATACCAACATGCAAAATGCAAAAAAGTATAATGTAGCGAAAATAATAATAATAATTTACGAAAATATAGCTATAGAATGCTTAAGCTATAAAATAAGAAAATGTTCTTCCTAATGGATTGTGATTTTTTTCTACAATAATTAATTCTAAAATCCCAAAATACTCTCAGATTTTGTTCGCCTACACACAAATTAAACCCCAGTATCCTTGGGCACATTTAATTGAGCAAAACACATTCAGTCGAACTGAACAATATGTGTTATCACAGTATGGTTCCTCTTGCAAATATTTGACTATTTGTTATGCAATTTATTTTTCTTCAATCTAAAAAATCTTCAAATTCAAGTTATTAAATGTTTTTCTTTCGCTTTGTTCTCGTTTTAACAAAAACAGACCGAGAAAATTCTACAACACTTCTAGAAAGTTGAGTATCAATGCAATCAATAATTCTTAATTATTACTTTGATTGATCCAGTAGAGCTCTTAATTTCGTCCGCGTCCATTTGACTGGTAGCCTGAAGGACAGAGGGAAATTAAAATTATGACAATGTAAAGAACTGTTGCCAAATCTGATTATCTTTTCAGTTCCTATACTCAAGACTACTGGAAGGTTTGCCAAAGGCGCCATTTGAAGGTTCTTGAATTTCGATAAGTTTTCACCTTTCTACTGTTTGGAAAAGGGTATATGGATGGGATTTATAAATGGCATAACCAAAATGGACTTCATATGTAAGTTATAGATATTCACGACATGGTATGAGTGAGCGTGAGTTTGTATCTAGGCTACAAAGCATTTGTGTAGTTTTGACATTCAAAGTGCCACATTTCAAACTCTGTGCAAAAGGTAAAGAAACTATATTTAACGTCGGTGGTTCCTTCAGCTACGTGGCTGCTATCAATGGAAGCCGACGGTGCGCACTTTACCCTATGTGTATGTCTTCATTCACGAATTTGCTTTTACTCAAAAATTGCAAGCAAAAAATAATAATCATTGCTTAACATAAAATGAAAGAGCGCATCAAACCATTCTCTGCAGACCTCAGGTCTGTTCAAAACATAAAGTAAGTCTTCATTTGATGTGTTTAAGGGATTAGTAGGTGTTGCAGTTACGTTGGTACAAGATCACTGATTGATCAGGGAATGCAAGGCTTGTATCATAATTTAAGTTAACTTGGCTTAGCTTTCTTTTTGTAAGAGAAAAGGACTGAGAAAAAGAAAGAAGGAAAAGAAAGAAAAGCGGAAAGAAAAAGGAAGAGGAAGAGAAAGAAATTTGAAAATATTCAGAAATGTTGATATCTAATTTTACAACTACAAAAAAATGAAATATAAAACATAAAATAACAATAAAAATGTTACTGATGCAATATAGATTTCCTCATTGAACTAGTTATGGTCTGGTGGTGACAATGTTATAATACTATGACACTTTAAACTACTAAAATTAAACATGCAAACCATGCAATTGTTATATGAAAATGAATTTTCAAATTGCCATTTAACTCTGTATCGGGAATATGAGCTGAATGTAATAGAAAGAGTAAAGAAATGGAAGAGACATAAAGGAGATTAGGATAAAAAGAACACTTAGTTTATAGAACTATATTTTTGAGAATGAAAGCGCAATTCATATTGATTTAATTGAACTTCTGATTTATCCTCAGTGATGAAGATATATGTATTAAACGTTTCATCAAAAAAGGAAAAACAAACACATTATGTTGAAAACAAGAATAAGGTTAGGGTATTCCATATAACGAAATTATCACTATTTCGTCATTGCTGCTGTTTATTTATGTTCACAAAGTTCATTCGCAGTTTTCCATTATACTGTATTAATCACCAGTAAAATCCCAATTAGACATTTTTACTCACTTAGGCAAACTCCATTTACCAGTAATAAAGGTTCTTATTGCACGTTATAAGTGTTATAATTGATATAACAACATTTACCGAAATGCGAAGAAGATTCTTACCGATCAAACATAGAAGTGATTGTGTGTGTTAGTGCATGCTTGTGCCAACTTGCAGGTGTGATTTGGGTAATTTAGAGCAAAAGCGGAAAGACTGCTAGAATTCTGACATTAGAAATGGAGCTGAAGTCGACGTCAATTGACGACATTTCACATCCTATAGGAAATATCTGACACTAGATAAGAATAGAAGCGAAGATGAAGGCGTCAAATAATCTTTTCCTACGTGTGGGAAATCTCGCCCTAAAATAACCACTTCTTTTTATTACATCATCATCCATATACTAATTTATCAGTGAAGGCTTTACGTTATCACGTGGTTTCCGTAACTAACTCATTTTTAACCGTATGTCCCTCAAAATACATTTATATTTTAGGCGATTTTTGTTCATAAAGACATAATTCTAAAACACATGAAATACAATTATTCCCGAGGCTTAAAAACCATTTAATCCTTTAAATTGTGAGGAGGAGACATGGTATTAATGATAATATGAACTGCAATCTATATCTGGCGGCAGTCATCACTAAAATATGCCCAAAAGGAGTCGTACCAGAACCAATAACAATCATCATTACACAATCCAAGATCAATCAATGAAGATAAAACTATTGCCAAATAAGATATTCTCGAACACTTTGAATGGGTCTATTTGCACATTTACCCGCGATTTGTCCTTCACAGGACTTGAATCTTCTGTTTACTGGTGTTCTTTCTTTCATTCACTCATTCATTCTCTCTCTCTCAATAATAATCAATTTGACCTAAAAAATGTTAATGGAAGCAACAATGGAAATAAAGAAACTATTCGCTCGGCCCTAACATTTGCCATTAAGTTCAATAAACAAAAGCCACAATTTGATTGCGAAACCTCTAAAAATCCTTCAAACAATTAAACCAAATACATTTGAAATCGCGTTTAGGGTATTTACTTATACTTTTGAACATGTTCAAGGCCTAGAATTAGTTAATGGTGTGTGAAATGACAATAAGTACTTGAAATCTCCAAGAGGCGTCTTTCCCATTTTCGCCATGAAGGTGGATAATTCAAAATCTCATTTTACACGTCATTTTTCATTTATTTTATTCCCTTAGTCTAAATACATGGCTGATGTTTAGTTCCTTCAAGGATAGAACTATATAAGGATCTCGAGATACCATCACCGCATATCTTATTTACTTTTCATCAATTTAGATCAAGTTTTAGATGTCAATGTCCATAGTGTTTGCGTGCAGCCACAGTTTACTTCATTAAAATCCATTTAGCAATGATTTCCAATGACCATAACAGTATAATTAGAAAAGGCCGGTTAGATGAACCATTTACTACAATCTCCCGCGTCACCTGAATTAAAACGTAATTAGAGTGGTGATCAACAAAAAGAGCAATTAGACCTAACCGGGCTTATTTATAGTCCATCGCATTCGGAAGATCCAGCTATCAAACGTTTGTTGAATGTATGGCCCAGTTCTTTTTTCAATCTCCTTTATTCATTACACTTTCTTATTTCCTGTTTGGTCCAAAATACTATAGACCTCTAACTAAAGCATTTGGGTTGTGTCTTATGAATGCATTATGTTTTACAGGTATATTTTTAGCGATGGTACCATGTTCTGAAAAGACCAAGTAACATTCTTCACAATATCAACCATGAACTTGTGCCAGTAAAAGAAGTTCAAAAGCTGTTAACAAGTCCTTAGATATTGAGTCCACCAATTCAGAATTTTTTCTTCGCGAGGAAAAGAGTTTCAAGGATTTGTATTTTATCCTGCTGTGCTGTCAGCAAAAAAAGGTAAGATACACTATTAGTTATTCACCTAAAAAAGATTTATTTTTTGGCAAACATTTTTTCTTCTTCAAATATTGATTTGGTTTTTTTATTATGAAAATGGCTTATGATTATTATAATTTTTTTCCTGTTCTTATTCAATAAATAATTTATTCTTCCAGTATATATACAACTGATTTCCCAGTTACATTGCACGTCCCTCAATCATTTTCCTATATGTCTGTTTATAATGATTCCTTATAGAAGTATTCTTATTCAAGAATATATTCCTAAAAAAAGCTTTAGCAGACCTTTATGTTCGAGTATTTTTTTATGACCAGTAAAAGGTAAATAGATGTTCCATTATCATGATATATCTTATTAAAAAGGAAGCCCAGATAAAAATAAATGAATCGCCATTAAGAAAGGTAGAAAGCAATTTGTTTTTGATAATAATGATTTGTTAGACAGCCTTTGAGCGAAAGCTAGCGGTAGTTAGACAATTATCAGGAGACTGTCAACTAGAACTTGACAGAGGAGCCGTTTTAGATAACATCTTTCAGACCCAGGTCGGTCAGTCAGCTGGTGATTTATGTGGGTAACACATGCATAAATCAAAATAGGTATGTAGATTATTATATAGGAATATTGTATGGCATATTATATAGATATGTAGATTATTATATAGGAATATTGCATGGCATATTATATAGGTATGTAGATTATTATATAGGAATATTGCATGGCATATTATATAGGTATGTAGATTGTTATATAGGAATATTGCATGGAATATTATATAGGTATGTAGATTATTATATAGGAATATTGCATGGCATATTATATAGGTATGTAGATTATTATATAGGAATATTGCATGGCATATTATATAGGTGTTAATAACTATTGATTCATGAGGAAGGTAGAAAGCATTTGATGTCGATATTTGATATTTTTTATACTTTTTAGCCTTACTTTAATTATTTATTTTCATTCTTTTTTCCATATTTCATTTCAGGATCCCATGGCCAACATCACTAGCAACATCACTTCAAATAACTCCATCAATACTCAAACGGGTTCAGCGCCTTTCAGCAAGTCGCTCAGCATTCCATCTTTTATATTTCTTCTTTTCATCCTCGTCATGTCACTATCAGGGAACATCTTAGTAATACTTGCTTTCAAGATCTACCGCAAGCTTCGAACAAAAACCAACTATTTTGTACTTTCTCTTGCCTGTGCTGACATTTTCGTAGCCTCTACGTCAATGCCTTTCTGGGGTGTTTTTCTGTTAACAGGCCCTAATTCAGTTATATCGTTTACTCTTATGAAAGTCTGGACCAGCATCGATATTCTGTGTGGCGTTGCCTCTATCATCAATCTTGCAGCAATTAGTATAGAACGGTGCATTTGTATCACACGTCCGCTGACTTATCATACCATGATGACGTCTAGGAAAGCAATATGCATCATCCTCTTCAACTGGTTTCTAGCACTAATTATGTCCTCCTTAAAATTCATTTTATACAATTGGGAACCGCCGAAATACGAACTTCTCATTACTATTTCCTGCTTCTTTCTACCGTTGACAATTATGTGTTTCTGCTACCATTTGATATTCAAGGCTGCGAGATATCAAGCAAGGCAGATCGCACTTGTTGTCAAGGGTGGAGTAAGAAATTTTCTATTGTCAACAGAAGTCCGCGCTGCCAAAACTTTAGGTGTTGTGATGGGAGCCTTTATCATCAGCTGGGGACCTTTCTTTGTCATGAACTTGGTCTATGGATTTTGTCCTAAAGGAGAAAACTGCTTAAGTCATGAAGCAGTGATGGTTGCAAAATGGATGCACTACAGCAACTCCTTTTATAACCCTATAGTCTATGCATGCATGAATAAGGAATTCAGATCAGCTTTTGCCAATATTTTATTCCGTGGAAGAGCATGCAGTAAAAATGGAAAATCTGCGAGAAGAGGAACTCTTACGGAATGCAATCTAACGTACTTTGCAGGTAATGGTCATGGCACATCATCAGAATCATGTCATTGACTGTAGTACGGAAATGCCAAGAGTAAAAAAGCAAAAAAAAAAAACATCCTAAAAATGTAACCGAAATATGAAATGGAGAAAAGAAATTGAGATAAGAAAATATCCAAGTCTGAACAGTTATCCCACATTGGAAAACACACTAAACTGATGCATTTATAACTAGTTTTCATTCTGAAAACTTGCGAAGAAGAATAATGAATAGATAGAATTCACACATAATGATGGGATTGTACTATGACTAAAATATCTGGTATTAGATAAAATAACTAATATCATTATAGATAGTTGTTTGAAGAAAAATTGCAAAATTAGAAGTCTTGTTTGGAATTGAGACCTAATATTAGAAGTAATAGTCTTCTAGATTTACATGCAGTTTTTCCTTTTTTCTTTCTTTCTTTCTTTCTTTCTTTCTTTCTTAGTTTATGTCAACCAGTCAGTCTGTCTGTCTGTCTGTCTGTCTGTCTGTCTGTCTGCCTGTCTGTCTGTCTGTCTGTCTGTCTGTCTGTCTGTCTGTCTGTCTGTCTGTCTGTCTGTCTGTCTGTCTGTCTTTGCTTCTTTCTTTCACTCTTTCCTTCTTTTCTTATTTCCCTTGTTTTTGTTTTTCTTTCTTTTTCTTCTTTGATTTACATCGTTCGTTTCGTGAAACAAAAAAATTGCGATTAGCCTTGCAAGATATTTCATCTTAAAATCCATTCGATTCTAAATAGCACTGTAAATGATTTTAGTATAACAGAACAAAGATTCACAGATACAAAAACCAGAAGCATTCAATTGCCAAGAATCAAAAAATTTGAACAAACATTTTCAAAATCTTGTTTAATCGGTTCACTATGTTAGTGTAGAAGACTCCGTCGCCTGTTATTCGTCATAAATATATAACTGATATAACTGTAGAAAACAAATCTTGTAACTGGTTCAAATGTTATATTAATATGTTTAAAACTGGGAATATCAAACGGTTAATGATTTTCCTGGTGGGGAAAGCATTGTAATGCTGTCTGATACATTTTATAGCATACAGTTATTTCAAAAAAGTTCGAAGAGGCCAACCTGATTACACCCCGGATTACACGACCAAAAGGAGCTGTATAGGTCAAGAACCATTCAACCTTTTTTCTTATAGCTGTATATCATTCTATGAATTATAAAAAAGTAGTTACAAGAATCCGATAATTAACTGAGGCGTATTACTTAAAGATGATGATTTCTAAAGCCGTGCATGGAAACCATCAAAGTGTTACAGCTTTGGTGTTCAGTGTTTCTTTCTAATTTCCATAGTTCATGTCATAAAATATGTGCTGATATTTATAATAAATACTAATCGTCCACTTTCGATATTCTGGTTAAGTGATCACGCACAAAGCAATTCAAGACGAGGTTCCGGGAAAACAATAGAGTAACCGGCTTAATATATTCTTTTGTTTCCCCGGGGCCTCGTCTTGAATTGCTTTGTGCGTGATCACTTAACCAGAATATCGAAAATGGGCTATTGGTCTATAGAGGGCTTTGAACAGGGAAGCCATGTCGTAGGGTAGAAGCAATGAAAATCCTTTTTGCAGGACAGGAGACATTTAATTTACTGTGTTGCTCTCCAACACAGCTGCCGTAAAAACTGGCACACTTTCAGAAAATGTTGTCTTATAGAGAGGTTATCGTATGAGTGTCTTACATAGTACATAGTACGACATATTACAACATGGCTTCCCATAAGAATGGTTATCGTATGAATGGGAAACATACGGTACTAACTTACAGCACGTACACGGTACGAAATGTTGTAACATTGAAATGGCTTCCTATAAGAATGGTTATCATGAGTAGGAAACATACGGTACTGACTTACAGCACGTACACGGTACGAAATGTTGTAACATTGAAATGGCTTCCCATAAGAATGGTTATCATGTGAGTGGGAAACATATGGTACTGACTTACAAAACGTACACGGTACGACATGTTGTAACATTGAAATGGCTTCCCATAAGAATGGTTATCATATGAGTGGGAAACATATGGTACTGACTTACAGCATGCACATGCATGGTACGACATGTTGTAACATTGAAATGGCTTCCCATAAGAATGGTTATCATATGAGTGGGAAACATATGGTACTGACTTACAAAACGTACACGGTACGACATGTTGTAACATTGAAATGGCTTCCCATAAGAATGGTTATCATATGAGTGGGAAACATATGGTACTGACTTACAGCACGTACACGGTACGACATGTTGTAACATTGAAATGGCTTCCCATGAGTATGGTTATCGTATGACTGGGAAACATACGGTACTGACTTACAGCATGCACATGCATGGTACGACATGTTGTAACATTGAAATGGCTTCCCATAAGAATGGTTATCGTGTGGTATATGGTTCTTATTATATTTGTTACAGCATAGTTACAACTATAGTATAACTGCTGCAATTTTACCACTTATACGAAAGCGATTCCACCGTTCTAGATCAAATATCAAAGAAACTGTTTGATGCCTTCCAAAGTATGTGTATTCCCTTCAAACAATTTGAATTTTCTCGAAACCTTGAAATTCAATTATGGACGTATTGGTCATTCGGGTCTAGAACTATCATAGTACAATTACTGTCAAAAAAAATCAAAGTGCAGAATCCATATTTTTTGAGCAAAAGAGGAAGGATACTCCAGATACTTAATCGATAAAATCTAAAAAAGAAATTAGGCCACGATTAACACGAGGGGGGCTAACCCCCCTAGACCCATCCTCTAGACTCGCCAGCTATACCATCCAAATCTGGTACATGTCCATGATCTGATCAAGCTGTATGCAATAAGATATATCAAGAAGGCTAAATATGGTTTCTTTGATTAATTTAACAAAGTAATAAATAACAATATGGATGATGAACAAACAAACAAACAAGAAATTAAAATTAAAACTAGAATAATTAAAGTACAGTCTACACTTATCTATTTCATTGCAAGCATACAGCCTGATACCTCTGAGTTGGGGGAGGAGTGAAATCCGCTTTCGTGAGTATATTCGTTTTCGATCTGACAATCAGTGTTAACTAAACGCATGCAAACCCGGAAATATGTATCCCCTGACTCCTCCCTGAGCAGCCTGCGATGACTTGCAGCATTTCGCAATTGCAAATATTTCAAGACGAAGGTAGTTTTTTGTTTTGTATAGGGCTTTTTAATATTTTCGTCTTTGCCCTCGATGAAAATCTAAGATTTAAAACCGACAAGATAATACACCAGTTTCGCATTTTACGAGCAACAATATAGTGCAACTTGTTGCGCAACATTATTTCGTTGCAAGTTGCAGAGCGAATGTTACTTTTATTACCACCCCGCGCGCAACAAATTTTCATTGTTGCAGAGAGTAGAAAGCGCTTCTACACGTGCAACAATTTCGCGCAACAAAATTTTGTTGCGCGCGGGGTGATAATACGAGCCATGTTTACTCTGCGACTTGCAACGCAAAAATGTTGCGCGAAAAGTTGCACTACGTTGTTGCTTGTATTTGCGAGTCTTTATTATAGAGTTGAGTTTTACATAAGCATTGCTAGGTCATACAAATCTCGCAACGATTTGCGTAAACAACCAAAAATATTCACTTTTACTGTGCATGCGGCAACAGAATTGCGAGACACGTTTGTTATGTTACTTTGCAGCTTGTTTCACAACAAAATCGAGAGACAAGTTGCAAAATAAATTGCGTAGTGTAACAGGACCTTAATAAAGTAAATTTCGCTTGACTGAAACAGAACAGGCAATATCACGATAGCGAAATGATGGTTTCCTTTGAAACAGTGACACTGCTCAGTCAATGATGATTGCTCAAACCATCATTGGTTTGAAGAAAACGACATGTTTTTTTGCCTGTTAAGCAAAACTTGCTCCTCTTTTGCAATAAAATTTAATCAGCAATTTCAATTAAACTGTCATTTGTACTAATCATAATCTTGGGATCCCACACTAAGGATAAATTTACCGCAAAAGGTCATTCATCTTAATTAATACATAACGCGACAAATAGAGATTAGAGGGGGGAGGGGTCAGTGTAACCCCTCCCCACCTCCCAGGTTCCCAGTATTATTCTCGTTTTTCTTTTTTATGTCATAAATAAAGAATATTTGGCATTATTGAATTTACTGCAGATTATTTTGCGTATGTTTTTCCTTTATCAAATTTGATTGTATATTCTGATAGGTTTCAAGTTTGTTTTTAATCTATTTTTCTAACAGTTTGTATCAAATAAAGTTTTGAAGGAATGTAGACTTTTCTTTTCTTCAAAGTTTGTGATGTATGTGACTTTAGACTCGACATATTGGTTGGCTTTAGCCAAAGATATGGTCATGGTTATGTAAACCATCATGGGGCCATGTTTTTTTAATCTTTGATTGTCACGAGAAAGAATGCACCATGATGCAGTAAACAGTCAATAATGTTACATGGAATTGTTGAGGCTGAAGTCTGAAGGGTCTGAGGTCGGTGGAAATGAGTGCCTCTTTTTCTTTTTATGAAAGAAAACTTTCCAACTGAGCAGAATGGAGATAAAGGAAGACCTGAAATCCTTGTTCATGCATGCATAGACAAAGGGGTTACAGACAGAATTGCTATAATGCATCCACTTGGCGACCATGACTGCTTCAGGGGAAAGACAATAGCGACAAAATCCATAGACAAGATTCATTATAAAAAACGGTCCCCAACTGATAATGAATGCCCCCATCACGACTGCAAGTGTCTTTGCCGCGCGGATCTCAGAAGACAAGAAAAACTTCTTGACACCGCCATTAACCATGAGTGCTATTTGCCTTGCTTGATAACGTGCTGTTTGGAAGATCATTTTGTAGCTAATACACATGATAAAAAATGGCAAAATAAAGCAACTGATGACGATGATGAGTTCGTACAGTGGTGGAGGATATGTCCATAAGATGAATTTCACGGACGCCATGACAAAAGCAAATACCCATACACCAATGATAATTGCTATGGCCTTATATGGTGTCATTGTCTGATGATAACTCAATGGATATGTAATACAAATATACCGTTCTATGCTGATTGCTGTAAGGTTTATTATCGAGGCAACACCGCACATAATATCAACACAGGTCCACAACTTCATTAAGATTGTACTGTATTCCCATTCTGGTCCCGTTAAGAGATGAGCAGCCCATATAGGCATGGAAAATACAGATATAAGAAGATCCGCTACAGCCAAGGATACGACAAAATAGTTTGTAACAGTTCGAAGTTTTGGTACTGCTCTGAAAGACAAAATAACCAGTACGTTCCCCACCAGAGAGATGATGAGAATAAGAATGAGAAAGATGAACGACATCACTCCAATGTATCGGTTGTATTCGGAAGCATTTGCGTTTATAGTATCGTTTGATATATTACAAGCTCGGCTGCCATTGGGCATTGATTGATTACTTCTTAGCATAGTTGACTGTATGGTTTATTTCAATGCAGTTTCTTGGGAATATTGATGACCTTGTTCCTTTTGGTAACTTTTTCTTGCCTCTTTCTTTCTTGGTCTTCTCTTTGATAAACTAGTTTAGTCTTTCTGTATTCATTTGAAATCACATCTTTGATGTCTCCTGGGCTTGTGTGCCAGTCATCAGTAATGTTTTAT
The DNA here is from genome assembly GCA_964019055.1 of Anthopleura xanthogrammica. Lineage (NCBI taxonomy): Eukaryota > Metazoa > Cnidaria > Anthozoa > Actiniaria > Actiniidae > Anthopleura > Anthopleura xanthogrammica. The sequence continues at coordinate 13,406,179 of OZ025214.1, read as the reverse complement.
TTTATGTCCTTGCAAGGAGTCTATCAACGTAGTTGATTTAAACTCAATAGTGTTCCAGCTGCAAATAACAAACAAACAAACGAACAGAAAAAATTAGTCAAAAAAAAAGAGGATAGAATAGTTTCATTACCGGCGCGCGATTTCATCAAATTAATCCTTTTTCTATTTACTATTTATTTCTATTTAAATATCATGATATATATGGCAAACACTAACACAATTCAGTACTGTGTCTATCCAGAAAGTTCTTTTCTCTGTCAATTGTTTTGAATGACGTCAAAAAGCAGCATCCTTATCACGAAAGGCCTTGACAGAACCAGCAATAGACTTGAAAGTAAAAATGTCCACTAAAACACAATAAAAAGGGAATTTGGGGTTTGTTCTTGACATCTTAGTTTCCTCCTGGTCTAATGAGTATGTATGGAATACCGAAGTGTTAGAACTGTATGTTTTAGGACATGTATGAGGTCGGCCAAAAGGGCGTAGCCTGCGTATGTATTGTCATTAGTAGCAGTCGTTATTAGTATTGGCTACCATTAGAGCGAAAATTGATGCTTTGAAAGGAAATGCCGGTTAAAAAAAAACAAATAAATAACCATAACCTTGAACTCTTCATATGAATATAACTTATGCATATAATTAGAATTTCTGTTTGTTTTTTGTTTTTTTTTTGCTTCTCAATGATTTTTTTCTTTTTAAATTTCATTTCCTGACCTCTTCCGAGTCATGCAGCCATAATGAAGTTTAAGCTTCAAAAAGCTTTTGTCAAGTATTGTATAGGCTTAGAATACCTCGAATTCATTGGAGCAGCTGTGGAGAACTTGAGTCTTCTTCATGTTGTCTGTATTTCTTGTCAGGTGTTTAGCATCATTTTCGAACTAGTGTTACATTGAGCACAGTTTCTGCTTTTCTCGTTCACTTTTTGACTCTTTCTTTTTTAGAACTTTATTTATCTTTCTTTTTTATTTAATCAAAAAATTGTCTCCAGGAACATTTCCTTGTCTTTTGTTCTTGTTGACGCCAATAAGAATGTTCTAGTTATCCACATTATTATTGTCTTGTTTTTCTTAAGATAATTTGACCCTTATTCCTAGCCCGGCTATGTCCTTTCTGCTTCTATCGCTCTCTGTGATTCTCTTAATTTTTTATTTATTTCTATCAGCTTTTCTTTTAAAAATCTACCTTCTTACCTGCTTTTCTTTACTCAAAAACCACTCCGAATGAAGGTAAAGACAAACAACAAACGAGAAATTTGAATTGCATTCGATTCTTGAATCCTAATTTTTTTGGCAGGTAAAAATGTATTTAAAGAAAGAAAAAGAAAAAGAAGGAATTCGATCGGAAAGCAAGAAAAAGCGCAGCTATTTGTAGAATTGAAAAAAATCAGTATTAAGCCTAAGGTTTGAGCGGCAATATAGAAATTCCGTTATGATACTTACTCAGTATAAGTAATTCAATGTAGTGCCCTTGCTCATTTTACTTTATATCCAAACAACTCCACCTCTATACCATTATAATCCCACAACGCATGCTCAATACGACAAGATTAACCTAACTACTTCTTGTAGTAATTAGGAAGAGCAAGAGTTAATCAAATCGCCTCAGATAATAACTCTGTCTTCACTTATTCTATATTAATTCTAAAAGATAAGCTGATTATTTGAGAAAAAAACAACAACAGAAGTGAAGCAATATCGAGATGACCTACAGTGGTCACGTGAACAGCGATATTAAAAAAATACAAGTTTCAGCTTTCGCATTTTGGGAAGAAGTTCAAGAAGTATTATACGATGGACTTATGAGTTCTTTTAAAATTACTTAAAACAGATTACGAGATCAACAAGCCTCAACAAAGAAAGTCAATTTTCTAGGAAGGATGCAGAAGATGGAGTTTCATGTCATCGGATGTCGTGATAATTTCCTAGACGTTTGGGGGAAATTTGAATATTATTTAGAACATGAACGTTAGATTAAACAAAGACATTGCATACCCCCTTGAGTTAGTTTTTTATGAAATTTGAAGGCAACATTTTGTGGGTTAAGTTTCTTTCATCAAAAAGAGTCAGTGGAAAAGTTTATGAATTGAAGTTCACCTTGGGAGGTCGTTCTGTGCGCTAAAAACAACCTAGCTAAGTCATCAGAACAACGGATGTTTTGCACTATATTATGAAAATATCTTATGGCCTGACTCTTAAGTGATTACTGTGTTGCCTTTAATCCTTCCACAGCTTCTCCGTTGGAGATTTTATTGATAATGTCATGCAATGAATATTTAAATAAAGAGTTTTTACTGTCGGCAGCTCGTCTCCGTAATCTACACACATTGGCTTCCGATTTCCCCCTTTTTTAATTTTGTGATTCACACGTTTATTTTTGGTTATAAGGGTTATTCTTGTCAAACAATGAAATAATTCCATTAACTTGTCCATATAAAAAAGAATGAATTGCTATCTGTGATGATTTCCTAGTGAATAACAATGACTAATCATACCCAAACAAACTGCCTTGATCAACACACACATATCAACACATATTGAATTCGAATTAGTTGTTGTAATTTTAGAGACGCAGAAAGAAACATGAAGATTGCTTATACCATTAATGATGGGTGTGTCACAGAATTGAAGAAAAATACTGATAAAGTAAGTTATATCCATTAACAAATTGTGTTGTCAACATATTATCTTACACAAAGTATCGAAAAGTCACAAAGGAAGGACTGCAGGAAGGAAAATGTCAAATGGACGACCATTTTCGAATTCGTACAATACCGCTGTGTTCCTTGATCACAGTCTCAGGGTTAACCTCATTTCATCGTCTAAATATTCACAAATACCAACGGTAAAGTAAAGAATGCACAACTTCAGCAATACAAACCCTTGGAAATTCCATGGATCTCGGAGCTTCGTTGAAACACATGAATATATTACACAACATCGAGGCTCTTAGCAACAGAGTGATCTCGGAACTGGAGTATTCCATCATTCATTTTTTCTTCAAATTCCCTTATTCATTCGAACGCAATGCAAAATATCCTCTTATTCGACAATAACTATGCTGAGAGTATTCTCCATTTCGTAAACTGCAGTACTAGTTTTGATGCACCCAATGAATTATTGCTACTATGTGTTCATACTATGTATAGGGTATCTTACGAAAAAAAGCGGGAACGAAGGTCACGTGTACATGTCTATCTCTAGGATGTCATAGAACATGATTTGTCTCAGTAATATCATAGTTTTCCTTCTAGGTCTGCTAGCAACCTATTCTAAATTAAGAGCCATTTTGAATGACTTTTGCTATTTTCCGTTTACGCCGCAGCCAGCAAATAATAACCAAATATATATTCAATATATCTCAAGCATGAAGGAGCTTACATGAATTCACTTGACACTCATAAAGTGCTTTGCTGAAGACATTCTTTCAGATATATATTTTTGGGCATACAGCTTGATAATAAACAAAATTACGACAAGACTTGTCATTTTTTAAACTCAAATTATAAAAAATGAAAACTCTTCTCGTAATTCTGTTTATTCAGTATTCTTATAGATATATTGGTTTTGATGTTATACTACAGGGGGAACGATCAACTAGCTATCCCATAATTTCTTGATCCAAAGACGTTTGCTTTTCCCCCACAGCTGATTGTGATATATGCCGGCAATATTATTTTCACACTAAGAACGAAATAAACTAGCAGTTTTTGGTCTAGAATGAATAGAAAAATATGCCTTGAAAAAATAGAGAAATAGCAAGTTAAGTTTAGCAATTTTCGTTTACCTCAATAATATTGTTGGTCTTTAGTTGTTGCTAGACTAGAAGAGAAGGATTTGTGCTGTTCTATGAATATAATATTCCAAGCTGACCCCACTGAAGGAACTCCTACCAAAATAATTAACACTGTTATTCCTAAACAAAACAAGTGAACAAAGGAAGACTGAGGAAGGGAAAATTAACGTTTTCGAAGGCAAATATTACAAGGTGGATTGACAAAGGATCCGCTAAAACGATTAGCCCTTGGCTTCTTTGCTTCCTTTTTATGTTGTATTTCATTTTTATGGACTCAAGGACTTGATTAAAAACTACCTTGGTTTTCAATTACGATCTGTGAGATGAGATATTTATCAAACAGACCTTATTGAATTTCCTTCAGAATAATCTTGATTAATAATAAGGGGCTAAGCTGAAACTACTTAGGTTCAGAAGGTTTTAGATGGAACTGGTTCGACTCACGCTTAACAGACTGGAACTGAAACAATTTTAAAATATGTTCAGTATTTATCTCTCATGCACAAGTGATCGTGACTAGAATAAATTTAAAAAAATATTGGGGAAAAACGCATTGAGTTCGAGTTTTAAATGACTCCAGAAGAGTACGCTTTTTGAATTAAGCACACACAGATAACTACATAAAAAAATGATGATAAGTGATGAAATGCCTAAAGCATTCTTCATTTAGTAAAAAAAACAACTATTACAATGTAAATTACTAATTTGTTTGTCAATTTGGCTTTTCTTATCAAGATCATTCTCTGATCGCTATCGCTTCAAAATACTTTTTTCCCCTTCTTTGTTAGTCTCATGTTTTTTTTTAAGGAAAGCGATTAAAAAAGGGACCACGAATAGCAAATTTGTTGAGAATTTTAAACCACAATAACCAGAAGACAGAAAACAACGACATTCAAAGAGATGTCCCTTAAATATGTGCTGCACATACTGAGATACTGTGATAAGTTGTCTTAAAAAAAAGAAAAAAGGTTTCTCCAACTGCATCAGGTTCTGAAGTTTTTATCTTCGTTTTCTTTTCTTTTTCCTTTAGTTATTTTTACTTACTTTCTTTTCCTTTCCTTTCCTTTCGTTTCCTTTGCTTTCCTTATCTTTGTCATTAACTTTTGTTTAATTTCCCTTCCATCCTTCTTTCCTCCTATTTCGTTTTTCTCTCTTTTTCATTCTAAACCTCGTAAGACGTTTAGCGGCCGCTGTTTGAAGGGGTTACATAATAATACGGGATTACGTACGTCTGCCGAACAACCACTAACTGACCGTAAAAACTACACCATCTGAATACGTTATATCTTGATTGTGTTTAGAAATCCCTTAATATACCTATCAATTTGAACGTCAAATTATTATTCATTTGACGTACATAACGCTTGATTCATTCTGTGCAGAGCGCTTCAAAATAAACAACTATACAATAGCGTAAACGAATTTCGTCAGCCCAGTAAAGATATGTCAGAAACACGTTTTTCGATTGCATTTTTTGACAATGTATATAATTTTAGAGGAATGACAATGTCTATCAGATCATCACGTCATTTCTATTCATATCTTGTTATTTGCCATTTAATTAATCAAGTCTTAGTCACAACTTTTACATATTTTTTCTTCCTTTTCTTTCTTCCTTCTCTTAGATTATTTTTTCCTGTTTCGTGCTACTAGTTTTTCTGTCTTCTATTTCTGGCTCGCGCAAATCTTTTTTTTTTTCGCCAATCGGACATTTCCTCCGTGTTTTTGCCCACTGCACTATACCGATTTTCATGTTTGCGCATGCGTAACAAGTAGTATTTTTGAGGCTTTCGCGTGCGATGGACACACAAACAGTAATGGTGCCAATCGTGCAAATGATTGAAAAAGATTAGTGTATCACTTTAATGAGCAAATATGTCATGTTCATATCGCTAAATCTGTCTTCTCGTTAATAATATTGCGATCATGCATGGTCAGTATTGATGGTCAGTAGATACAACAACAATGTCCAATACTAGAATAGCTTAAAACCCTTTGAATTTCAAATATTTAAGCTGAGTGCTCGCATCCTTGTGAAGTGTCTTGTCTTTTGACTTAGATGGGGTATCTTAATAATTGCACAAAATGATGACAGTTAGATCAGCTAAGCAAGACTAGTGCAAAACAGTGCCTCTGATGCTTCGTTCTTTGGTAAAAAAATAGGGATAACAGTAATGGGAGAACGTTTCGTGAGAAATCGGTGTTAGCAGACGAGATATCTGTGTTAGTTCATCCAAATGTGGTAAATGCGATAGATTGGTCACCGCTAATCGGATTCGCATCAGAAGTCCTGGATTGTCTTGAAGGAGAAATTTGACTCCATCAACCAACCACTATAACCAAATATCAGTCACGACCTCCTATTATCCCTACTTACGAATATAACTATAAAGCTATGAACTAATTATAGCAAGCACATGCAGGCTTACCATGAAATCAACAAGGTGTGCATAATTCATGCAACATTACCTAAGAGTTACTTCTCATTAATTCTCTTTAAAATATGTAATTTTTATTTATTAAAGAGACAAAAGGTCCAATTTTTTAATAATCATTGATCATGAAAATAAAATATCTGCTTTGTTGGGTTATGGAACTATCCCGCTAAGTTCATTATTTTCATCCTTGAACAATGAGGAAATGGTTTTGGATATTTTAATTATCAAGATGTGATAAACACGAAATCAAACCTTATCCTCCAACAGATCTGTGATGTGAATAGATTGGAGATTTTTATTTTATTGACCACATGAGCACCACAACCTAAAGCACCGCCAACACGATACCACAATCCAATCCATAATACAAAGAACTTTTCTTCTTAAAATCTTTTGACGACAGTCTTTTCAGCTCGTTCAAGATAAAATTTTGTGTCAATAAAAAAAAAGCTATTTCAAGATGATATATGTTTTTAGCATTGAAACATATTTTAAGGTTTTTTTTTACGACCTCGTTTCGGTTTTTTAGATGCCGAAATATTTGATCAGTTTGAACTAAGGCGGGGTAATGATTTCAACTGCAAACAAGACTATTTCCAATAATGTATTCCAGTATAATTTCAATGGTTTTAATAGTTGCTCCCTTCTGCAAAGTCCCCGCAAGATTATCAGCAGAATTCCGTTTCCTTAAACTTTAAGCATAAACATGTTTTTTGTTTGTTTGAAAAATAAGCATCGAAATCGACACAAATTGATGTTTTCCAATTCGCATTATTGCTACAGGAATAGTTAAAAAACCAATCCAAATAAAATTCTAGCTATGAAACTAAGTATTGCTTTTAAAAATACTAACCTTTTAAGAAGTTCGAATGAGTGAGCGTTTGTTCCGGCTTTTGAGCGATTCTTAGTATTCTAGAAGCTTGGCAGTCGACATATACTTAAAGTCACATCATGTAAAGTCAGACTCTTTTTATAATAGTGCTTTCGGGGCCACCTTATCAAATGCTAATGCAAACAGCTGTTCGCTGGAGTTCGTTCGGGGTCTTAATCATATTGCTAGACATTCTTAAACCCAGCAAGAATTAATCTTGACATTGTTAGGCAGAGAGGGGAGGGTGGCGAGTTAAATGTGCCTGATACTCATGGTAAATAATCTGATAATCTTAGTTTACTTTCAACATCAGATTGAATGGATGAAAGCAAGGTAGCTGCAAAGAATTTGGTTTAAAACTTCCCTGCTGTATTTCCGTGGACAGTGTCACTATTCTACAACTGACAAAAAAACGTCATGGCTAAATTTATGATTCATTTATGATTCTAGAAGAAATGATCAGACTGTTGAATTGTTTTGGCTCCAGTGCACTGGTTGGTATAACACCCAACTACATTGGAAACAAAAATCTTCTTATTCCTAATCGAACTCCAATTTGTAGGAATATTGCTAAGAGGGATAAAGCCCGAGGATAGTACAGATGTGCTTAATATACAGCTTTCCAGGTCCATTATCAATGATTTTAGCATTCTAAAAAACCTTGATCTGATCGATCGTAAGCGTTGAATTTCGCGTGCATTATATGCTGTTGGCCTTTTAAGGATTTGAAGAAGCTCTTGTACAAAACCTCTCTACTGTGTCAAATTTATCAAAACGTACCCACCTCGAACCCTTCTCAAACCCTTCTCGAACCCTTCTAAGATCCAATTTAATTGATGTTATTGATAGAAAAGATTTCGTGTATATCATCCTTTTAGCCCGCCGAGTACTCACTGCGGGGGAGTGAAGCGTCGGTCTATTGATTTCCATTAATAATTATTAATAACTTATCAAACTTCTTTTGAGTTCCTATTTACTTCTTATCACATTTGATAAAAGTATAGTTTTTATATATTTATCTCCGCGAGAGAAAAATTAATTGCTGTGCTATATTTTTTTTTCAATTTTTTTATCGTTTATTTCCGTTTCCAATTAGTCTTGTTTTTAAAGCTAGCGATTTTTTCCCTGGTTCTAAAAGCAATCTAACGTACTACCGATGTTTTCTGTCTTTCATAGGTTTTTTTTGGTTATGTATTCCGTATTTTGTTTTCTCCAGCAAGTTATAGCTTAAGGCAACTAACAATATTCAAGGGATAATAGAAGCAAGCCTAGCGGATGCGAGCGGATGCGGGTATAGAAGGTGTACATTCACAATACAATATTCAACAAACGTTTAGTTACAACGAACTAATAATTTTTGATAAATGATAGATCGTAAAAAAATTCACTAAATAACCAAGCAAATACTTCTGTATTCACCATTTATCATACATCGGTTCACTGTTCAAATCAGTACATACATGTAGCATTCAACCAAGGCAGTTTCAAAAGGTTATTCAAATTTGATCCTTCAAACCTCGACTGAATGCTTTGTGTTTGTTCAATGAACCGATGTATGTAAAGTCAGTGTCGAATCAATAGGTCTCGTTCTTAATATCTTATACTTATAGATGATGTTTCAGAGGCGCATATTCTAGAGTTGTTTGTCGCCCGTAAACTGATCGGCTATAAAACGGCATTGTCGACCATATTCTTTAATGATAAAGTACTTCTTTACCATATCTATATCGAAGTATTATTGACTTTCACCTAATGTTTGGTTAGATTGTTTTCGAGAAATAGTTGATTGCTTTGGACAAGAGGGCAATTTTAATTGGTTTCGTTTCTCTTCGTTTGGTCCAGAGTTTCCTATTTCTTTCTTCTTTTCCTTTCTTTCTTTTCTTTTCTTTCTTTCCTTGATATTTCTTTTTTTTTTCTTCTTCTTCTTTTTTTTTTTCATTTTGATAGCGAGACTGGTTTGACTTGATTAAGCCCAGAGGTTGTTAGGGGTTTAAATAAATTGCTAATAATAATTATGATCATAATGATGATTATGAAACTGCAAAAAAGCCTTTTAAGTAGATTTTCTTGGCACTATCAACCGAGATATAAAAAGTGTTCACACTGCGACCGCAATGAATGATTCTACTAAGTACGTATCTTTAATGTAAATATCATTTCTCTGATATTGATAAAGTTCCTATTTGTTTAGACTTGTGTTATTTGAATGCAATTAGAATTACTCATGATGCGAAGTTTGGCAGTCGGAAGCTTTAGATGATTGACAAACGATTCCTTTATGAACCAGACAACCTGCTTGCCAAAATGACCAAGCCTTTGGAAGGCAAAATGGAATATCTATAAGATATGCATGAATTGGAACACGAAGCGACTGTCGTCTCTTCATCACATCTATCCCTAGGCGCTACTTATCGCCAATCTTATAATTTTCCAATTGCCGAGCTATTCCAGTACGGATCCATACAACATTCATAAATAATTCAAGACGTTTTTCAGCGAGTTCTTCCCACCATCAATGATGTCAAACTAAAGGATTCAACTTTATGTTCCTTAAAAGCATTTTTTTTTCTTTTGGTATAATAAAATTTAATAAGATTTCAAAAATATCTTTTGGAGGTCGTTCAAAAATACGTCATTAAAAACTCGTTCTATTTCGCTAATAAAACTGCCATAATTGAAATGAGTTCAAAAGGGTTCAAAAATAATATTCAATATTTTTTGGATATGCAAAAAAAAAACCTTCAATTTAAAGCTTCGATGTTGAAAATCCGTGGTCATATTTTACAGGTATATTTTGTAGTGCCATTCGGGGTTATTTATCTATATAATTTGCCAACAACATAGCGCTTAATCTGATAGATGAAATGGTTAGACTTATACCCTCAAACTTATCTAGTGATAATTTATAACACAGCATTGAAACAGGGTTTTGAGAGAAATTTTCAATAGTTAATTCAAAAATAATAATAACAATTAAGTATGTCTTTAGCAAATGCGTGAGCTATATATGTACGTGGTGAATCTATCCAATACTCCTAAGACTGTACTCCCTCTGATCTCTACATATAGCAAGTCCAACCTATTAAAAGCACATTTACATTGCTAAGATACAAACCAAGGCTATTTTTATAGAAAAGAACTTGCTTATTCGTTCCGATAGATATATGTATCGCTGACAGCAAAGGACTTCATTATATCAAACATCAGTGCTATATTTATGAACCTGACTTGGCATTATATCCAATACAATTCATAATCGATATAAATGGAACGGATATTTGAATACGAGTTCCATGACAATAAAACTGATATATGTATAGACAAACTACAGCAGAATGAAGGCTCTACTTTACCTATGGACAATTGCCTGTCAGAAATCATGGACCTTGCTTCAGACTCAGATCAAGAATATTTAGCGGTGTTGGATAGTTGCATGAAATACTCGAATAGCAAGCCGTGTTCTTGAATGAGAACTTCCCTGTACGATTAGATTATATGTTATTTTTTTGTTATCTTAGCTAGAAATTCGACGCGAAATACGTCATTGATCATTCTGATATATATTTTTTTCAGTTCTATTGATTAAATATTTTTGTATAAAGACTGTTGCCTGGACGATTTGTTATAGATCTAACAGCTAACCTTTGGGAATACGACAAAAGGATTAAGTGAAACTTTAGAATCAAATACTGATATCAAAAGATCTTTCCATTAATCATGCTCATAGCTGTTAGTTATAAATCTGTTATATCATTTATCAATAGACTTAGGATAATATCCGTTGTAACTTTTGTTACATATTTTCATGTTTTGTCCTTGATGCTGGCATGCAGCAGGGTGCACGTGCTCAGCCTCCCCCAACTATCTAATATATGTGCAAGAGATGCGCATGCTCAAAACTGTCACGTCGGAGAAAAACGGAAAGGTGTTCCTACCAGTAGAGAGATCCTCCTCAAGTTCACCATGATCTCCACGTCTTTTCGCCTTCTCTCTGTTCTGTGTAGCTTTAGCTTTAGCTTTAGATACCCGTAATAAGGAGCACTGATAGTTTGAGGGGGTAAAGTACGCACCTTCGAACTCTTTATACATGAGTCCCTGGGCATGGCTGGGGAGAATTGGGTAACCACTCTCCGCGTAATTGAAGTCAAATCAATTACCTTTACCTTAAGATTGGATTCTAACATTTCTTGATTGGACGTGGGCGCTAAATATCTTGTCGAACTGCTATTAACTCGTCTTACTCAGTGGTGTTTGAACCCCGTCGGTTGTGGTTACTAAAATGTTTTTCGTCTTGTTTGTCCAATTATTATCTATTTCTTCGTCTTGATACAAAAGAAAAATAATAGATAAGGAAGGATAAAATTAATATTGGTGCGGAAGGAAAGCAATTATGATCCCGGTAAAACACATGTGTTGCTCATATATCTGCTGCATGAACTTGATCAGAGGGCTAGATGGTTTAAGTGCACTGCATGTGAGGTCTTCCTTCAAGTCTAGTATTACTTCTGAATGGCATTAAAAGCTGATAAACGTACGTGATGGAACAACTTGTTTTATAGACTGAACAGGTCACATTGTAATTTGTGGAAGCCGGAAAGATTTAGTTTAATTTATTGATGCAATTTGTACTGAATTGGGAAAAGGTGCTACTGCGATATTTCTTCGAAATCCAGTTATAATACTAAAACAAATCATATTAAATCTACAATATAAATATATATATAAAATGATCATAGAAAAGGGAACTAACAGATGTATTATATACAGACCCATTAGTGTTAACACAGTAAAAGACGATTGATTAACTGTATTCACATAAAGACAACAGCAGAAGCACCAGCAACAACAAAATCAACAACATCAGCAACATTAACAACAGCAGCAGCAAAATCAGCAACAGCAGCAGCAATGTTCAGCAGCAACAACAACAGCAACAGCAACGAAAATAGCAGCAAAAACAGCAACAACAACAACAGCAGCAGCTACAGCAGCAGCAGCAACAACAACAGCAACAACAACAACAACAGCAGCAGCAGCAGCAGCAGCGACAACAACAGCAGTAGCAGCAACAACAGCAGCAACAACAACAGCAGCAGCAGCAGCAACAGCAGCAACAACAGCAGCAGCAAGCAGTAACAACAGCAACAACAACAACAACAGCAGAGCAACAACAGCAACAACAACAACATCAGCAGCAATATCAACTACAAAAGCTAAAAAAACATAGTTTAGCAAATTGCACACTTAAAGCTATTTTATTTTTTATCAAGAGTACTTCCATTAAATACGTTCAAATAGCCAATCATCGATATGATCAGCAGCAGTCTCAGCAGCAACAACAGTAACGACCGAGTAAGCCAAGTTCAAGTTTTTCTCATTTCAGATTTTATGACGATAAATGGACAAACATCGTGTGACAAATCATGCACAGATCTAGACGACAACGGAGTATATCTAGACTAGATGGGGAATTAACTAGAAAAAATGAAAGCAAAAATAGAAATTTATAGAAAGACTAATAGAAAGATACTGAAAATGAGGGAAATAACTGAGTATTTGAAGTAAAAAATATTTAATAATATGTTTATCGTTTTATCTTAAGATATTGATAAAAAATTATTAATTATAAAACTAGTTATATAAAGATTATTTAACATTTTTGTATGAATTAGTTTTTTAAAGATGTAACTAAACCCAGTCTATGTTATCTGGGGGAAAAAAATTATCTGAACGATAAGAAATTATAAATATTTATTTAATTTCCTTTTATCATGATCAAAATGTTACTATCTTTCTAGAAGCTTCCTTTATAACGAACTAGACATGGTTGTTGCCACGGCAACGAGTTTCTAACTTATCAAGGCAAATGTAATAGAAATTGAATCTAAAATTAATGTTCTTTCTTTCTTTCTCTCTTCTTTCCTTTCCTTTCCTTTCCTTTCTTTCCCTTATTTCCTTTTCTTTTCTATTCCTTTCTTTTCCTTTCTTTTCCTCTCTTTTCCTTTCTTTTCCTTTTCTTTCAAATTAAAGCTATTTAGCAACCCAAGCCGCGGCTTCTCTCATTAGGATAAAAAGATACCCCGCTATTGTATGAGTTGATTGCTGTATTAATTATATCACATGCTTTTTGACAGGTACATATTCGCTAAAATATTAATATTTTTTTTGTAGTTCTCCAGTTTTCCTCCCGTTGCAAGAATCAACTTCTAAATTTCTCGATCATGGAACAAGGGTTGTTAGCAATTTGCCATTAAGTGTTACCCTCGTAAAACAAGAACATTTTTAGTGTGACTAAAAATGAAGTCAAAATTGTAAAATATTACATTAACAAAACTGTTTGAATGTTTTTAGTAATGCAATAATGCAATTTGCAAACAACGACTTGATCTCCTAATTTTTGGAAGAATTTTTTGCATCAAATTTAATCCAAATGGCACTATACTTGCTAAGAAGAGATTGGATAAATGTAAGATAACCAATGGGAAAACATGTTTAGATTCTTAATTGAAAAAAAAAAAGATGAAAAATGGCTTGCATCTTAGAATAAATCAATACTGAAGGCCATTATCTATTCATTTAGTTTTTGCTTTTATGTAATATATTTTAAACTAATTTCTGCTCATTTATTTCCAACAAGTGCTTGAGGATGGTAGTCATCTAGAACTAAACTATCAAAATCAGTATCATTAGAGTTGAGTTAAATCATTAATGCAATTTGTTTTCAAAGAATCTAAAAAAATAGACGATAAAACATGGATTGGATGTTTTGAGGGCAAAACAGTAAAAGGTGTAAAAATGGCTCTGCATCTAACAAATAAATAAGGTGACTTACCTAAATATTGATGAACTCAATCAGAGTGTTATTGTGTACGGTACCGAGAATTTGGGTGAAGAACTGTGCCTCGTCATTTATATATAGTTTTTTGTCTCGTGTGCGAAGTTTGGTAAATATAAATGTGATATTCATTAACGTCGCTCCTTTTGCCAACAGCTGTAATCTCGATGTATCATTGAATTAGAATAACAAATTAGCTATCTTACTGGGGTATTACGTGTCCTCAAAACTATATAATTGTATCTTTACTCTGCATTATAATAGGTGATACATTATTTATTTGTAATCAACTTTCCACTAACATTAAAAGATCTCACAGAGGTGCTAACTGTTCCATCAATTCATGTTTTAGAGCATTTTTGGTATGCCTAGAACAACTCCCAAAATACAAAAACTATGGCATCTCGATTGATGAAGTGTTCATCAAAATGCACACCACGTTTCCTTTCTCAAATGTCACTAAAAAAAGTCATTTGCAAACTACAAGACTGACAATGATTTTCCTGTTTATTAAAGAAAGTCTATCTGCCGACATAGTCGATTCTTTGTAGTAGATCTTTATCGGCGATGCCTTGACTATCGTATTAATACCCTATGGGATCCGCCAATGACCATACGGCGCCATGTTAGTTACTGACTCGATCCGGAAAAAAATCACCATCGTATTTAGAGCAGAATTAAGAGCTGGTAATGACTCTAACGTATGTTGGTTTTACAGTCTTCTCAGAAATCTGGTTGTATCGTGGTCGTTTAGTTCGACCCTCGTGTATACCGACCAGCGCCTTTTTTCAACCACTTTTTGTGTACTGTAGGTCAATTTATTTCAACCTCTTGCATTCAAACCTATTTTTCTTTTTTAAATAAGAAAGAAAATAAAAATGCTTGGTGTTTTCGAGTCTGTCCATGTATGCATTATTTACATTCTGCATTTTAGTTAGTCAGACAAGCTGGCTCACAAACCTACAAAAATTCTCCATTGGTTGAAAAGCGCTGTAGGTGTGTAAATAAGTACCTACCTTGATCTACTTCAAAAACAACAGATGGTAGGTCGGCAAGTCTAGGGGAAACTATTACATCATTATTGATTAGAATTTCTTTTAATTTCACATCCCTTTTTTTCAAATGAAATTCACTTTCAAAACATGACTATCAGGTTTGGTACATCTTCACCCACAATGCAATTCTGCAATAATAGTCATTTATTAGCTGCAGTATATTCAAGTATTTTTTGTTGTTGCTGAAGCTGTAAAAAAGTTCTCTTTAAAGACTAATAAGATATTAGCCATCTGGGGTTGGCCAGTATTAAAACTCTCCTCTTGTACCCCTTAACTAATCCACTTACGACAGAGTCAATATTTAAAAGATATTAATTCCTAAGATAAGTCTACATAAATAGAGCCTTAACATAGAAGTAGGAAGACTTTGATGTCGCCGCCATAGCCTGAATTGACTAGATTAAAATTATACAAAGGAAACAAAGAGGACATTGAATGAGACAGTTCTGCTGACGGATTTCTTTCTTAATTTCTGTAAGCTTCTATCATAACAAAAAAATGAGACAAGATCGTGACTTACCAGCTGTAAGTAGTTTGGAGCGCCCACTTTGGAAACTAAAAATACTGTTTTTTATAAATTAATGAACAGATTGGATAAGCTGGGATAAAGGTGCCACCCCCCCCCCCCCCCCCCCATCCATCCAACGAGAATGAGTTGCGAGTAAGCCGGCATCACTTCAAAAGAAATGAGCAAGCTGGATACCTTTTGAAATGTTCCATTGATGTACATGTTGCATAATCGATGAAATAACGCCGACATTTTCCATTTTTTAACTTGAAATATTGTTTCGACAGAATATTTAACTTGGGATTTCCCTGTAACTTTTTTAGTTTAATCTAATTTACTCTTACTCTAGATTGTTATTTTCTCTATGCTCCATGTAACGTCGTATATTTCTTTTCTGGAAATAACCAAACTTTGAACCTATATTTATTCTTATTTGCTTTGGCCATTTTACAAGGAAAAGAAAGAAATTCCTTGTATGAAGATTGTAGCTGAGACACATTCGACTAAAATAGATGATTATAACTGAGTTATTGTATTAGTAAAATCTTTTTTTTTTTTAATATGCTTTTTTTTTATCCCTGAAATTCTTCCAAAGCAAATATTGCTATCTAAGAAAGGTGTTTTTGTTACTAATAATCATCTATAATACTTATTATTAATATTAGATTAATAGACTGATCGAGTAAGGGCCAGTTTTAGACGTATGTTGAATAGTGTTGTTATTTCTATTTATTCAATTATAATGATTATCAATCATTTCCGTCCTTATTACCATTCTAAAAACAGAGCCCACTTTTTGTCCAGAATAAGTATAATCTACTATTTTAGATTCGGTTGAAGATGCAGGCAGTAATGAACTCGATCTATTTATATTTGTTTATATAGACCAATGATTCCAAAAATATACCTTAATCCAATTAGTGAATTCTTCATATTTTGTACAAGTTTAGAATGTGAAAACCAGTGAAAGCTTTCCTTTGCTTTCTTTTCCTTTCTTTTCCTTTCTTTTCCTTTCTTTTCCTTTCTAATTTTCTCTTTTCGTTCGTTTATTCGTGTTTTTCATTCATGCATTCAATGTTCATCACATCTTTTCTTATTTGAAAAGCAAACAAATAAAAAGAAATAAAAAAGTGTGTTTTTCTGAATTAAGAGCTAAAATTTAGAGTCTAGCTGATGGTATTTTTGGCATATGTAGAAGGGTTGCTGGGTTGCCAATATGAGGATAATAGTCACTGTGTCTCTTCTATAACCGAAAGACCGTGGAAATGAAACAAGTGCTCTCCACAATACTGACTCTGGTGAACCCATTCTGACATCAAATAGTCACCGCAATGCCATTGTGATTGCAAAATAATTCATTCGTCACAAAATAAATTAAGATACTGACTAGCTTATTGTTTTAAAAAAAAGTATCCAGTATATTTACTGTCTTCTTTCTTTGTTACAAAAAAAACTACTGCTACTGCTACTGCTACTGCTACTGCTACTGCTACTGCTACTGCTACTGCTACTGCTACTGCTACTGCTACTGCTACTGCTACTGCTACTGCTACTGCTACTGCTACTGCTACTGCTACTGCTACTGCTACTGCTACTGCTACTGCTACTGCTACTGCTACTGCTACTGCTACTGCTACTGCTACTGCTACTGCTACTGCTACTGCTACTGCTACTGCTACTGCTACTGCTACTGCTACTGCTACTGCTACTGCTACTGCTACTGCTACTGCTACTGCTACTGCTACTGCTACTGCTACTGCTACTGCTACTGCTACTGCTACTGCTACTGCTACTGCTACTGCTACTGCTACTGCTACTGCTACTGCTACTGCTACTGCTACTGCTACTGCTACTGCTACTGCTACTGCTACTGCTACTGCTACTGCTACTGCTACTGCTACTGCTACTGCTACTGCTACTGCTACTGCTACTGCTACTGCTACTGCTACTGCTACTGCTACTGCTACTGCTACTGCTACTGCTACTGCTACTGCTACTGCTACTGCTACTGCTACTGCTACTGCTACTGCTACTGCTACTGCTACTGCTACTGCTACTGCTACTGCTACTGCTACTGCTACTGCTACTGCTACTGCTACTGCTACTGCTACTGCTACTGCTACTGCTACTGCTACTGCTACTGCTACTGCTACTGCTACTGCTACTGCTACTGCTACTGCTACTGCTACTGCTACTGCTACTGCTACTGCTACTGCTACTGCTACTGCTACTGCTACTGCTACTGCTACTGCTACTGCTACTGCTACTGCTACTGCTACTGCTACTGCTACTGCTACTGCTACTGCTACTGCTACTGCTACTGCTACTGCTACTGCTACTGCTACTGCTACTGCTACTGCTACTGCTACTGCTACTGCTACTGCTACTGCTACTGCTACTGCTACTGCTACTGCTACTGCTACTGCTACTGCTACTGCTACTGCTACTGCTACTGCTACTGCTACTGCTACTGCTACTGCTACTGCTACTGCTACTGCTACTGCTACTGCTACTGCTACTGCTACTGCTACTGCTACTGCTACTGCTACTGCTACTGCTACTGCTACTGCTACTGCTACTGCTACTGCTACTGCTACTGCTACTGCTACTGCTACTGCTACTGCTACTGCTACTGCTACTGCTACTGCTACTGCTACTGCTACTGCTACTGCTACTGCTACTGCTACTGCTACTGCTACTGCTACTGCTACTGCTACTGCTACTGCTACTGCTACTGCTACTGCTACTGCTACTGCTACTGCTACTGCTACTGCTACTGCTACTGCTACTGCTACTGCTACTGCTACTGCTACTGCTACTGCTACTGCTACTGCTACTAATAATAATAAAAACTATATAATTTATATAGCGTCATATCTAAGACCCCATGGCGCTTTACAATACAATTCCAATAAATGGAATAGAATTGAAAAAATGTAATTCACAACTAACTGAAAAAGTAGTATTGTATGTTTTCCGTTCTCGTCCTATGACGATTTTAAGTGTTAAAACACTTATCCGGCGAACCAGGCAGGCCGTCTTGATCTTAATCAGGCACCCATTTATCGTTAATATAGCAAACTTCCTGGCCAAAATAGATTAAACGGCTGGCAATTCAAGTCTGGCTGGCAATTCAAGTCTATAAGGGTATCTTTAATCTTGGCTAACGAAAAAAAATGCTTTTCACATTTATCGATTTTAAGAATATTTCAAATAAAAAAATAGAAAGAAATGATTCAAGTTATCTTGCATTCAATATTGACGTTGCTAGGACAATAATAATTTGCCTTTCAAGAAATGAACCAATCCTTCTTTTATCAGGCGCTTTTTTCTCTGATTTTTTCTATGACCTTAAACATATATTTCCAAGATTATTTTAATCTTATGATGATTTTTAACTCAACCATTTGACGTTCTAATAAGATTTATAAGAAAAAAAACAAATCGAGATAAAAAAAAAAAGAGAGCAAATTACATTGTAATCCATGATGCATTTCCAGCTTCGATGTCGTAGCGGCGTTTCCAAGGTTACCAATACTATGTGGGCTAATCAATAAAGACAAACGACATTCGATCTTTTTAGCTACTGATTTTCTTAATCAAATAGTCATGATGATATTTGGAATTATTGTCATACTTGGTTAAATCTAAAGTAAATATGCTACGCCTTTATTTGAACAACCATCGGCAGATTCTCTTCACCTAGATATGACAATTCTTGAACATTTGGAATCATTTTGGGCCTATGATTTTTATTTTATTGGGAGTTTTTCCATCATTTTGGTTAATTTTTGAAAGACAAGAAATTTGAATAGTCTGTTTAAAGATGAAGTGTTTGAATTCTTCCTGTTATTTAAAAATCTTCTACTGGCTATTATGATTCAAGGGGTTTAATCTCGCTTCACTTTTTAAAGGAACTTTCTCAGACACCATTTCTTTGTTCATTAAAAGCTTCTCACACCGATAACCACCATCTTCACTTCCATGTCGTTCTTTAGATTAAAACCATTTTCGTGCAATTTTTGTTCCTGAGCTTCCTCTTTTTTTCGCTAGTTATTTTAAGTAAACACATCAATTCTTAAGAGTGCAACTAAATAAATTGAAAGCTTCGAATTCTAATTTTCGAAGAGGAAAAGCATGCAAATAAGAGACATAAAGATTTTTCGAACTTCACGATTAAATTAACAATCAAAACAGCCTTGAGTCAAGTAGAATTAGAAGTGAACATTACATCATTTTCAAAAGTTTTTTTTACCTAACATTACTGTTACTTACCAAGAACGAACGTCCAGAGCTTGCATGCTTACAACCGACTCATTCAGAAATTTCTTCAACATTGGATTTTTATAGATCTAGAGACAATGGTGTCGGCATTGATTGTCACGATGCGCTGATAAAGACTTTCCCGGGTTTGTTCAGTTTAATCAAGAAGGAATCAGAAGAGATTAAACATCGCATGACAAAACAAAACTTTACAGTTATTTTCACACTGGTTTGAAATATTGCATCTGAAAAAGAGAAAGACAAAATAGAAAAATCATTATAAAAATAAAAATACACTAAAAATTTGAAACGAATGAATTTCATTATTATTCGTTGGTGGCCAACATTTGTTTTTGAGTGTGGTAGTTAATAGGCGTTCGTGTTTGATGTCGGTAATTACGCAAGGCAATTCATGGTGTACAGTAGTTTATGATAAGCAAACCTTATCTTTTTTTACCTTAGTAACTCACCTGATTATCCGATTAATGCCTTTTTTTAATCATTCTACCATCTTTTGGGGTTTCTTCAAAACACACCAAAATCCATCCAATTTTGAAGACTTTAATTGTCCTTGTGGTTCATCTCTAAGTAAATCAGCTTGCGCACTCGACGTTTGTTTATAGAGAACAAATTAAAAACCATATCGCAGACGAAAATATTCAATTCTAGAAATTAGTACAACGCGATGGATGTAATATTACTTGACTGTGTTTTTGAAGAGAAGATTAATCTCGTAATGGGAATTTCCTGCTGAAGCAGTGTGAAACACAAGATCAAGACTTTGATAACAAAGTGTCCGTTGTTGAGTTGTTATCTCAAAGGATCGCTTATGAATTCCGAATACTCATCACCAATTCTTTTAATTCGTTTGATGTTTTCAAAATGGAATGCAGCTGTTGAAGCAAGCGGTTTCTTATCATTTTATCTCTCTCTTTCAGTGCAATAGTGTACTAGTTAACCTAAATAATCCATCCATCTATTCGTCCATCCCATTCCCCCGGCCCATTCTATCAATCAGTTGTACCCATCTATCATACCTACCCATTCCATTTTATCTCATCTCACCCATTTGTCCCTCCATTCATTCATTTATTCATTCTTCCTCTCCCTTTCCCTCCTGGCTTTCTCCAAACCTTAAATCAATGCATACCTTAAGTTTCAGTAGAGTCTGCCTTGACACGCGACTTATCATTCATCCATAACTTGCCATTACTGAAAGACATTCCAAGGTATACCGATCCATAGCCGATGCCCGCAAAGACCTCTTGGGTAATAACGGCAAATAAACCCTGGTAACAACTGCAAAACTTTTGCATCTTCTGTCAAAGGAAAAAATATAGAGACCAAAACTGAATATATACTGTAGGAATTTGAGAAATTAAAGAAGTCAAGAAGAAAGAAATAGGGTCCTAATTTATATCTTAAAAACATATTTCTTATATATATACCGAGATTTACTCAGTAAAATCCTGTGTAATAAATTTTCGTTCGTTCACTTTTCCCAACGTATGCGCGTATCGCTTTTTCACGTGTTGAGAAAAACGATACGTCCAATCAGAAGCCGGCAGCAGCGGGCTGCTCTTTCGTGTGATACTTTCGACTAAAATAGAAAGTTTTAGTTCAAAACATGAATGAAACTATATTTTAGACGACAAAACCAAAGAGAAAATCGATGATTGCCTATTGTAAAGTGGAGAAAAAGCTGCCTGAGATGGAAATCTATTGGAAAAGTTCTTAAAAAGTACTGAAAACTTAACAACAACAAGGAAAGGCAGCTTTGTTGTTTTTGTAAGAAGACGACTTCGGTCAGTGAGACCTAAACTAGAAAGTTTGAGTTCAAAACAAGGATGAAAATATAATTTAGACGACGAAACCAAAGAGAAAATCGATGTAATACCAATAGTAGAGCGGAGGATAAGCTGACCGAGATGTAAATCTCGTGGAAAAGTTCTTTTAAAAAAAGCATTAAACAACAACGATGAAAGGCAGCTTTGTCTTGTAAGAAGGCAACAGAAGCTTCGGTAAGCTTTCTCAATCATTTATTGTGTAAACTAAAAGCCTATATAAGTTGAAAAGATTTAAATTAGAAACCGAACTAGAAGTTAATCAGAATAAGTCTTTATTATGCTTGTAATACAGCGTGGTAAAATAATATAATTTTTAGTTTGCAAACTAAGCCTTGTTTACAAACTTTGTATGCGTGCAGTTTCCATGAAGTAATCTCTATTTATATATTATATTGTATAAGTTATAAAACTCGAATGTACGACACTTTTCGCCTGCCCTGTCAGCCTTTACTCAAATGCAAAGCAGTTCATTCATACAGTCAGGTCTTCTTCACTCATATGAATGAAATAATCTTCAGGTCCTGAATGAATCATAAACAAGCAAGCAAACTTAAAGACAGCGCTAACACAGGCCAAAATATGTGATGTAAAAGCTCTGACTAACCTGTTTGCTCTGTATAAGAGTCGACGTAGACCAGAATCAACTGAAAATATCGGTAGTGCTAGGCGAAACGACTTCACTAGGACTGGATGAACGTCTGACTGGCGTTCCCGAATGACTGATTATGCTAATTGGAAAGACAAATGAATTGACACAGGCAATCCAACAGCAAAAATTCAATTTTCTATCAAGTCCCGTCTGAACAGGACTGGGGGAAAAATCAGCGGTTTGGGGCAAAATCGACGGCTGCTTGGTATAGTATATAAAGTGCCTTTCATTTTCAAAAAAAAAGGGTCAAAAAAATCAGCTCAGATCGTGTCTTACATAAGACACGTCTTATTTTCCCCTGTATAAATGGCTCCAAGTCGGAGTCGTGCAGGAATATGGTGAATATTTGTTCAGTTTCAAATTTTCAAGTCTGTATTCACAATGCCTGTTGAAAGTTACCCAATCAGATTCCTTGAGAGTTGGTTTTGATCATTCAAACTTGGTCAAACTGACTGCCAGTTCATCGCTTCCAAAAAAAAAATACACAAAACATATGAATAAAAATTCTGATATTACTTCCCGAGAACCCTTTCTGGTGACGTCAAAGCAGAGAATTGCTATCGTGGTCCAACTTTAGTTTTAAACAGACTTCATCTATGATCATTAAGAGGACAGACAATGGAAATACTGCTCTTCTTTTGATATTGGTGTGGTATTTAGCGATCTTAGGGACCGTTCATTTTTTATCGGGGAGGGGGGAGGAGGGAGGGGGCGGTGGAATTCCCGTAGAAGCTCATACAAAATCTGACCCCCTCTATGTTGCTGTCTGCCCCACTCCCATTGCCCATAAATTAAATCCATCCCCCCCCCCCCCCCAACCCTAATCTCACATTTTTCAGAAACCTACTTTGAAACTGATAGATCGATGGATAGTGAATATTATTAACTTCTGTAATGGACAGTTTGCCAAACATATTCAAATTTGAAGATAGCATTAAAAATCTGTTTCAGTTGTAAAGGTGCCCCCTACCCCTTATGACTCTAATTTTTTTATGTTCCCCCCTTTTTGAGCCTTTGTTCTTTTTAATTGCCCCCCCCCCCCCAGAATCCCACCAGCTCCCCCCCCTCCCCGATAAAAAATGAGAATGTGTGGAGTCCACTTGTGAACGTTGTGATCTTCTCTTCAAATTCATTAAGTCGAAGGAGAGTGGTAGATCTCTAGGAAGTTTAATTCAGCTTGGCTACAGCAATTTCCTTGGTTGGTTTATTCTAAGTACGTGCATGGAGTATTTCGTTTTTTATTTGCGAGGGAATGTGGTAGAAATTCGAGCAAACTGGGCGAGTTAGTCAATTCTCCTCTAACAGTGTCTAAGATTTTGGACATCCACCATACCGTGTAGCTTTATAAACATATGCTCGTGTTCCCCACACACTTCTAAGTAAGTGACAAGCGCGGATAAAATAGCTTATAGGGAATATATCCCCTTGAATTTGGTGCAGGTTGGGGTTTTTACTAGTCAAGAAAATACCTAAATCCACCCCTGTAAATCAACGTAATAGGCTTTTAAAAGGATAAATTTTGATCTACCTCTCCCAAAAGACGCCATAAGACCGAACTTTGTCACGTGAATCGTATGAAACTTACTGGGCTTCATAGTTGTCATTTGTTGTTGTTGTTGTTGATTTTTATGTTTGGTTTGGTTTTGCTCTTATTTTGTTGTTTAGTTTCTGGGTTTTTTTTTCCTTTCTTTTTTTTCAAAAATAATTGATCTGGTAAGAAATTTTGGCATCATGAATTTGTTCTGAATATTCTTTCGTGATTATATCGGCTAGCTTATATCCACAACTAATGCTTTAATTTGTATAAAAGCCGATAGACAATAACCACAGAACGATCTTAGGAAGCTATTTTGGATGATCATTAACTCCATTTAGTTCATACGCTATATATATATATATATGTATATGATGGGCAGACATTTGTTCGAACACTATGCTAATCGTGCAGCTATCTTCAACCTTTAATTGGGTGCAAAGTTTCGGCACGAATTAATTAATTTGTCCAGAACATCTTGACTATATTTTCACTTCTTTCATTGCAGTACGTCATTCATCTATTCATAAGTCTATAGAATTCATAATATCATTTGGGAGAAAGCTTTTTAATGCGTTTGATCAAAAAAAAGAAGCCGGTTATTTGAAAAACATTTTATAGACAATAATTGCAGATATAATTTTTTTAAACTACTTTTTGTTTAGCATTCAGTCACCTCATGTATTTGCCCTACCAATGGTATTGAGCACTCTTAACACACTAATACATATATAGAAACACACAGCAGTAAGTATCAGACATCATTCGTCGTTGAAGGCTTGTCCACCACCCCCGTGCACGCAAGCAGCGATATTCGATATTCAAATAACGGTAAGGACTATTTTGTCAGTAAGACCAAAACTTCTCATTCTAAAATCTTCAATACTTGTTTGTAAGAGTTTAACTAAAAACGATAATGCTCTGGTTTTAACGCAAACGAAAGCAATGACAAAGAAAGAGGCTCAGTGCCGGTATATCCTTCCCATCAATCCGGCAAACCATCGAATAAACTGACAGAGAGATGATTCTTATATCACAAAAACGTTTAAGGTACTAGGCCACGTAGTTTGAAGAGATGGTTCTTACTGGGGAGATTTTTATATTGATTA
Source organism: Anthopleura xanthogrammica (assembly GCA_964019055.1). Classification (NCBI taxonomy): domain Eukaryota; kingdom Metazoa; phylum Cnidaria; class Anthozoa; order Actiniaria; family Actiniidae; genus Anthopleura; species Anthopleura xanthogrammica. The sequence goes on along the minus strand of OZ025214.1, from coordinate 13,381,278 downwards.
TTAATTCGCACATTATCTAAATGATGAAGAACCCTGAAACAACCTCAAGGCTGATCCAAGTCAGTACATGGCTAACTCACAGATCGAACAAACCTGAAACAACCTCTGGGCCGATCTAAGTCAGGGCATGGCTAACTCACATATCGAACAAACCTGAAACAACCTTAAGGCTGATCTAAGTCAGGGCATGCCTAACTCACAGATCGAACAAACCTGAGAAGACTAGGATTTGTGGAGGGAGGAAAACCGGAGAACCCAGAGAAACCCTCGAATCAAGAGAGAGGCCTTACAAACTTTACTCATTTTTAAAATCTATTTAGTAGTAGTGATATATATGCGATGCCATGTAGTACAAAGAAATCATTTGGCATTGATGCGGTGGGGATATGGCAAATGAGGTCGGTTTTAGACTTGTAAATAGCTTGCTTGCATTAAGAGTCAGCTGGTTTGCAAATAGTTGGTTACGTAGCATTTCCACATGAATATTCTACTTCATAACTGCAAACATGATTTCTAGGGTACTTTTTTCTCAAATTCCGTGGTTCCTTGGATATAAAACTGAATTTTTCTATTTTTTAAGGTATTATCGCACTTGACGAAATTGCGTCATTATAAAGTGCCTTTAATTTGGTGGAACAAATTCTCAAAATTTAGAAAAATATAAATAAATGTATTGTATCATGACTTATTGTATATTGAATGAATGAAAAAACGACAAAAGCGTTACTTAGTTCTTCCATCCATTGTTTCTTTCTTACTTTCTTTTCCTATCTTTTTCTTTATTACTTCTTTTCTCGCCGGCTTTACTACTAAGTTATGTCATAACGGCAAAGTGTGCAGAGGGGGAGGGTCGGGTGGAGGAGTTGATGAAGCCAAGGAAAACTTTTAGCGTTCCTCAAAAAAGCGTGACGATATTTATTGTTTCCATGGAAACCTTTTACTTTACAACAGCAGGAATTTTGAGAAAATGTTCATGCTTTCTTATTCATTTTCGAATTACCAACTGTATTCACGGTTTAACAGTGCATAGGTTGCTGTAATTGGATGTCATGGCGAGCTTTCAACTCACAACGGAACATGAATAGATTAATAATAACTGGCTTTATATATTGTGTTCATTTCACCATCATGGATTGCACGCAATCAACAACATTATGTCAGTTGAATCTTTCGTCTCGTGAAATATATCTCTTCAGGCTTTCGTATCTAAAATAAACGTAGAAAGGAAAAATGAAGCTTGCAAGGTAAGCATGTATCTCTTGATATAAATGGAGTATTCTCGACTATCAAATTAATCAAGGAAAAAAGGTGTAAAACACAATGGAATCACAGATCGCATTTGATCGCAATGATCCTTTTTCGTTTTCCTTTATGATTTTTTTTTACTAAGAACTGTAATCTATAGATTAAAGTTATGATCCACTCTCAAATAGCTGTTCTTGTATGGTCTTCATGATGCTTCTATCTTTACCCAAACTATATCACATTTGATTAACCAGGCAGTCGAGATAATATCAGTGATTATATAATATGATTATGCGGCACATATCATTAGAGAATCTAAAAACTATTATTTGATTCTGAAATTACAAGACAGACAGACAGACAGACAGACAGACAGACAGACAGACAGACAGACAGACAGACAGACAGACAGACAGACAGACAGACAGACAGACAGACAGACAGACAGACAGACAGACAGACAGACAGACAGACAGACAGACAGAACTGTCGTTCTTGAAAAATTGAAAAGGGAAAAAGATAAACCTTTGCCTTCTAATTTGCTTGCATGCCTACTTAACGTTTCTTTAATTGTGTACGCTACGTCAGATGAATGATTTAAATGAACAGAGGAAATCCAAATGCGGTTAGCCAATCAGCTGATACCCTTCGAGCATGCGCAACAACGGCTGAAATATGACGTGAACTATTCCATTATCTGAGTAAGCTAACCATAGCAGAAGATTAGTAAATAATGTTTAGAGTGCTGGCAAGTCATACGTGACTTATCAAACATCTTGTTCTCGGTGGATGTCTGACGTCAAGTAGTTTTCGTGTCCGTTGTGTTTGGATTATTAGAAAGAAGGGTTTCTGATTCCGAACGTTCTTCAACAATCAACATATATATATCTTTTTTTTCATCAAAGGATTTTATAATTCAGATCGACCTTTTAGTGTTGCCCTTTAACTTGTCCTTCACTGATTGCGCACAAATATATATAGATTTAAGAACCCTAGAAAACGTAGCTGCACGGAGTTGGGAAGAGGGGAAGAATTTTATAGGTCACAGCTTCGTATATTTTTATTTGTTTGTATTTTTGCTTGTTTCTTTTGGTTTGTTTGCCGTTACTTGGTTTTTTGTTTGTTTATAATTTGTTGTTGTTTAAACAGTCATCAAGAAAGTGATTTAGCAATGTTTATGCCTTTTTTCCATCCACTTTGCTTATTATCTTTTCATTTGATTGTATTTTGCTTTGTTCTGGTTTTCCATCCCCTACGTATACAGCTCCGTGTGGTATGACGTCAAGCACTGTCATGAGCCGTTATCACTTTAATAAATGGTCCATCCCATTCATCTAAGGTGTGTTCTTGGCTATTAACTTGTTATACCAGTAACCTTTCATGCACCGAATCCATTAGGGCAACAATAATCATGTGTTTTATCTACTGATTCAGTTCGTACGTAAGAAACATGACACTTAGAGGTTCTTGTATCATCTTGTTTTCCGTGACATTTTCGTGGTATCGTGAATCTACACATGTACACCTGGTGAATTTGATGGCTGTTGAAGAGAGAAAATGGTGAAGGATTAATCTCTGTTTAAGTAAAAAAGGAGCTTTTGAGATTCAATGCCGGGTCACGTGATTTGAGGATGAGGCATAACATGTGTAAGAACCGATATTACTCTTGGAAAAACGACTTTTTTAAGGTAACATGATATTATGGTAAAAATTGACAGTATATTGATAGATAATAGTCATAGTAGTAGCATCCTTATTTTATTTTACAAATAATGTAAATTCCTGAATAGAGGCAAAATTAATTTCTCAAAAAGAAGAATAACTTATTTATTCAACAAATAAATTCACAATTATTCTTTATCAAGTAAGAATAGCACAAACCTTCACAAAACTTCTAAAGTCACCGCAGAATCGTCTAGAATTGCCCCCGTCTGTGTATACATAACTTTATCAATGTTTTATCATTAACCTTGTAACAGCAAAACCATGGCAATGGATCCTGGTCTGGTTTAATTATCTTCACGAAAAGCCATAAGCTACGATACTATAGCAACCATACTAAGTAAGCTTGTAAAACATGATACATGGATGCAGCAACTTGTTGACGATTAGGATAAATGTTTTCTTAATTGAAAACAAAAATATAAGGTTTGGAAGTAGATGAAACTTCGAGAGTACTGGGCTACCTTTGAATAATACGACTGGTAGGTCACTTTAATCTCACGTAATGCGGCATAGTACAGAAAGGAATGACTAACTACTTAGTATTCTGTAAATAACTCTTAAAATCAAGCAAAAAAAGCCCAGTATTTGTGGCAAAGCTTGGCATTCAATTGCGTTCAAGGTAAGGGAAAATAATTGTTTCAGATTTCTACCATGGCCATTACTCAGCGAAAAAAGAGCACAGCTTGTGAATAAGTAATTAGAATCGATGGTTAAATTTAGAAACACTTGTTTCTCTTTGATTTTAATGTATTTTGTATCTACGATATCAATTTTGAGCCATAAAATCCAAAATCGTTTTTCTGGCCTGTAGCTGAGAGATAATGGTAGCAATCTTTTGGTTTTAAGCCTGTTTTATTCACTAGCGGAAAAGGCCTTTTATCCGTTTCTTTCTCAGATAACAAAAACTGGTCAATATTTACAAAGAACTACTTAACAGGTGAAAAGATAAATATCTAGCTCTCGTGTTCGTATTTAAAAGCATGACTGATCGATATTAGATACAATTTGGTGATCACAATGTGGAAGGTCGCTTCTCAATGCTCGGTTTTCAACACTGTCGAAACTAAAACTGCTCTTGGAATTGTAACTTATTTTATATCGCTGAACCAGGTAATTCTAAAACGAAAGGGTGGGCTTTTCAATGTCTATTACAATCTATGCTATCATTATTTTTGTGTTGAATATTAAGATTAAAATATTCTTGATTTGATCGTGAAGGTCGTTACTTTTGGCAGTGCATTCGTCAACTTTTTGGTCAATTGAACTGCGAATTAAAACGCAATTAAATGGTCGTCAAATTTTGTACACTTCATATTGCACAGGATTTCGAACCAGAATCATGATTACCATGCTTGTATATCTTGTATATATGGGGGTTCATATTAATGGTGTTAAAGAATAACTTTAACTTGCTGCCCTAAGGCTGTATTCAGTCAGTCATATATTGTCTTGGTAACACGACACATAATAAAGCATAATGAAGAAAAGAAAAGAAAAGAAAAGAAAAGAAAAGAAAAGAAAAGAAAAGAAAAGAAAAGAAAAGAAAAGAAAAGAAAAGAAAAGAAAAGAAAGTGGGGAAAGTAGTCGTTTCATATTAAGTGTACATTTGCAAAACGTCTGTCGTTCTTTGTGTTAATAATAGACCACAGACAACAGACACAAACCTTCTCTATATTTCAAACCTAGTTATTGTTTTTTTCCTTCTAGACGCTTCGTCCATCGCTAAGAGCCAAGCAAGATATTTTTTATCTTCTAAAGGTAGGAACCGTGTTCATTTGTCTGTTTGTATATATTTTTTATATCAAATGATGCAAAATATGGAAAGTTGAAATAGCTAGTAGCTAAAGTAAGATCCTAACAGAAAATAGATCGATAGATATTCTGATTGTTTGATCATTTAAAAGCAATGTTTATGGAGTTTTTCGATGGAGGGAGGGAGGGAGGGAGGGAGGGAGGGAAGGATGGATGGATGGATGGATGGATTGATGGATTGATGGATTGATGGATTGATGGATTGATGGACGGACACGGACACGGACGGATGGACGGATGGATGGATGGATGGATTGATGGGTGGATGGATGGATGGATGGGTAGATGGATGGATGGGTGGATGGATGGATGGATGGACGTTTAACTGTTCCCTTTGTCTCTATCCTTTTATCTCCCTTTCTTTCTTCTCTTCTTTTTCTATTCCTCTTAACATATAGAATATTTTTCATTATTTGATTCATTTTCTTTTACTCGTTTTCTTCATCGAAAAAAATGTGTTAACAAACTGAGTCAGCTAAGATTTCAAGACTCACGCCCCCTCATGCCAGCCCATACAAATCGGCAGTAATAAGGCCTCAAAATCACATTCATTTGATCCTTTCTCGAAATAATGACTATAGAATAAAAATGTCAGACTGGATACAGTTAATTTGATCTTCATGGACCTCATTGCATGGTTTTAATTGATTTTCTTTGCAAAAAATGTAAGTATTTTTTGGATTGAATGCAAGCGGTTGGGTGATTTTTATAAGAGAAAAAGCGTGACAGAGGAGTTCAAGCCAGAAAATTGGCTCTCTTTGAAATAAAACACACCCTGTCAAAAATGTTTTTTTCTGAATATTTTGATGTATGATACATAGCAATCCGTAAAGATTTCGATAAGTATTTTGGTCGAAGTCTGAAGACCACACTAATCTTTGGCCACTTACATTCTCTGTTACGACACACGCTTAGGAAACGTATTGAAGTTAGCGCCACAATTGTATATTTAGAAATATGTCTTGCAGACTTACAGTACCGGGTGAAGTCCTTTGTCTTAGGCTTCTCTGGTGCTTTTAACTATATTATTAAGGGTTTTGATTCGCGTAAAACGATGAGCAAGGGGGAAAAGAGCAAATGTTCCAAATGTATAGGCTTTTTCTCCCCATGCTATTTTTTCTTTTTTTCTTTTCTCATTAATCGTTCTCTCATGTACTCAAATCATTCCAAGAGGCTGATAACAGTTCTAAACCTTCTCCTGAAACAGTCATAACATGGAATTATCATGTTGTTTTTTTACTTGAAGATCTTCAAGATTGTTTCAAGAGGGTGATTTCTTTTTTCTCCGCCTTCTTCTGCAATATAGGCAGCATAAACTCAAAACAATATTTTAATGTCTGATCTAAAGAGTAGATTTAAAGGCATAAGTGATAGTGCCGAATATACGACCATGATCATATTTCTCAAGACCAAGCAATTGTTAATATATCGTCACAGAAGGAATCAGCTGTGCATACAATGACAATGAAACTCGTTAATTCAGTGGAATGACTCATGTCTGGTATTAGTGAAGTTCTAGACTGAGCAATACGTGCGCGAGCTCACGTCTGCATGATTAGCTATTCGTTTACAAGACACATTATAATCATTATTACGAACATTTGACGGCTTCTTTTTGACCATATTTACTAACCATAATATAATAATAATAATACTAGTAATGTGTTGACATTGACCTTGTGTTGACAGGTGAAACTTTCCAAATGTGATAGGTATTCAGAAATTAGAATTCTGCCGTCTTGCTGTGCGGGTTTCATTATTAGCATGCAATAATACGCTACATAATTACTAAAATAATTACTAATATAACTAAAGTAAATATTCATATTTCCTAATTATTTCGGCTTTTGCCACATTTTAAAGGAAAGTGCACGAATAATGAAATATACGATCCAACTCGAAAAACACAGCTTTTTCATAAAAAGGTTGAGGGGGAACGAAAGGAACTGTTGCGAAATGATGTTTTTTTCCTTCTCAGCAAATGTGGTGAGAGGCGAGAACCTATGTACTATGCCAACCCTTGCTTTACAAGAAAATATTAGAATTAATGTCTACTGTTTTCTAATTTTCTCTAACAACAAGCAAACATTGAACTTTTAAAATTGTGGTAACAGGTACATTTAGCATTGCTTTTGTTATGCAAATCAATGTCCATTACGGATAATTGTTTCTAATTTTATAATTTTTTTATATGTATATTAATACATGCAAGTAAGATATTTTCGGTCTCTTCCTTGATTCGAGGGTTTAATTTTCTCTGGGCTTTCCAGTTTTCCATGAAAGGAGTCACATCAATAGAGTGTTTTCCCCCTGGGAAACTGAACTAATCCCAGCTGCCATCAGGTGATGACGTCAGTCTCCATATAAGTATGAGAATAAATAAGAGAGGGAAAACTTTTTAATACCGCGCGTCATGTGAATTCCCGGTTGGGCTATTTTTAGCATCCGCGTACAAACAATTTTCGCCATACCCTACTCCTGTGCGTCAAAAATTGTGAGCTTCAACCAAATCTGGAAGTAGCGATAGCATGTTAAGATTTTTTTTGGAAAACATATATTTCGCGTCTTTTTGAGTGTTCAACAGCCTCAGTCGTGTTTTAACAGAGAACAGAACATAGTCAATCCTGATCTTTTTGCCTTTATATTTGGAAAACTTTTGATATCTCTGCACCAAAATGAGATATCAAAAAACCGTAAACGCCATTCTGACTTTTTTAAACAACTTTTCCATGTTAGAGGTAAAACTTGAAGGAAAGATTTTCGTTTCATATAAATTTTGATGAAATTTAACCATCTAATTGAGAGTGTGGCGTGCCTCCCCCCGACCGCCATTTTTTGGCACCCACCCCTAAATGTGTTTAGTATGCCCCCACAAACATTTGTGCCAAGTTTGGTGCTTGTACTCAAAAGTGCACGATCTTTGCTGTTTTTGTCGCTAACAGACCTGACTATAAATAAATAAGCACTAATGCTCTATCATTATTCATCAGTCTGGCTTCGCATCTCGTATTTCAATACCTCTAGCTGTGATCTGACTTCGTTTGGTTTTCAAGGTAAGAGAGACATGTATTGTATATTTCTTAATCATACATCTTTAAATATTGAAATAACAATTAAATAATGTCCTTATTTTTCATGTATTGTTCTCAAACTCATTAATAATTCATGATGTCAGGGACCAATTAGAACTTTGTATTTCAGTCACGTGCATAGGTCTTGATACACCGATCAAACACTGATCAAGACACTGATCAAGACACTGATCAAGACACTGTATAAATTAGCATAAAAGCAATTCTCATTGATTTCACTCTCTCTTTTTTTTCCTTACACTCTCTTTTTTTTTTCTTTATTCTCCACCGTTTTCTCCTTTTTCACCTGTCTTACCTTTTTATCTAACATTCTATTTTTATGTTATATTTTATCTTGGACGTACTGGGACTCGAACCGGGAACCTCTGCCTTGATATTCTAGTGTATTACCAACTAAACTAACAATGAATTCGTTGACAATTTTGGGTTGATGTTATATATTATAGAATAGATTAAGACCTATGCACGTGACTGAAATACAAAGTTCTAATTGGTCCCTGAGATAATGAATTATTAATGAGCTTGAGAAGTTTTCCTCATAGTTTTTAGGACGCCGAAACTGAGAAGTAGCTCCTTTCTCTTCCTCCATCTTGACGTTATGTAAAGTATTTTTTTTCTTGGCATTTTTGCATTAATCAAATCGAAAAAGAGCCACCGAAGCTAATCATGAAGAAATTTCTTATGTTTTAGCCTCCAGAGATTCAAAAACAAATGAATTATAATGAGACTGAGAAGTCAGATCAAAAACTCGTGCTTCGTGTTTGATCAGGGAATCCAAACACCTCGAAACGGATGAAAGCACGAGGCCTCGTGCTTTCATCCGTTTCGAGGTGTTTGGATTCCCTGATCAAACACGAAGCACGAGTTTTTGATCTATTACATGACTGGTTTGTGATGAAGGGATTAAAATTAAACCGTGTAGCGAAGGTTAGAATCATTGAAGCAAGACTCCCAAAAGCTTTCTATTAAGATTTATTAATGAGCTGACGATTTCTTGTTACTGCTTTAAGCAAAAGTTTAGCAAGTACTATGATGCTGCTTTATCTAAATAATTTCTTTTTTCTCTTTTCTGTTCCTTTAAGTTGTTATTACAAACCCACATTTAGTATTTAGAGTTCTAAAGTTGAAGGATTCTGCATAACGTTTTTTTTTTTTTTTAACGAACATATTTTGAAAATAAGAAAAATACTCTTTCCTTGATATTTTTTTCTTATTCTAAATTATCATAAATTCAAAATTTATTCGTTGTATCTAAAAACGTTTAAAGCCATTAACAGCTGTTACTTAATTAATTTTGAATAATCAGTCATTTACCTCTCTCTTCTTAGAGCTTCTTATAACTCGTATGGATACTTTTTTCTTCACTGTTAATATTGCAAAGGAAACCACTTGACCAAAACAATTTAATCGTTTTCATCAGACAAATGGCACATTAAAATATACTTCCAGTGAATATAAAATGGATAAAGTTTTCCCGCTTTTCAATTTAAGGATTTTCTCCAGACTGATGGAACATTAAAATATACTTCCAGTGAATATAAAATGGATAAAGTTTTCCCGCTTTTCAATTTAAGGATTTTCTCCAGACTGATGGAACATTAAAATATACTTCTATGCAGGGAATATAAGATGGATAAAGTTTTTCCCAACTTTTCAGAATTCCTTTCGTCCTGCTTTCATGCTTTCTTTTCAGCGAAGTGTGTTCAGCAAATTCATTTCAGGATTATGCGTTTCGTATAAAATCTCATCTATTATTTGGTTTATTTTGATGCCTTCAGTATTAATGGTCTGCGGTGACCATAGCTTAGCTACTATGAATACATCCTTCTGTTCTTCAAAACATTAAACCTAGAACCTAAAATAAAAAGAATAACAGGACTGCTATGATTGCATGGATAGTTGTTTGTTAAGAACGTGTTATCGTATCAAAAAATGCAGCTTTACAAATTCCCAGCGACCTATTTTTTTGAAAGCGACGGGTAGTCTCGTAATTACGAAAAAAGGCCACATTCTAATAATTGTTTTAAACCGTGACGTCTAAGCCATTAATATTAATACTAATCTCACATGTATCTCATAATCGGGTCCACAGAACTACTTATGTATACCTACTTTATTAGCATTTTATATGAAGCCTCAGTAATATTGTTTTCAATTCTCGCACATATTATGGGGCAAGTAGGATGGTGCTTTGGAAACTTGAAGCGTGCAAGAGTCTCATTAAATCATTTCTGATAATCAATACTTTATCCCTCCACGCACACTACCGGCATGTCAAGTCTTTACAACACACGTCGCTCAACTGATTCACGTGTTAGTTTTTACGGAGGTTGGGAAACCGGTGATAATATCAAGCATTTCGTGCGAATGGAAGACGGCTGCCTTAGGAGAAAAGAAACAAGGAGAGAAAGAGAAATATGTTTTACGGTTTTTGCAAATTCAACAAACAGCTAGCAACACCTACATTCAAATGTATTCATTTACCAACCAAGCAACGTCGATTCCTGTTTATATTTTTACAAAAAAATGATATCGAAATTTCTCACAAAAGTAATAAATTTAAGATCATATTGGAGTAAAATTGGTCATTAGCCAAGCATGTTTTCACGACGCAAGTTATTGCCAAACCCCAACCGGCTATCATAAAATGAATTATTTAGTACGTAAAGCAGTAGTTATAAAGCATTAAAAAAAGCACTGAGTAATAAAGCATTATATAGTAGAGGTCTCATCTTTGCCAGCCCGAGTAGACTAGGAAACTTGCGAAAATTGGCATATAAAAGACCAGTACTAGTTTCTTAGTTTCTACTGATATATCTGTTGGCAATCTTCTTTTTTTTAGACGTCTTGCAGGAGATTATTTTCAATTTGTTCATAATGGAAAATGTTGAATCAAATATTAAGTATTTTAGTTGAAAATTTGATAATTAAAAGGGGCGATTTGATGATATGAATTTACAGAAAAAATACTGGAAATGAAATTGTTTTTTTCTTAAGAAAATAAGCATATCCTGTTGATGGGATAGTGGGTTATCATCGACTAGAGGCGGCATGTCAACGTAATTCCAACATAGTAGCAAATATTGACAATTTAAGTCCTTGTTATTGCTTCTGTTTTGGTTGGCGAAGCAAAGATGTCACAAGTCACAAAAAGCCTTTGATCATGACGCCTCCGTGAGTATTTTGGAAACAAAGAAGTACAAACTTTCTTGAGGAAATTGACATGCTAATTTGTCATTCGAATTACCCCAACTTTGAATCGTTTGTGCAAATATTAATTCTTCGCGTTGCTTGCATTGTCTTTGGCTATCAAAACGATCAGAACCTAGTAAGATTTGAAGAGTACGAAGACGATATTATTGGCCAAAAGCCCATCACGTGGGGAGCTACGTCACTTCCATTATCTCCTTAAGTCTTCGATGTTTCCTTTCTGCACCAGTTCCAAGTGTTGATTCCAAATCACCAGCTATCAAACAAGTAAGGACACCAACATTCATTCAGGAGTTCTGGTAAGACATTCTAGACTACTAGTTGCAAATATAAAGAAAAATAGGATTCGATAATACACATGTACACGTTCTCTTAATCTTGTTGTCTCCGACAGCCTAGTATGTGAAGATGTTACATGGTCGGGACTCGTGATTCGAGTTGGAAGGAAATGAACAACTCACTTGCCGACGGACAAATAACGATAATTCTTTAGCAGCTGTGCAAAATATTATTTGGGCATAATTTCCTACGTAGCTTTTTCTACAAAAAAGTTTAATTTGGAGTATCTTTCCTTAGCTATTTCAACTAGTGTACTATAGCTACAGACATTTCATACTACTGTTATTTCAAGGTTTGAACTTTTGAAGTCTTGAGTATTCAACAGCCTCTTTGAAGTCGAATTGGAGTTTGTTTTGTTATACAAAGGTCGATGCATTAATTATAGATTTTCCTTCATTCAAGACAGGCACCCCAATAGTCAAATCTCTTGTTCTTCTTTAGTTCAATATTGACTATCTGTTCCAGTAAGGAATGCTTTTAAGGAATAGCCACGAGTCGTTATTTTGCCTTTTTGAGTTAATAAAAATGTCACATCGTAGAATAGAAATTCCTTTTTTCCCTTAACATTCGCAAATATAGGAACATCCAAATCAAGCCATTCATTTCTACTGTTTTGTTATGTCAGGGGGAAAAACGTACGGCTGTGCAAACAACAGATTTTGTATTCCAAATATTATGGAATTAAGAAACTCTACAATATGTCAGCGTTGTGTAAAGCGGATGGATTCGTGATAATGCCTTCCTGAAATATGCCCAAATTTCTTTCGATTCAAATCACAGCATTATGATCTCCACCGTGCATTTCCACTACATTGTTTATTTTCAAGACTACAGCAAGGAAGTAAACACTAGATAAGTATTTCCTAAAACCATATGTTATTTATTTTTTCCTTATATCAGTTTCAAGATTCTCCGATCCACTTTAGGTAAAGTTACCAAGGACAACGAATTACAATACAAAAGAATTTGCCTAAAGGGCTGGTGCTGCACGATGGCACGCTTCCAAAGGTTTCTTTCTTTCTTTCATTTTTCCTTCCTTTTTCCCCCTACCTTTTCAATGGTTACTTAACGTTCCTTAAATACAGGATGTTTCGGTGCCTTTTTCACTTTTGCCATCGCAGCCATGTACGTAAATAATACCCGATGTACTACAAAAGAGGTTATCTTCTTCGAATCTAATTTGGTTCAGCTAGGAATTCAACCTTCCGTCTAGCAAACCTATTCTTCAGTAACTAGAACCAACTGGAAAGGCCGCGGTTACGCAGAAATAATATATAATATCAAAAGAAAATTTGTGAATTACTTTTTCAAACGCAAAGTAATTCTTAAAGAAAATGAATAATTAAACATACTTGATGGCCACTTTCTTGGAGCTTTCTAGAAATTTTGCATTCTAGAATAATTTTTTTTGAAACAGTGGAACCATATTGCAGTACAATATATATGTAGCAAACTGGCATTAGGACATAACATATGTATGTTTATAAAGAGCAGGAACAACTGGTATCTCTCAGGAGTTGTGCTCTTCCCAATACAGCACCAACAAGAATTCATAGTCTATACAACCGATCGAGATAATAAAAATGATGCTAAGACAACCAAATTGTTGCTTTACAATCATTTATTTGCATGTTATATATTTGTTTTATATCTTGTTGAAGCACAATTATAAATCGATATCTTTAGCAACACCATGATGGTCAATATTCATTGTTACTCACAAGTTTATTTTCTGTACTTGATGCGCAGCCCCCTAGCAGCCACGCCTATGTTCTATAATCACCATAAAAGGAAGAAGGAGCCACCGACGATTTTGCTTCTTTTTTTGCATCTACCAATAGAAAAAAGGAAGAGTTTACACACATTTATTCAGTAATTGCTGAATCTCTTTAATTATGTTAACGCCAAGAAAGGCTTTTTTCGTTCGCAATTAATCGTCAATTTGTCAATCTATCCGATACGTTACAATCACAAGAATAGAAATCACCATAAGTCAGCTATTAAACTATTCTTTTCTATTGCCAAGACAAGGTTTCTCACTTTCTTCCCTTGCCCATACTTTTATTGGTTAGGGTTCGTTCTTCTTGTTGTTTTTTCTTTAGTACATAGAGTCACATCGTCCTGGCTTTTAAAGCTACGTGCTACATATTCCATCCCAAATCATAACACCTTATTGTTCACTCAAGCATTTTTGATGAAATGTCTCATTTAATGGCTAATACTTCATTATATAAGTTACTTTACATCCGCTTTGGTCTATTTGTGCTTTTTGTTCTGGTAATTGGATGCTTTTCAGTATTTATTGAGTTCCTTAATAAAGTAACAATTAATACATGGTCAACGCCTTATTGTAGTGGGCAGATATTCTAAATTTGCTCTACACAAGCTATTGATGCCATATTCTATTCAAAATTGTTGAGAAAGGCTGCCGATACTCATAGAAAACATCTATAATAAACAATCCAATGGTATATCAATATTGGCCCGAATGCTCAATTTTGTTGCAGTTTGGCTCAAAGTAAGTTTTCGATGAATTGTTTTAATCACTTATGACTAGAAAGAACCATTAAGATATTGCACCGACCCTTTAAGCGAAATATAGTATACAAGCCGTCTTTTCCGGTGGAAATGAATCTTTTCTGCATTTATTGGTCCCATTTTCAAGTCTGCAAAAAATTTAATAGTCTTTACAGATCAGGACTTATTTGGTAGCTTCGAGCTTATCTAATTCCTTGGATTTTAGTCTTAAAGACTTTCGGAGGATCTCATCAATTATTGTGAAGAATAGTAATGGCGCCACAACACGTCGAAGCGTCATTGATTCGTAAACGTCCATCACTCGTAATCGAATTGCTAGGATACAGGGCTCAGGTGCGACGTACTAACACTTGACTTTGGATCCTCACTGGTAACTCGACCTGTAACAGATACTGATTGATAGTGGACTTTTTGAACATGGATAGACTGAAAAGGTAAACTCACTTGTCATTATATTAAAGTATCGGCTTTAGGTTGTTAGAGCCACGTACAAAACATTTGAGACTTTTTTAAAGATATCAAGATATCATGAAAAGTGATAAAGTTGTGCTTCCCAAAATTCTGCAGTTTAGGAGTTGTTTTCGAAAATCATGCTTACTTGCAAGACTTCTTTGTTGTTTACATGATCGTCTCCAACTTCAATAGGCTGTTAAGTGCTAAAGTAGATGTCCTATAATTGATGTTTACGAAACAATACTTTTGTTCTGAAAGAACTTTGTAGTACTTGCCTCTGTCTTAGGGCTGTTAATGGCAATGTTTACTTGTTCAGATGTAACTATTCAACAACAAACTTACATACCGCACTTATCTATCTAATCTTTGCTCGCGTTTAACAAAGAAATATATTCATCTAAAGGAACCTCTACCGTCTCGAGCTCGTTCAGCAAGGGTAAGATACGAGTCTGTATAGTGCTGCTGCAAATTCATCATATAACTGTAATGTCGATGAAGATATATTTACTTAGCTAGAATCCTGCAGTAAGTGGCGAAAGTTCAGGAGCCAGTTCTGAATCATATTTATCACAGCTAAAATACATTTATTTCATTCTATAAGGTATACACATAGATTGCGCACAAAATATATGATAGGTTCTTTCTCCTATCAAATGCAAATTCACTGAGTCCTGATTCACCTAAGCTATATAAATACAGTATTTCATAAGCTCTGACTACTTTATGACTTTTTTTCTTTGATTAAAATACTCTAAAATGCTTCAAAATAGCTCAAGGCGAATGGAAGTCGGAAAAAGATATAATCAGCAACCGCGTACACGACCGCCAAAGAATTAATTTGTTTGGGGCTTTGATGTCACTTCTAATCCGCTGGTTCGCAGTTATTAATTCGGCGTCAAAGAGAGCAAAGAAATTAAAAAGGAGTAAAAATAGATGTGTAGACTTTAATAAAGAGTTGTAATGCCTACATGCGGTCTGTTCTGAACTATATTAGTTCATTAAGTAGCTCTATAGCATATATACAAATAGACGAGCTACCTGCCTACAACTATTTCAATTGAGGTTGATAACAGGAACTCTGAAATGGTCGATCTGAGACCGATAGGGATTGTGGGTGTCAACTTGAAGTTTTTGTGAATTAGTGCGAGAAGTGAAGGACAAATATGCCGAGGTCTTTCAGTCTCCTAAACATTATATTAGCAGTTTAACACGTGATTGAAACTATGCAATCAACCTCCAACAATTCCTATACGTCTCAGATCGACCATTTCAGATTTCTCGTTATCAACGTTAATTGAAATAGGTTTGTATATATATGGTTTTGGGCACCTAATATTTTTACCAGCATATCAAAAGTATAGATATTATATTTGTTTAGAAAACCCTAGTGATAGACAACTTGGAAAAATATCAGGGAAGATATCCAATAATTTCTAACATACCGTTAATGATAATAATAATAGTAATAACAATAATAATAATAATAATGATAATATTAATAATAATGATAATAATAATAATGATAATAGTAATAATAATAATAATAATAATGATAATAGTAATAATAATAATAATAATAATAATAATAATGATAATAGTAATAATAATGATAATAATGATAATAGTAATAATAATAATAATAATAATAATAATGATAATAGTAATAACAATAATAATAATGATAATATTAATAATAATAATAATAATAATAATAATAATAATGATAATAGTAATAACAATAATAATAATGATAATATTAATAATAATAATAATAATGATAATGATAATGGTAATGATAAAAGTAATAATAATAGTAATAATAATAATAATAATAATGATGATAATAGTAATAATAATAATAATAATAATAATGATAATGATAATGATAATGATAATGGTAATGATAAAAGTAATAATAATAGTAATAATAATAATAATAATAATAATAATAATGATGATAATAATAATAATGATAATAAGTCCTATCCTATTTAAGTCAGTGACGAGCTGTTTTTGATATCCTGCTAGGAAGTCTAATACAATATTGACTATTACTATTATGATTTATTATTATTATTATTATTTCTGTTATAATGATTATAATAATAGTAATAATAATAATAATAATGATAATAATAATAACAATGATGATAATGATAATAGTAATAGTAATAATAAATTTTAAGAATTAATAACCACCATATAATAGTAATAATAATGATAATAATAATGATAATAATAATAATAATGATAATAATAATAATAATGATAATAATAATAATAATAGTAATGATAATAATAATTATAATAATAGTAATAATAATAATAATGATAATAATAATGATAATAGTAATAATAATAACAATAATAATAATAACAATAATAATAATGATATTAATAATAAGGAAGTTCTTTTGAACCGCCGGCATCATACTGTTGTTTCGATGGTTTTTACAATAGGAGAGTGAGCCTGGTAAACAGGTTAGTTTGAAGTAAAGGTATATACATAAATAAATGATCGAAGATCAAAGGCTTTGCATATGGCTGGTGTGTGTAATGATATGATTCAAGTGTAGTCCTGCCACCATATTCATAAAAAGGTCTTAACATCTTTTGTTGTCGGCTGGTCATCATGTAGTCATGACAACAGCAATTATTCTAATTCATGGTCGTGATAACAAATCTGGCTAACAATCTCAGGTGTAAGAGCAAAAACACCCTCTCGGGAATACAAAAAATATTTGAAATAATCAGATAAACTATAAGACTATAATGATTTCACTTAAACCTTATCTGCTGTGAGTCGCGGTTTGCTCTTACCATCTCCCCATGCGAAGAGCGGCCTTGAAGCGTAGTCGAGAACTCACGATATGCCAAGGTAACAGCCCAGTGGTAATGAATTCATATCAACTAAGACGCAAAGGCTGTTCGGTTTTAGAATAAAGACTTAGTTACGCTGTTATTGACACCAAATCGGTATTTTTTCACACAAGTTTGTCATTGAGATTAAGAGGAAAAAACATTCATAAAAATGTAATTATAAAATAAGCTATAGTCATGTCATATTGTGAGCACAAATCTGCCAATAACCATACATTGATATACAACAACATTGTTGAGGGTAAAAGAGAACGAAGACGCGGCAGCATCAAACTGTTAGACAGGAAACTCTCTGGACAATATACAACTATTTTTTTGTATTAATATCCAGTCAAAACGAGAAACTACACCATTACAGCAAGAAAAGTCTTCAAGCGGCAAGCACACGAGTCATTTGCTAGGTATGAATTACTCTTTGAGTTCCGAAGTCTTACACATATTACTGAGATAAATCATTTCTTCAAAGTCAAACCAGAACCTTAAGATTTTCCCCACGCGCAAAACTTTTATTTTTGAATTTTTAGAAATAAAAGATAAGGCATTTTGGTTGCGAGTGATGATCAGGAGATTTGGTTGATCCTTTTCCTGGTCACTTGGCAGTCCTACAAATCTCAAAACATCTCTCTAACACACACACTCCTGACAAAACATACGATCTTATCAAAGTGAAAATCATACATTGATCTTTTCAAATGGCCAGTTTCCCATCAATTTTTCATTGTAGGAGCCGCTACTTTGAACTACCGCATGTTTTAAGGCAGCATATATCATATAATCAGTGTTTTGTCTTTATTGGTGACTACAAGACCGCTTCGAAGTCGCTCATTTACCTCTTTGATAGAAAAGAGCTTTTTAAAAATTATATTATTTAATAGAAGGGCGTGCATTTCCTTCCTCTTTTTCTTTCATTCCTTCCTTCTTTCTTTCTTATTTTCTTTCCATTCAATTTTAATTTCTTTTCCTTACTTCGTTCCTTGTTCGTTTTTTTTGTTTTTTTTTCCATTCATTCTTTTATTCTTCCAATCTATCTCGTGGATCACTTTTTACGTAAACATTAACATGCTATCTTTAATCAAAACTCCCCATCAACTAGCTGAAGCGTCAAGCCTTCTGACCTTGAGTTGACTATCAACCGGTAGCATAATGACGTAGATCCTGGTTTCATAGACCATTTCCTCAACCTTCACCACTCATACTTTACGCAAATGTGCTATTTGTCTTAAATCATCAATTTTTATCATTGGATTTGAAAAAATTTCAAATTTCCAAATTTAGTGGGAAGTGCATTTTCTATTCTGAGAGTACTATTTTACGACAAAATAGAAGAAAACAAAATCCAGCAAGGCTTTTAAGCAAGGTAGGAGCAATAATAATTAGTTTTGAATAGATTAAGAAAAAAAATGGTTGTAAACTTTTAACATCACACTTGAATTATCATGCAAATAACTCCTCCTTCAATATATATAACATATGTATATACTATTAACATGAATACACATAAAAAAATTATTGCTAAAGACTTTTTATAAAGAAAGAAACCAATAAAGATTCTCATTTTTGTGGTATATTTATAGATATATTAGTAACGATATAATTTAGTTTTTAATTAATTTTTTTTAATTTAAAAAAAATTGAATTTCATTAGTCCTTGATTTTCGTTTATGTTATGGTTAACTTTTATTATTGAATATTTTGCTTTCATTTTGAAATATTTTTTTCCTTTAAACGAAGAGACCTCCATTAGTGCATATATTACTGTCTAAAGCAATCAAATCTAGTGTTGATCCACTTAGTGAAGAGTGTACTACAAATCCCAATTACTGTCAGACTACTTCATAAACAATGAATCAAAATTGAGTCCCCTGTGGACAATACACCGTGACTCCTGACAGCGATTACTGACTATCTTCCTTGTTGCAATATCGTGTCACTATTCCTAAACAATTTACTGACAACTTTGAGTTGTAAATTAAAGTTATAGTGTATTGTTCTAGAACAAATCTTGAATACAAGGGCTTCATTTACTACACGTAGATATATACCTACGATATGGTGTGATGTTCTGGAACAAGTCTTCGATACAAAGAATTAATTAAGACGTAGATATAATAGTAATAGTTATAATAATAATAATAATAATAATAATAATAATAATAATAATAATAATAATAATAATTATAATAATAAAATAGTAGAAATAACAATATAAGAATAATAATATATTAGACATTTCCATATATATGTACAATTGTATACCACATGGTACATATATTGTACATATTGTACATATATATGAAAATATCTAATATATTATTATCATTATTATTATTATTATCATTATTATTATTATTATTGTTATTATTATTATTATTATTATTATTATTATTATTGTTATTATTATTATTATTATTATTATTATTATCATTATTATTATTATTATTATTATTGTTATTATTATTATTATTATCATTTTTATTATTATTATTGTTAATTCTAAAAAGGTTGACCAAATCGATGCATAAACTTTCAGATATACAATTAAGACTGTCACGTGGTCAGCAGGTTTCTAAGCTAATTTTAGATCTTTGCCACTTCAGAAACTCATCCTGTTGGCTCTCCACTATGAAACATGCATGTATGTACTGGTATAACTTATCTTAAATGAAGTGTTGATCTAGAATGTATTAGCTTACCTCATGTTTCTCAGTATTATTGTTATTGCAATCTAGAAATGTCAATGAAACTTGTTGTAAAATGCACTTCTATTAAAAACCTGTATTAAATAGGAAACTATTAGCTTGTTTGCTTAAAACGTAAACAGAGTTTAACAAGATTATCTTTCGTCTAAATCAAAGCAAAGACATGTAAGCTTATTGAAGACACATACATCTATAATGTCAGGTCTGTTCAGGGATATTTTAGCAGTTATTTCTATTTAAGGTGGAGATAATATTTAGCAGTTTACAATACAATAATTTATGACCAGGTTGTTCAAATGTTCCATTGAAATCGATATCCTCTCAGCCATTCTGAGATACCTTGTAACATATATTATATATATATACCACACTTCAAATTAATAGAAAAAAACAAAGATTGGAAATAGAAAAATAACAATAACAATAATGTATTCCTGTCTCATTTCGTTTTGGTTTCAAATTAATTTTCTTTTTTTTTAGGAAAAAAAATATTGTTGAAATAAGGGAATGTCTTCTCATTTAACAGAAATAAATTAGCAGAAGTGCTATTTGGGTTTGAAGTACTCGAAAGCTTACGTCACGGGTTTCCATTAGTGGGGCTTACTTAATTATCGTCTGCATCTCGTATATATGGAACGTTCTAGCTGTATTGAGTCTCTGAACGTGCATAGTGACCTGCCATACACAATATTTACTCGAAATTATGGCAGAGTATGTTCACCTGTTTGATGTTGCTTTCAGCTACTGACCACCAGCCCTTCATAGAAAAGGAATTGGGAATTTAATAGTGAAGCTCTCCCAAAATAATACCAAGCAAAGTGATAGATAAGTAAGTATATATTGACTTATTCTTCATGTTACTATAATTACATATGTTTGTATGTGTTAGAGTCTTTTGTGGTTTCAAAATCACAGTCGCTTTGATATCAGGTTTTTAGATTAAGAATTAAAAATTCATAAATTTATAACAAGGTAATAAGATAACGTAATTATGATGTTAGAAGACACATAAAATATATATCTTTATCTTCATATCTTTCATTCAATTCGTATTTTTTCATTTGCGTTTTATTTTAGTTTAGAATATTTTCCCAATGAGATTCGATCGTCACCAGCAGCATCTTTTCTTAGTCTTTCGTTTCTGATGATAAAACAGGTGTTATCTGTTCATATCCCTTGTCAATACATATTCGCGTTAATTTCTAGAACTTTCCGAAGCTCTGTTTTACTATAATTTCTAAACATGAATAAGCCATGCACTGACAAGAATTTTAAACTACGAGTTAATAGAAGAGCTAAAAGATACCCAGGCAATATCAAATGCATGGATGTTGATAAAAATAAGTTCAAATCTATTGAAGGGTAAATATTAAATAATTGAATAAACTGAAATCCAACGAAAAAAATACAATAAATTGTGTCACAAATCTCATCTCTTATCGCGAACGATTCATCATATAATTTTCTCGTGATGTACCTGTTCTTTTTAATCTAGAATCTGGTATAAAGATCCTTAGAAACAATCATTGAACTTCAAACAAACAATAAATACAAGTATAGCGATTATCTTCAGATTCAATATCTTCACGTTCGCTCGAGACAAGTAGTGTTTGTTTTGCATCAGTTAAATCATGCCGTTGCAGTATGGTATCCAATGAAGTAAGCCCTATCAAAACGTCGTCTGCCATTGACGATATTTTTATTCTGTCTGGCCAAATGTCCTTCGCAAGTAATGTTATATATCATAATGATAAGCCGTAAAAAAATACAGACAAAGTTCGACTGAGAAGGACAAGAGTTTAAGAACGCCACACAAGTTTTTTCAAATGAACGACAAAGCTTTCTAGATACAACTAGTATGCGTTAACTGACTGCAGCTAAATACGAAGAACCCGTCCACATCCCGCGAGATAAATTTACAAAAACGCAACTATATTATTCGGTTAGGCCTTCCGTCCTCACTAATCACGATAAATTGTCTCCTGAAAACGGAACTTTTCGAAAACGCTCTCCAGAGTGGACGAGTATTAATGTGCACGGAGAACATTTCCAAAACGGAACTTTTCGAAAACACTGACTTCACGATAGTCATGTGATTTCTCTGCCCGAGTCTTCCTCGAACATGAATCCAAAATGTGCGCATTCTCGCTGGTGTATTCAATCGTTTTTGCGTTGGAGCAAATAAGACTTGAAGCTGGCTAATTCCAGGAACATATACAAGTCCATCTTTTAAAAGTACCATGATTCTTTGCAGTCTCAAAGCCCGCAGCTTACTCATAGTAGGAACATGCTAGAACATTTGCATTATGAAGTCATTCACCTCGTCTCCTTTACAGCCGTTCTTAGTGTCGGTAGTGGGGAAGGATTTTGAGACTGACACTAACAACGGCTGCAAAGGAGACTATTCTAACCCATAGGGCTACGAGAATCCCTGCACACTTTCCTTTGTTCTTTCGTTCAGTTCATTAGCGCTAGCGCTAATTGTCTTACTATTGTCGTGAGGAAATACAAATCTGAATAAGAAAGAAAATAAGACTTTTGCATTTACCAGACTTCATTGCACACTTTCTTTTGTTCAGTTCATTAGCACCAATTGTCTTACTATTCTCATGAGGAAATACAAATCTAAATAAGAAAGAATATATATTTGCGAAGCATTGTGGTAGTAGTGGCAAAATCACGGCATCATGCAATCCAGTGGTTGTATTTTTATAACTTTTTAAATTGTGTAACGTAAAAACGTTTCTTTTGATTGTAATAAGAACTTTTATATTTAGACGACCATCATCAGATACCGCCAAGTCGGCTTTAAAAATGCGTTGAACAAAAACTTATAATATTAATTTGAAAACTAAGAATACGCATCAATAAATCAGGTATAGACGGACGGATGGACGGACGGATGCCCCCTCGACATTTCGACCATATACCTTGATCTATGATTTCAATAAGTAAACAAATTGAAGCAAGCAAACAAAAGCAAGGAATTAAAAGGGAAAGTCTTAATTATTATTTTTTTTCAAAAACTTCCTTTGGTCTCTAACTGGTGAATTTCATATTAAAAAGAAGGCGAAATTGTTCGATTAAATGATTTAAAAAGGAAATTCATTGAACCTTGATTGATCTTGTTTCATATTTGTACTACCATTTCAGAACAACATACTCTGAACTTTGTCAATATTCTGCAGGATTCTCTGTGGCTATTAAGATAAAAAAAATATCAAATTTTCGGTGAACGGATTGACAGTACCACACTACATGCAATATTCTATGTGAATAAAACCAAACTAACATGGTGATTTCTACGTTCTAGATCTGTTATCATTTTTAAAAATATATTAAAGTTTTGTTTACTTTCACATTATGTATCTTAATTTTTTCTTTTCTTTTTTCTTTATCTTTCTCTTCATTTTTTCTTACTTTTTTTTCTTATTTTGTTTTTTTTTCTTAATGTCTTTTCTTTTCTTTTTTTTTTCTTTTCTTTCCTTTCCTTTCCTTTTCTTTTCTTTTCTTTTCTTTTCTTTTCTTTTCTTTTCTTTTCTTTTCTTTTCTTTTCTTTTCTTTTCTTTTCGTTTTTTCTTTCTTTCTTTCTTTCTTTCTTTCTTTCTTTCTTTCTTTCTTTCATTCTTTTTTTTTCTTTTTTTCCCCTTGTTCTCCACGTGCCCTTTCAGAACGTTTTAGTTTCTAGTATGTTATTGCAGTATTATAATAGTTAGAGACTTTTTTCATATTGAAACCCACAAGCAGTGGCTCGCACGCAAACAAGGTCACGTTCTGCTTTCATTGAATCTAACCGTAGGCTTGAACAATTATGGTCGTGTTATTGTTCTTACCTGCCTCAGGTGGCCTCAAATCACCATCTCTTTTAACTTTGCTCTACGTTGGTCTAATATTAATGACTCTGTGTAAACGATTCAACATCAATTGATTTGAACTCTTACTTTCATTAAAACACCGAGAATCGAACTGAACTGGTTGTTCTCAAGGTGATCGTGCAAAAAAAAACCTTTGGCTAAATACATTGGTATTTCAATCGACAACTTCAAAATTCTTATCACCCAAGTAAGTTGCTAACTTTTTTTATTTCAGTTTTCTCTGTATCTAATGTACGAAGACACGTTCCTTTTTTTCCTTTCTTACATGGTTCTCTGATTTGAGACAGATTTACCTTCCGTTCCCTCCAACTTGTTGAAAATAAGAAACATTGCGGAGCCTTTGAAGTTGCCATTGTTATTATTGCGATCTGCAGGAAGGAGATTTCCAACAAAATAACCAAAAAAATACAATAATCTCAAATCAACATTAAACCATAAAAACCACTGCCATCAAATATTTTCATATAACAGAAGAATGAAAAACAAATACAAGGCATTCTAGACTTTTTCCATTAATTTGAGTCTTAACTGATCAAAATATTTGCCACTAGCTAGCATATTAACTTGCTCATTCATTAACCTTGGCCATTTTGTTATGAAATTTAGTTCAGCTCAAATGGTTGCCCGAAAACATGCGCTTCTTTCCAGCAGATTCCTACCAGTCAAAATAGTTTGAAAACCACAAGAATGAATCTCATGCTGTGGATGCAGAGATTTACATCTTAAAAATTGCAAACCAAGTGAGCATAAATGAGAGAGGGAAACTTCTTAATATCGCGCGCGCCATGTGAATTCCGGGTTGGGCTATTTTTAGCATTCGCATAAAGTCAATTTTCGCCTCGCCCTACTCCACTGAGTACGTCAAAAATTGTGTCCTTCATCCAAACCTGGAAGTAGCGAAAAACATGTAAAGATTTTTGGGGAAAAACATACATTTTGCGTCTTTTTGAGTGTTCAACAGCTTCAGTCGTGTTTTTATCAGAGAACAGAACATAGCCAGTCCTGATCTTTTTACTTTGTCTAATAGATTTTGTCGAAAAAAGTGAGAAAAATCGACGAAAAGTATGTTGTTTTTGAGCGCGCCTGCACAAGTCCGCGCCATCAAAAAAATTAAAAACCAAACGACTTTGGATGCTAAAAATAGCCCAACCGGGAATTCACATGGCGCGTGCGGTATTAATAAGTTCCCCTCTCTTATTTATGCTGTCTTTTGCAAACTCATTGTTTTTGCCTTTTCACCTAATAGTTTGTCATCAAATAACTCAACCCTTGCCTTCAAAAAGATTTATAAATTTATTTCAACTTCCAAAGTTTTTGATGTCGTGGTGGTGTATGGTCATTACTATATATAGAACCCTTGCATGTGATGTCAAAGCAGCTCAATTTGGAAGAAAAAGAATAAAAGAATTTCAATCTCCTGAGAATTGGAACCTATTGTTTTGTCCTCCAAATTGAGCTGCATTCCGACGTGCAACAAGGGGTCTATATCAACAGTTTTGTGTTCACGTTAAATAAAACGCGCGCGAGTTCCGTCACTTCAATAACCATGGATTTCGACAATTTTCTCGATTGCATGGGCTACCTGCGGATATTCCAAGATGGCGACCCAAGCTCTAGTTATTCAGTGGCGAATATTTAAAATCATGAATAAACTTTTGATTTTTTGTGTGAAAATACATTCGTTTGTTAAGATTTGTTCATATGTCATTAAGCAATATGTATATAGTTTTGGTGTTTTTATAAAAAAATGTATATCTTTTGGCTGCGAGAACTAGATAAAAACGATTTCGTTTTCATTTTTGGTAGAATTAAAATTGATTGATCAGGATGTACACGAACAAGTTTTCCGTCGGCAAGGGAGTGAGTTTCATTGATATCAAAGGATGGATGGAAGGATGGAAGGGTGGATGGAGGAAGGGAGGGAGGAAGGGAGGGAGGGAGTAAGGGAGAGAGGGAAGGATGGATGGAAAGATGGAGGGATGGATGGATGGATGGATGGATGAATGGAAGGATGGAGGGATTGATGGAGGGAGGGAGGGAGGGAGGGAGGGATGGAACAGTTCAACGTTCACAAAAGTTCTGCCATCTAACTAAAATAATTTGATTTTACACTAGTGTTCAAAATGCTAAGTATACCGTCAAAAATAAAAGTCAGATGTGTCAGTGAGAGTCTAAGCAAGACCTCATTATCAAATATTCGCAAACCAATTTCAGACAAATGTCAGCTAATCCACATGAAGGCGCTGTAAAACTAAATTTTTCTGAAAAAATTCTTTCTTTCAATTGTTGCTGTTTGGTTTAATTTGAAATCGTTGTTTTCAAGAGGGGGTTCATATTCCGGTCTTTAATTAATGTACCCCTTTATTTACCTTACGATAACAAAAAGGGTACTTATGAAACACTAAAGGAGCTTCCTTTGAGAAACCCGCTCCTAACTGTTTTCTCTCAAGTATTTTTTCTTTATTTTGTTCATCGTTAATTTGCTACGCAAAAGTTTAGAGTCTAACAGTCTGTTACTAAGGCTTTGGTGTTTTTTTATATAGTTTCAGTTCGAGTTTTGAGTCTGTTTGCCTTGAAGACAACTCTCTGTTTTAGACCAAAGCATTTCTGGTTTCAAAACATCAGATGGAAAAAAAAAGAAAGCTACGAACCTAAAGTTAGAATCGATTCTAACGCTGCTACTTTTACAGAAGTACTTCAAGACAACACGTTTTACGAAGGTTAGCGTTATACTAGCAGACATACATCTTCTTTATAAACAATGTAGGCGAGGAAAAGCGCCTTTCGTCTTGATATGCACTCTACATTAAGAACATTCCTAATATTGGCACATGTTTAAGGTTCAGATCATTGATATTATCAGTATGAATACTTCATAACATATATAAGCATTTTCTGGTACTTTTAATGTCTTTATAGTTTTATTTAGATATATCATAAGGGAAAATGTATGCTTTGGTATACCACAACGAGAGAGATTCGAGGAAATTCAAGGATTTTCACCTTAGTGTCGAATAGATTTCGAATAAACGATAATAAAAGAGGAAAATGATGTGTTTAAAATGTATTCTCTATAAGACAGCAAACACCTGTCTTCCTACATGTCCTTAACAAAAAACACGAATAGCGGGGACTCTTGTCCTCTTCTTTATTTATTTTGGATAATTTTTGCATATTTGATAAAGGAATTTTGCCATGCAAAGCATTCTGACTCTTTTCTGCCGGTAAAATATGTTAAAAATTATCTAGTACTAATAAAAATTATCATACATAATTCATGCAAATAAGTTGTTAATTTGAACGAAAAAGGAAAATCATAAAAGATATGTTATTCAGTTCATTTTAGTACTTAATTTTTAATGAGTTATTTTAAAAACTTTTTGCACATATATTTAGGTATTGTTGCTCTTGTTTTTCTTCTGCTTCAAATCTTCTTCCTCTTCTCGGCTTCTTTTTCTTCTTTCATCATCATCATCATCATCATCATCAACATCATCATCAACATCATCAACATCATCATCATCATCATCATCAACATCATCACCACATCATGACCATCATCATCATGCATCATCATGACCATCATCATCATCATCATCATCATCATCATGACCATCATCATCATGACCATCATCATCATGACCATCATCATCATGACCATCATCATCATCATCATCATCATGACCATCATCATCATCATCATGACCATCATCATCATCATCATCATTATCATCGTCGTCGTCGTCGTCATCATCATCATCATCATCATCATCATCATCATGACCATCATCATCATCAACATCATGCATCATCATGACCATCATCATCATCAACATCATCATCATTATCATCGTCGTCGTCGTCGTCATCATCATCATCATCAGGAGGGAGGCAAGGGTGCTAGAGCTCACCCCCCCATCTTAAAATTTTTGGGGGTCTGAGCCCCCCCTACTTTTTTAGGCAAATTCAGTTCACATTTTTAGTGTGAAAATCGGGTTTTTTCTTTGGTTCGTCGATTTTGGCGTTCTGCTACTACTACTAATTCTTCTTCTCCTCCTCCTCCTTCTTCTTCTTCTTCTTCTTCTTCTTCTTCTTCTTCGTCGTCGTCGTCGTCGTCGTCATCGTCGTCGTCGTCGTTGCGTCTTCTTCTTATTATTATTTTTCTTTCTCTATTCTTCATCATCATCAACTTCATCTTCGTCATCAAAATCATCATCTTCTTCTTCTTCTTCTTCTTCTTCTTCTTCTTTTTTGCCGTCTTCGTCGTCTTCATCGTCGTCAAATAACCTCAAGCCATTTTGATCGTTTCCATATGCCTACCCCCTTCACACAATTCAAGTCCCTCGTTAAATGCTTTAAAGTGGCGGCAAGTTGGCCGCATTCTCGGTTCCATTAACAACTGTTCTCACTGCTCAAGGACACTATTAACTCGAGATCCTTTGGAATCAACTAAACTTTCACCTAAGAAACCCTCTCGAAAGAATATTATTTTTGAGCCTAAGTAAAAAACGACCATGATTTTCTTTTGATTCAAGAATATTCTGCTTTCAAAGTCTTCTTCTTTTAGTTCCTTTATCTTCAGAATCAAAATTCCTCCTTTTGTGTTTTTTGATGTCGCTCAGTTCATTAACAGAATATGCACTGAGCTTAACATTCTTTATGATTATTATATTATTAGTAATACAATTGCCAGGGGCCGTTGAGAGGTTTATGAAGCATTGGATTTATCTTCTGCTCTTTATTCAACGAATCAAGTCACCAGATATTTCTGTTCTATGCCATTAGTATACACATCTTCTATAATTTATTCATATAAAGGCCAGTATTTGGTTATCTCTGTGGTACAAACACTACTTATGGGTACAGATTATTTATTTGAATAGCTTGATAGCTTGATGAACTTGTTCAGCTTGCATTGCTTCGCTTGGTCTTCTAGATAGTATGTGGGTTCCAGATTCAATCTTGTTTTGAGGGTAGAGTAAAATATAAGATTGTTATCATTGGTTGATAACAGAAACCTCAGTACAGTTGGCATACAGATGCTGCGGGTTCCTTTGTGCTGGGATTGGCCAGGAATTGATTGAATAGTTCTTACTGTTTTATTATGTTTGCGTCTTTCCGGTCTCGGGATTATTCCTTGCCGTCGTTATCTTTGTGTTTTCTGTTTTTTTTCCCTTGTTATGTCCTGAGAAGAACTAACTGCCATTGACAAACAACTACTATCTTTATGATCATGGAACAGGCAGTTGTTGTATTGTAAAGATGCCACGAAACAGGGCACATTTGGTAAGACAAATATAAACATATATAACATATTTAGAAACGAAATAACAGCAATACCACAGTGATTGATACCGGCAAAGGGTTAGAGAAAACCTAACGAAACAAAATAAGAAAATTGAATAGGAACTTTTTGGCCTGAGAGGCTTGGAAAGTTTGAACTGAGTGAAAAATGTTTCTGTTCGAGTTCTTTTGATTTGAATAGTATTTTCGTAACCATATCGTTCAGATCAAGAGACCAAATATCGTTGTAATTGTCGCTGCTTGCGTTTACCCAGTTGACGTCAGATAGATTCTATTCTTGTCTTACGCCGTAAGTAAAAAACGCACGAGTCACACAAACTTAAAGTGTCCATCTAAACGATGCTCGTCAAGTTTAGATGACGTTTATCCTGTAGGGAAAAAAAATCGCTGCCAAAACAATTTTCCTAAAATGTTTACATTCCTCCTCAATTCTTACTTTTATGTCGACAAATTCTTTGAAATCCCTTAATTAACGAAGGATTTGATTTTCTTAATTCTTTAAGAAGTATTATCTTATTTTTAGGTATTTTTAGTTATTATTGTATATCAGGTCTGTATGTCTAGGTATTAGCGAGTTGTATTGATAAATCTGGTTATGGTTTTGGAAATATTCAACAGTATATTTTGATGAATAAATCTTAAGTCAGATTAATATAAAACTCATATAATTTGATAAATCAAAGTTAGGGAAGTGTCAGGCATCCTAGCTCTATCATATATATCATACCTGTCCATGTATACATTACAGTCATGTCTAAATACATTAGTAATCACAAATATAACAGTATTTGTCGCTTTTAAGTTAGCAAGTGATTACGTACGGTACGACAAAAGAAATAGCTTAATTGCTTCTAAAAGAAGGAAGTTAGAGAAAAAGAATTTTTGACATAATCCAAAATCAAAAAACCCGAAGGATTTCAGCAAGAGAAATAAGAGGTTTGTTTTTCCGCCCTGCGAATTACGACTGACTGACATTTATTTATAGACCTCTTACAAGAGCTGCAGTTGAAGATTTTTAATGCAATTGGACTTCTGGTTGGGTAATCCAATTGCACACACTATTGAAATTACGATGGTATACTGCTTAAATCATTACTGAAACATAGGGGAAGCTTTCTACTACCTCATCTATATCCGTGCCATTACTATCCATTATAATCATTTCATAAAAGGAGACCTTTTGTCTCGCGAATTTTGGAAATAGTGCTTAGCATGCGATGCTGTTCAACTCCTTTTTGACAGCTAAGCCAACATTTATGGCTTTTTGGACTCCTGCAATGTCTTAATTGAATTGGAAGCCCGCGTTTAAAACCAATACAAAAACAAACAGACAAATCAAAAACCGTCTGCCCTGCCATAGTAACATCCAGTGATGGCAAAACTTTGATCAAATCCATTATGCTTCTTGATTTATAACATCGAAAATGCGCTTATTACGTCCAACGTATACCGTTAAATATGCTAATGATATAAGCTTTGGTCCATTACGAGTTTTAAGCCAAAAATGAATTTTTCATTTGACAAATTGGATGTAACGTTTGCTATAAAGGATTAGCAGTTAGAGCTCAACATCACCACAGTTTTAACACTGGCCACTACCTCAATATATAAAAAGCGACTAACAGTCTAACTAACAGTCCTTGGTCTTTAACTGTCTTGTCTGATTGTCTAAAACAGTTCAAAGGGTTGTTCGGTTAGTCTTGCAAGACATTATTTGT
This sequence comes from Anthopleura xanthogrammica, assembly GCA_964019055.1. Lineage (NCBI taxonomy): Eukaryota > Metazoa > Cnidaria > Anthozoa > Actiniaria > Actiniidae > Anthopleura > Anthopleura xanthogrammica. The sequence goes on along the minus strand of OZ025214.1, from coordinate 13,350,388 downwards.
GGCTGGTAACGAAACATCTGTTTTTCAACTGGTTATCCAAACCAGCATTCGTAAGAGAATCAAAAAAGCAAGTTGTTATTACCTGTTCTGGTAAGTTTGGATCGATTTGATTTGTAAATATTAGATTATTATTACTTGATAAAGAAAGAGAAATCTTTCGCGAAAGTGTCAAGCAGAGTTAACTCTAAAACTGGAAGATTATTCAGTAAATATTTTATTATTTAAGAAAAGGTTAGGTCAAAGGGAAAGGAGCTCGACGAATCATTGATGTATATATATATACATGATATAAAATATTCGTTTTTATTCCATAAAGCTTTCGAGTTGTAAAACATCTAAATTATCGACAAATCTGTAATGTAACAGCGTAAAGAATCTTAGATATAAACGAAAAGCTAAAACTTAAAATTAATACCAAGAAATATATCGAGAACATTCTTAATTGACGCAAAACCAAATCATAGCATACTAAGTGTAATTGTTTCTTGAACAGTTCGTCAAAAACGCATTGCTCGTTAGATAAATCGTAAATCATATATTACAACTGATATGAATAGACATGATAAGACTGCCGAAAAAATAATATGAATTTAAGTAATCTGTGCGAAAAAAATGCGTTGATAAAAGTTGTAGCAGAGTGCTAAATTACTGCAAGTGATGCCAATGAAGATAGACCTATTTTGGGTTGGTAGGAACAAGGCCACGTCCGGGTGAACATACGTACGATATTTTATACCTCAGAATGCAATATATTTTTGGATTGTTGAATTAGAAACGAGTGACGCTAGTTATTGCTCAAAATGCTGAACAAACACGAGAATTGAAGGCGGTTGACCGCATATAAAAATGTAAACATCTCTCGTTCAGTTCAGAAAGCCATTGTCAATTAAGTTTCAGGCAGGAACAAAAGGTTTGGAAAACGTCATGCGGAGTAGATCAATACTGTACTTAAAATACCCGCTGGTAACCTTTGCTTCTATTGGGGGATTTAAATTGTTAATGGTGCTGGAAAATAAGATAAGAAATACGTCTAGGAACAGTTGGGTTTGTATTCGTAGTTGGGCTAAAAGTACTACTTGCAGAGACTGGGCGCTTCCTTCCGCACTCCCATCTCCTCTCCAAGGACAAAAATATAACTTTTGATATCAGGAGAAAACGTCTTTAACAAACTATAGTATAGTAATGCATGGATTTGTAGAAATGAATTGTTTAATTAGTGATCAGTTGGAAAAGAATCTAAAGGCTACGCTTATCCGTTTGCTGCCTCTATTATACTCATGGTCTTCCATGACAAACTATAGGACGTTTGTCAAGATGACCGGCTTCCATTTGGCATTATCCTAGGAGGGGATGGGATTGGTGTTGTTCATTCGACTTTACATTACTTTTCACAACATCGCTATATATATAGACAATAGTGCAGCTCAATTTGGAGAAAAAAACAATAGGTTTTCAGTTCTCAAGAGATTGAAATTCTTTTGTTTTATCTTCCAAATTGAGCTGCTTTGACATCACGTGCAAGAGTTATGAAACAGCGATGTTTCTTTTTAATTCTAAAAATATCCCTTTTATTCGTCGTAAAGTGGTTACGTAGCGTGGCTAAGGTTGCCAAGCAACCAGCAGCTATCAGACATTAACATTACTGACGCCAGTTTGATGACGTCAGCTGACGTCATAAATGAGAACTCTTGCGAAAACACTTGTGCTATTTATAAAAATAGTTTGTAATTGATTCGTGAGTTTTGATAATTTAGTAAATGAACTATTTTATTAATGGTATTGTTTTTTTTTCTCTCTCTTTCTTGCAAGCTTGTTTCTTAATCTACTGGCCACTCTTGGTCATTTAGTTCGAAATCCACGGACAGATTCAGATTGCTAAACGGCAAGAAATAACTCGACTGAAATTAGTATTAAAAACGCTTGTAACAGTCGTCGTGGTGCAATGTTTCCTAATTACTGACCATGTGTCATTCCCTAGAGTTTCATATATTTCTTTGTTTAACGTTTGTGCATGAGAAGTCACATGAATATGGATACCACTACCACTACCACTACCACTACCACTACCACTACCACTACCACTACCACTACCACTACCACTACCACTACCACTACCACTACCACTACCACTACCACTACCACTACCACTACCACTACTACTTATATTATTATTAATAATAATAATAATAATAATGATAATATTAATAATAATAATTATTATTGATCTAGGGAAACGTACTCGCCTTTATAGCTAGTTTCAGTAGGGCCCTGCGGAAAAAAAAAATATAAATCATCAAATCCTAGAATGTTATTCCATATCAGGCATTGTTAATGTGTTGAACCCCGCGGAAAATAATGAAAAATATTCACTTCCTTCTCCAAATGTGCCTGGTTGTCTTTGACAGACTTTTTCACTATTGAACTTTAATTTATATGAGCGATAATGAATGAACTACGATTCGAAGTGCCTTTAACATGACACTAAAGATTAACGATCTTCTTGATGTAGCTACTTCTAACCAAACCCTACAATATCAAACGGAAAATGCTCATGTTAGACTAATTGTTTTACTCATAAGTACAGAATATTTGTTTTTGAATTCAAATTTCTCAAACATTTCTTATTTCTGGGTGTATTTTTACTTCCTTTTTGTCCTTTTTTATATTTTTTTCTCTGAATCATAAATCATAATTGCAGTTCATTTTCAATAGCTTGCTAGACCAGCAGGTGCAACACATCCATACAATTTCAAAATTAAACTCGGAAAAGAATTGGTTTAGTGGAGAATGGAATATTTTTTCCTTAACAATAATCTCCATTAACTCGTTTTTCTTTTTTGTCTTTTTCTTTTTTCTTTTGGAGAAACTTTAAATGAAATATACTGAATGTGATATGCTCTTAAATTTGCATATTTGTATCCATGGATTATTGTAATCTAGAAAAGTCATATTGGTTTAAAGAAAGTTGAATCTAGCCAGAAACCCATCAACATGCAACTCTTACATGAACCAACTATTTGTGAACGATCGCATTACCAGGAGAATGTTAATACCAGGAAACTAAGCATTACTTCCAGGAAGGCTGAAGGTAAACTGTAAGTTTACGAAATATATCCTTGAAAATAGATTGTTTTCTCGATATATTTGTTGTATTCCTGGAAAAGCGTCCAATATCCGAAGAGCTTTTGCCAGGTCAGATGAAGTTGTGGTGATGACAATTTGTTAAAAAGAATGTCATTTCCTTACTGGTACTTGAGTATTTCCTATCTTTAAAAGGGCTTTTAGGCTTTTTTTCCCTTTCAAATATGAATGATGTGATCTGAAAAATATTATCTAGGAGATTCTTTTGTCGATCACAGAGTTTTTTTTCTGGTCAGAAACTCAAATGATTCTTTCATGACCGCATAAAAATTGAAACTTTTGGATTTAGGGAAAAATGAACATGTAGATTAAAGAAATTATTGCCCACATTTTGTTAATTTGTACGTGACTATTGCGGCCGCGGCGGCCATTCTGTTCCTCTTCTAAATGCTACATAATCGTGAATGTTTACTGACATTAGAAAGTTTTAATCAAGTAGATGAATTCAACGAACGGAAATTCCCTTCTCCTTGTTCATCCTTTGTAGGTCAAGCGTTTTTTACATCAAAAAAGTAGAAGTTTTTCTCTCAGTTCAAAGTTAAGCAGTTCAGAACTCTTGCCTTAAATTTAAAGAAAATCTTATCTTTTATCTTATCTTTATCTTCTATTTTTTATTCTATATTTCGATATGTCTGTTTACTAGGAAAATGTTCGAATTATAGTGGCATTCATGTTCCATTACCATCTAAACCTCTTTTTTTCCATCGCTCGATCCTTTTGAAGGCAAGAAAAAATTGATTATGCTTAGCCAATGAAATGTCTGCTATGAGCACTCATATCGTAAGGACTAGTCACATTGCTCTTTCATCTATACCGCCGAGGCTTTCCCGCCCTAAGAATATATATGAATATATATAACTGTTCAAAATCTCGCGTTCTGATTGGTTGGGAGCGCGTGCATTATAAGAGCACAGAGCATGCGCACGCATTTTCTATTTCGCCATTCGTGTACAAAATATCGGCTACTCTAATTTGTATTTTATAAAAGAAATAAAAAGCTTGCTAGATGTTGTATGTGGAGTTATAAAGCGCTCGTCAAACATTAATAAAATAAAAGAGTAAAATATATCAGGGATGATATCCCAAGCTTCGGTGCTATTTTTGTTGACAAATAAAAAGTAAACAATCAGCAACTCAGCTCAACTCATGTATATACACATCTATATATATGTATTGTAGACAGTATGAGACGTGACATCGCCAACATAGCAGGGTTTTAGAGGAGAGAGAGAGAGAGAGAGAGAGAGAGAGAGAGAGAGAGAGAGAGAGAGAGAGAGAGAGAGAGAGAGAGAGAGAGAGAGAGAGAGAGTCAAACATCGCCTAAAAAAAAAAACGATTCCAACTTTTTTTAGTTTACTTTGTATTAGATCACACCGGTGAAGTATGTCACTTGTATTTCATGTCTTGCTTTAGGAAACCCTTTTCAGTAGACAGCTCATTTGTCTATTAAATGAACATTAACAAAATCCATTAATTGAAAGAAATTAACTGCTAGTGGTTTTTTTGAAGTATACGTTCTTTTCTCTGATCAATTAAATTTAAAGCTAAGAACAAACAAAAAAATACCACTTAGTAACCTTAAAGTTTTTAAAGAGATCGCCGGTATACTACTATTGTCAGTGGCGATTCCGTTTGTCCGTCGCATCCATGCCGCCATAAGACGGGGATATCTGAGTTCGCGCGACACAGAGGAACTACAAAAAAAAAAACGTTTTTTGGGTATGTAATGTAATTATTAATGATAGATGTTATAACTACATTAGTTCAACTTTATTCTTGCTGAACTTCATAAGGAAATTTATATGCAGTAGTACTGATGGCATTGAAAATAACAAGAATAATCATGAGGAACGTTCGGTGTTGAAACATTTTTTTCCGGGTAGTCTTAATGGCACATATCAGTCAAGTCTTATGACCAACGTTTGGATATTTAAGACGACATTTTTGCAGACGGTTGTATATTTGCTACTCTTCATATTTCGTTAAAAGGTAGATATAAGTAGGGTTAGGAGGACTGTCTTCTCTAGAATGTTACAGTGGTATACTAATGCGTAATGAAAAGAGAATATTCTCCAGGTGAAAAGAATATTAAGAAGTAATGAAATAAAAAAAAACAACGGAAAAATAGAAAGGAATTCGAAAGGAAAGGAAACATACAAACTAATCATGTGGTCACATGTATATTATAATTTTTATCCTCCCAGAGGCAATGCGTAATCCTTTAAAATCTCCCTCCTCCGCTATTAGTAATCTCCGATTGTATCATTTTGCTTAATGAGGCAAAACTTTTGCAGGAAAAAGGTCGGGGTTTATACAGGATAAAATAATTTATCGAATCGCTACATGTACCCACATATTCTTCAAGAAAAGCCATCAAAGTATTGCTACAAAAGTCATTGGAGCTATCTCAAATTATCGATAATATTGTTACTTTATAATTCACTAAAACTCCTCTCGTTTACTGGCTTTTAACACTAATGAACGGATTGAACATCCAGTTGACGAACTGTCTGGATTTATTGTGATAATGGTCGTTTCCAAGGAAAAACCCTTCATCTACCGCCATCGTTTGCTGCAAATCTAACTTCTCATGCTTAATACATTCATTAAGTTAGTTCTTCTCAGCTCACATGTCTATCAAAAGCTTAATCATTTGAAAATAGAAAAAAAAGTATTGATATTGATATTACAGCACTTAAGGCACCCCTGCAGCAAACAGTGGCATTAAAATATCTTATTCTTAATATATCTTATTCTTTTAAAAGGATTTCAGTTTCTCTATGCCTTAGGCGCATCTGTAGGACGCCTCTCTGGCAAGCACTACGTTAAGCCGGCATTTTTCTTATTCAAACAGAAACGAGATTTTAATGCTATTACTATATATACATGTTTCAGAGCTTTAAAATGACTCCCATGCAGATAAAAAACTTAAATCAAACACCAACACAACATTCGGAAATGAGTTGGCTAAAACCACACTTTTTTAAGAGGCACGATAATTCAATTTTTCATTCCGTTGAGGGTGTCTTTTTTTGTTTTATTAACTTTCATCTTATCATCAAAAATTGAAAATTTATCTAATGCTTGCGATCATAAAAATAAACTACTGCGCCTTCAGCAGATACCCCGATATATTTGCATTGATGACGTCCATTGGATACTTCTATTGTTCTTACTGTATCGTATAATGTATCACTTTATGCATAGCATTGTGATTCGACCAGCTGTCATTGTCCGGATGCAGTAGTTCAGTGTTCATCCTTTCATTTTCAGGATTTCCATCTATTTCCAAGTGTATTAAAATATAATCTCTTAATTTATGTAGTTTCTTACGTCTTGGCAGGACGTACGTAGATCATAATTAATCGAGTGGAAGAAACATATACGAGGAAACCTCTATATTTGTCTTACAAGATATATATGACTTTTTGTTGCAGGGTGAAAGCAAGGAATACTTCTAAAGGCTTTTAAAGGCAACCTATACTACAAGAGAGCGATAAACACTTATTACATATATCGAGAAGAGATACAAAGTACGAGTACAAGAACGAAGGTAAAAATGGTCGATTCGTGGTCAACAAATAATCTCACAAACGGATCGCAAAGAATTGCTAACTTAACAAGCCAACCTGGTATACCTAAATTCACAACATCCACAGTGGTTCTAAGTTCACTCTTTATTGTAATATTGATAGTCTTAACGATATTCGGGAATGTTCTAGTTATCATGGCTTTCAAGACTTTTCGTCGCATGAGGCAAGTAACTAATTATTTTGTTGCATCGTTAGCAGTAACAGATATCTTGGTTGCGGTGATTGCGATGCCTATATGGGTGGCATATCTGATAACTGGACCAGTCTGGGTCTTTGATGAAGTTTTGCAAATGCTTTGGACAAGCACAGATATAATGTCTGGAATAGCATCTATATGGCACTTAACATTCGTCAGCATCGATCGCTACCTTTGCATTGCGAGTTCCTTAAAGTATCGTTCTATCATGACTAATGTTCGAGCGGTTGTCATAATCATATGTATATGGATGTATGCGGTAGTCATAGCTTCGCTTTCACCGACGCTTTGGGCATGGAGAGGGTACAGCCTTGTGGTAACTTTATTAAACTTCACAATTCCTGTTATCATTATATCGATTGCATATTTTCGTATCTTTCAACTGGCAAGATATCATGCGCATCAAATAGAATTATCTCTGGGTGGAAAACATGGACGATTTTTTAAAAAAGAGCTCAAAGCCACGAAGACTTTGGCAGTTGTTATAGGAGCCTTCTTAGTTTGTTGGTCGCCGTTTTTTGGACTCAATTTGACTTTCTATATCTGTCAGTGCCCTCCTTCGCCCGTTATTGTTGCCATAGCGAAATGGGCTCACTATGGTAACAGCTGTTTGAATCCTCTTATCTATGGCGTCATGAACAAAGAGTTTCGAAGAGCCTTCAAGAAGCTGTTGGCACCATACTTACCAGGTAAGGAGGTGCTTGGGTTTACATTGTTTTAAAGAGTATGTCAATAAATACTTAGTTAAGTAGAGATGAAAGAGAATTGATGCACTTTGTGAACATTAACAAATGGGCGCCAGATGTCAAACGTATTATAATAATTCCATTTTCCATTTTCCATTTTCCATTTTCCATTTTCCATTTTCCATTTTCCATTGTCATTCCCCCTCGATCTCTCCCCTTAATGTAAGATACCGCTGTGTTGTTGGATAACAGGCGCATATAATACAGACTTTGTTTGGTTTTGTTCAACAGTCAATACACCTAATATCATGACAACAAATGGCGGGTTAAACTCAGCATCAAGACAATCAGTAGACATAGGACAACATCAAGCCATTTATCAACTAAGAAATTCAGGAGAAATGGAAGAACAACAACGAAGTTCATCATTATAGCATTATATACATGCATGCATCAAGCTATCTATTATTAACAAATATTAACTATTTATTATTAACAAATATTAGATATCAATAGGAACAGACATCATCCTAATAGACCTCTTTACTTTGGGCGAAATGTTTTCCCATTTCAGACCACGTGTCATTCCCTTGAGAATAAGATTCTTTGTTTGAGTTGTATCCATATTCATGTGTTTTCTCGTGCACAACCGTTAACAAAGAAATGATACTCAAGGGAATGAACTGTGGCTGCCTTACTCGTTTGAAAGCATTATCAGCCTTCGCTACGTAAATATTCGATGTCTGAACCGAAAAAGCACTGTAATATTTAATAGGATCGTATGCTGGGAGTGTCTGATGTCTGAACCGAAAAAGCACTGTAATATTCAATAGGATCGTATGCTGGGAGTGTCTGATGTCTGAACCGAAAAAGCACTGTAATATTTAATAAGATCGTATGCTGGGAGTGTCTGATGTCTGAACCGAAAAAGCACTGTAATATTTAATAAGATCGTATGCTGGGATTGATCAAGGGGGTGTATTCCCCCTTCCAGTGATTTCATTCTATTTCTATTGAAATTTATCCTTTAACTTAATTCCTTTATCCTTCTCCAAATGACGCTCAAATATGGCTTGCTGTCCTTTTCAATTCATTCTTGGTATATTTAGATTTTGTTACAGCTGCCATGATGGATGAGCACTTTCAATATGCCATCCAACATGGCGGCCAGGTTTTTGTCATTTCGTTGTTTTGGGAGTATTTTCACTTCAAAAATGCCCTCAAACATCATTCTGTATCCACTCTTATCTTTAGGCATAGGAACTTAGGTGCAACAAGTACCTCAGCAGATCAGAGATTGTCTAATAATTCCAGAAAACTTAAAATTAATATATTTGAATATTTTTAAAATAAGAAAATCAAGAATGCGCTATTCATATCTTAGTATTGAAATATAAAGCAAATAAATAACAGGAAATGCAAAATCAGACAAAAGTATCTTTTTAGGAGATTGTTAAAACTGAAAAAATGATGAAGCGGATGGGCTATAACCCCACCTCTCTGCACCAGTCCACTCTCACCAGTCCACTCTCACCGATCGATACGACCGCCATATTTGGGAAAGGTATCAAAAAGCTATACTCTAACATCCTCCATCCTCACGCTTACCAAAGGTCCATTCTGGACGATAGGCATATTGGAAAACAATATAACGAGGGATATCCCTGTCAAAAAAAGCAGAGTAGATAAACAGCCGATGAAAAAAACTATCACTAGAGAAAACTGACCTGCCTATTCATAGACATGCCTGACTACACGGAATGCCTTGGGATTTCATCCAACTAGTACTGCAGCAATTCTTCAAATCTCTGTCATAGTCCTTATTGGTTTTGGATTTTAGCCAATTATATATTGTCCTTTTGAAGTCCGTTTGCCATTTTGAATAACATCTTTTTACGTAAAAGTTGAAGTTAAAGCAGCTTAACATCGAAGATCGAAAAAAAGCAGCATTCATGTGTTCCAAAGTGACCTTTTCCCATAAGATTAAGGTTATTGAGATTAAAAGAATATATAGGATATCTCGATTCGAGTGTCATGCACATTAACATTCAATAACCAGCTTTAACATAATATATGCAGAAGGCAGAAAGCTTGAGGTAGAGATAATTTTTTTTTTAAAGAATATTTCAAATAATAACATATAAAATACGCCAAGAAGACACTCAGTTGGATTAACCTGCTTCCAAAACGCATTTAAAACCCAGATGATAAATATGAAGTGATTCGTTATGACATAATCTGTTAATAGCAAGGATGCGTTGTTCCTATGACGTCACTGACCTATTACTCTTGTCCTCGCTCAGGTTTTCGATCTGTCTTTCTTAGATCCTCTTCAAGTTTGCCCTTTACTTTCAGCTGAACAGTAACCATGCAAAATCCTATTACTTACGCCTTTTGGCTTAATGTTCATCTTTTAAACTCGGCCGTAAATTTCCGGCTAAACCAACGCTTGGGGGCTTCAGATAATAAGGTTAAAATAGGTGTAAGTATTTCATGCCAATACGCTATAATAGCAGGTAAATTGCGAAAGAGAATTAGCGGTACAAACGTTTAGTAAAGGAGCAAAAAGCATGAAAATTAGAGGAACGTTTTAAAGACATTTAGGAAAAGATGGCGAAGCATGATTAGAAGAAAGGAACGAAACAAAACGAAAAACGTATCTTTCCTATGACTTTATGAAGAGCTTTTGGTTAGCTTGAAAATGTAACTTACGAGGGACGGAGGGAGGAACGAGCGAATATTCGTGTCACAACAGAACAGCGCATGTCAAAGTTCAGCTTGAAAGGAAACGTTACTGGAACTTTAATGATACACCACCCGCAAAGAATGACCATTAGAAGGCAGGGTAAATTACCGTGAAATGATTCCTGTACGTTAGTGTGTTCGAACGGACTAATTAATGATATTCTTCAAGTCTGCCTCACGTAGCCCTTTCCAAGTAAGTGAGCAAAAACATTCTGTAGACGGCGCTGTCTATGGGTGTCAGAACCTTAACATTCCTCAACCAATCACACAAGAAAGCTGGAAAGGTAAGATTGCTATTTGATAGTGTCCATCTTAGCTGCATGGTCTGCTTAATCAATGTCAGTTATAGTCAGAGCGCAGTCCGATAATGGTATTTATTTTACTATTTTTCAAACTTATGAAACGTAGAAGGATCAAACATGATTTTTTTTCTGTTCCACTTTTCTGTATTTGTAGCGATTAGCTCCTGTTTGACAGGAATAAACTTGGATGTCCATGTTGTGTTTTCATTCCTGATTATACTAATACGATACACAGTCACAAACTATTATATAACATGTGCGTCAACAACCGACAATGTGCGCAGTCTTCATGGGGGATTTTTTCAGGAGTGTGTAAATGCGTGGAGCGAAAATCTGTATCAAATCCGTTTGGACCAAGAAAGATTAGGGTAAGCTACCATCTGTATAGAGTGATAACATGATATTCACTTGCTCTCGAGTTTCGACTAAACAGTAAACGTAAAACAAGGAGCTTGGCATCCTTGATATATTCCTCAAAACTAGCTAGAAAACCACAGGAAAATTCTTCCAATCTTCTTGCCTGATAATATTTTGTTTGTAATTTCTTTTATATCTTTTGATTATATCAACCAATGGTCGTCATATCTTTTTTAGTTTTTCAAAACGCGACGCTACTGTATAGCATTAAATCTAATAAGTTTATTTTACGACCATCACTCCTCGTAAGGGTCTCTTCCGTGAGGTTCACTTCATACAAACTACCACTACATTCTATATTTGCAACAAACAACTCACATGTTGATTTTTATGGAGGGAGGAAAACCAGAGAACCTGGAGAAAAACCCTTGTGGCAAGGGAGAGAACAACACATCAAACAAACTCAACTCACATGTTGATTTTTATGGAGGGAGGAAAACCAGAGAACCTGGAGAAAAACCCTTGTGGCAAACAAACTCAACTCACATGTTGATTTTTATGGAGGGAGGAAAACCAGAGAACCTGGAGAAAAACCCTCGTGGCAAACAAACTCAACTCACATGTTGATTTTTATGGAGGGAGGAAAACCAGAGAACCTGGAGAAAAACCCTTGTGGCCAGGAAGAGAACAACACATTAAACAAACTCAACTCACATGTTGATTTTTATGGAGGGAGGAAAACCAGAGAACCTGGAGAAAAACCCTTGTGGTAAGGGAGAGAACAACACATCAAACAAACTCAACTCACATGTTGATTTTTATGGAGGGAGGAAAACCGAAAAAAGTCCATGCGACTTATGCCAACCAATGGACCACTTGGACGATAAGGCGGGCATCCTGAATGGCAAGGCATTATGGGGCGTCCAGGGGGGCAAAACAAAACAAAGATTTCGGATGATATAGAGATTTTCGTTTATTAATTTTGTATCTCTTGTCAAAGTGTCTTGTGGTGAACTGTTAATGCTAATCGAGCGTCATTACTGCAACAAAGCTGTGTATATTTGCCCCCTACCAAGATGGCAGCCGCCGCATCGTCGAAGCACTCCATTGCAGAGCAATTGCTCCAAAAAGCATCCACAAATGGAACTTAACATATAATAACTTCCATCTGCACCGGAAAATAGAGAGAACAAAACCCCTAAAGGTTCAGATATAGTAGTATGACGTCAAACATCCAGTAATCATCATCAACACATGGAGAACTCCGAAAAAATCATGATATCTACATAACTAAAGAACCAGACCAATTTATGGATAGCGGCAAGGCTTCTTTCCGTAGTTTCCCACAATCCCTTACGATTCTGGTCGTGAGGCAGAGGTCACGATCATTTTTAACGGTGAACCTTTACATTTTTATACAAATTTTACCCAAAATTTGTATACAAAAATTACTTTTCTATTGTAATGCGCATTTGAAAACGAATGTTGAAACCTGCGCAATATAAATCAATTTGATTATTGATTGATTATTATTATAGTATATATAGTGTGCGCCTGACAAGCCCGGTACTACAGTTCTGACTACGTTGGCAAATCTGGTGCATGCTTTACCATTCTATACCACTGAACATGCGTGTTTCAGTGACATCATAGTTTCCTAAGACATGTGTTTTCATTAACCTATACCTATGATTGGTAGAGCCATGAGGGCCACGTCAGAAAGTTTATGTTTCGATAAAATAAAGAAATCGTAGTCTAAATATCAGTGTGCTAGGAACAGATACACTTAGTTATGTTTGGTTCAACAAATTATAGGACGAAAACTTTCTATTGCAGCTAAAATCATCTACACCAAGTTGTCATAAATTTTAAGGAAATACGCAACACAATATTCCAGAAAAGCTATTTTTGAACTAGTTCTAGACGTTCCCTCGTAAGTGTGTTTACGTCTATATGATACTTTTGCTTGTAGTGTTGCCTTTTTTTAAAGTATTTGTGTTGTCTTATTTTTAGAATACTTTTAAGGCACTTAGGATACAGTGATATAGTGTTCAGTATACTAAGGTATGATGATCAACTGGGCAACAATAAGAATATATTGAAGGTCTGTCATTCACAAAAAAATATAGTCAGACGGCTAAAGATTGGAAGTTATTAACGAGAATATATTGACATGCAAAATCTTATGAAAAAGATAATAGAATAATAGAAATAAACCGTGAAAACAACTGACGGTTATAGAGGTACGAACTGCATTCAAAAGAATTGTTGTTGCAAAATACCTTCAACCTTTTTATCGATACCTTGAAACATCCTCTGGATGGAACCCTGAAACACCCTCTAGGCTCATCTAAGTCAGGGCATGCCTAACTCCTGAAACATCCTCAGGACTGAGTGATCTAAGTCAAGGCATGGCTAACTCACAGATCGATCCCTGAAACAACCTCTAGTCTGATCTAAGTCAGGGCATGGCTAACTCACAGATAGAACCATGAATCAACCTCTGGGCTGATCTAAGTCAGGGCATGGCTAACTCACAGATTGAACCCTGAAACAACCTCTGGGCTGATCTAATTCAGGGCATGGCTAACTCACAGATTGAATTGGAATTTAGCTCAATGAAGGCATTAAATTAACTGATGATGTTAATCTAGATTTAGTATAGTCAAGTCAAGATAGGATCTGTGAGGGTGGTGAAGTCCATTAGTATGGTTGCATTACTGATCAATCTTATCGTTAGAACCAGAGTTAATAGAGGGGATAATCCCCTCTATTAACTCTGTTAGAACCTACTCGTCTTGAATCACACCCACAGGAGGAAAAAAATTACTAAAGATGATATGAAGGTACAATGAAATAAGCTTTTACAGATAATGACAATCAATTACTGTTACTGGACTGCCGTGGTCTTAATACTGTTGTCGACTCGTCTAATAAATAGCATAAGAGCTATGTTATAACCACAACATGTTATAACCACCGACACAACAATATATAAACACAACAAGATTGCCAATCCAAACGATTATGAGTTTGAACCATGCTTTAAAATCTTTTGAAAAAAAACAACATTAATAATGTTGGATCTGTGCGTCTCATTAGGATTATAAGATTTGTCGAGATGCTGAGATAACTTCCCATTCAAAGCTGTAGCAGTGGCCCTACACACATTTGAATGAAGCGAAGTTCGAGTTAAGACTCGCCTAAGCCTTATTTCATTCTGAATATTCGCAGCATTTGAGATACATTAGATCTTGTTAAAATTTCCCGTGGGTGAGTGAATCAGATAAATCAATTTCCACAAAAATAATAAGGAAAGTCTTAGCCATTCTGATTATCTTAGGCACAGTTCAGATGTCAAACTTTTGATGCGTCGAATCTGATTGTTTTTGAGGTGGAGCGCTGTTTTCCCTTAAACTAGTAGACGTGGGTCGAAGTATGGAAACCAAACTTAACACATCATATCGTCTCATTGCGCTAGGCAAAAGAGCTGATGTCTTACATGGTAGTTCACACGTTTTCTTAGCCAGCCACTGGCCGCAAAGATAATTAGATTCAACGCGGAAACGTCTGACGTCTGAACTTTGCCTGAGGATTATATTTTCCAAAATTCCCCGCAAAATTCAATGAAAGCAAAAATAGCATGTTATGGTATTAAGAGGCTAAAATTAGTGGGTATCAAAAGGACCGACATACGGACCCTTGAATCATCCCGAAGCACTAAACAGGGTCTTTGGTTCAACGAGTTGTTGAAAATATAGCTCATTTTTAGCGATTCATTGGGCGATAATCTTCTATACGCTGGAAACCATGTTATACGATGTTTGTGGGAATCCCTTTTATAATGTCACTTCAAAATCTCTTGTTCTTTCGCTTGAAGCTGTTGTCATCTTGATATCAGCTTATTGGATGAACTTCAAAACATCTTAATTTGTTTGTTCTGTGATGAGTAATAATAGATATTCTATGACATGTTGTTAAAGAACGGGCGCTAAAAATAGAATGCTCGTAAAGTAGTTAATGATGTAGAACATATGCGATAGATCCATCATCTAATTGCCGTGTTATTTTAACGACGTACTAGCACATTATCGGCGCCCACAAGCTACTATATTTAAGCAGCTTAAGAAATTCTTATAAATAATTCTCGTTTCAAGGTTCTGGGTGTTCATCCCGAGAGATTCGCGGTCAAACCATATTGATCATCCAGATATTTTCTTGACGAACAACCTTTTTTAAATTATAGGTAAGTTAGATGAAAGTATTTGTGGAATCGAGGTTGGGGTATAGAGGTAATGCTCTTGCCGCTCACGGGGGTCTCGGGTTCGAATTCCTAGACTCGACACCACATCTGATTAGAGTTTGTTAGGTCTCTCCCTTGATTGGAGGGGCTTTCTCCGCATTCTGCAGTTTTACCTCCGCAAAACCTTTTTTTAAAGCGAGTTAGCCATGCCCTGACTTAGATCAGCCCAGAAGTTGTTTCAGGGTTTGATCTGTGAGTTAGCCATGCCTTGACTTAGATCAGCCCAGAGGTTGATTCAGGGTTCAATCTGTGAGTTAGCCATGCCCTGACTTAGATCAGCCCAGAAGTTGTTTCAGGGTTTGATCTGTGAGTTAGCCATGCCCTGACTTAGATCAGCCCAGAGGTTGTTTCAGGGTTCAATCTGTGAGGTAATTTTTTCCTAGTTCTTCCTAGTAAATTATATATATTTGTAGATTTATAAATAAGAAAAGATGTCCGGATCTGACATGCGCAGTGTTCGCATCTTGCAGTCAAACGTGTTGAAAACATATAAGGTTTGCATGACTACGAATGCAAAATATTTGAAACATTTTGCAACATAAAACGCGTGACGGGACATAAAATGAAGGTGCAATCATAATCCTTCGAGTTTTCTTTTATCACTTAAAAGAGCTAAATTAAAAATCATTTTTAAGTAGATTGACTTTTAAAGTGTTCCTTATGGGCGAGTTGGAACTTTAATATCTGAAGTTCGTGATAAAAAGACATTGCTGTAGGGGTTGTCTTAATCTTAAAGGTGACAGATTTTTATAAATAATTTTCTGGAACCTTAAAAAAGCACAATCGCTGTATTGCTCGTATCTTAGTTATCATTTGCTTCTAGAATATAGTAATGCTTAAAAAAGAATTATACGATATCAGCCATGCAAGATATAATAAGCTAAATGAAGCAAGGAAACAGATAAAATCAAAATGATCGACAAGAAGTGATGGACAATGATAGTTATTCTAGTTACCTCTATTGTTGATATGTAGGTTCAATAAGTATTCTATGTTCGAGGTCTCTGTTGCACACCATTATTCTCGGCTTTGTGTAGAATATTCGTGTGTTTCTGTGAAGATCTGTAGAATTTCAAAGTGTTTGTATTGTTGAGTGAAATGGAATGCGTAGGGGGGGGGGGCTTTTTTCCTAATTCCCATACTAGTGTCTTATATTTTACAATCTTAGCCCCACCACTTTTTCCCATACTAGTCTCTTATATTTTACAATCTTAGCCCCACCACTTTTTCCCATACTAGTCTCTTATATTTTACAATCTTAGCCCTACCATTTTTTCCCATTCTAATCTCTTATATTTTACAATCTTAGCCCCGCCACTTTTTAGGGTGCCCCACAGTCCCTGAGTGGTGCATTACGTACTTTACTGTTGGTATTTGAAATGAGGCTAACACTGGCAGAGTAAATAAATAACTCTGTAATCAATTGCAAAAGGTCTATTGTTCACTTAAGGTCTTAACGACAAAAATATTTTGAAGCTCAAATATTTATCATTAATTTTTTCTTCCATTTCGTTTCGTTTGCTTGTTCAATCCTCCTTTGCCTGTCTGCTGATATAAAGGTATTACAAAAAAGGTTGGGGAATTTCGAAGGTTTTGTTGCATGTTGCATGTTGCATGTTGCATGTTGCATGTTGCATGTTGCATGTTGCATGTTGCATGTTGCATGTTGCATGTTGCATGTTGCATGTTGCATGTTGCATGTTGCATGTTGCATGTTGCATGTTGCATGTTGCATGTTGCATGTTGCATGTTGCATGTTGCATGTTGCATGTTGCATGTTGCATGTTGCATGTTGCATGTTGCATGTTGCATGTTGCATGTTGCATGTTGCATGTTGCATGTTGCATGTTGCATGTTGCATGTTGCATGTTGCATGTTGCATGTTGCATGTTGCATGTTGCATGTTGCATGTTGCATGTTGCATGTTGCATGTTGCATGTTGCATGTTGCATGTTGCATGTTGCATGTTGCATGTTGCATGTTGCATGTTGCATGTTGCATGTTGCATGTTGCATGTTGCATGTTGCATGTTGCATGTTGCATGTTGCATGTTGCATGTTGCATGTTGCATGTTGCATGTTGCATGTTGCATGTTGCATGTTGCATGTTGCATGTTGCATGTTGCATGTTGCATGTTGCATGTTGCATGTTGCATGTTGCATGTTGCATGTTGCATGTTGCATGTTGCATGTTGCATGTTGCATGTTGCATGTTGCATGTTGCATGTTGCATGTTGCATGTTGCATGTTGCATGTTGCATCCTATATTGCTGTGACCTTTAGTTGCTTGAATTCACATTGCCCATGATGCATTTCGGGCTTGGTATGCAACATGCAACAACACCTTCACCAACCTTTTTTTATTGAAATAGCTGAATCTGTTTTAGTATGCCCGGCCTAAATATTTGGATGATCACCTCAATGATTTACAGCTAAACAAATTACTAGGGCTAAACGTTATTACAAAAAAGCTTTCTATTCCTCAAATGATAGAAGTCAGTATAGATATAGTTTAAAAACTACAGGTGGTACGCCTAACTTGTCTTTGAGTCTATCGTGTGCACTGATATAAACCAGTGGATATCAGTCACTGTCACAACACGATATCAAGCAATTAGACACAGACTATTAGTAGAAAAAATGGAATTCTCTAGAGCCACCAAGCTGCATGATATCATGAAACGTTTTTAGTTCTTCATAAAACCAAGTTTAATGTATAAGATTTATCGAAACTGTGTACTGATTTTTCATCTGAAAAATTTGATTAACCAGCGATAATAATATGTCTTACGGGCTGAGCAGCTTGAGGGATGAAAATATTTGACCTTATACACATGCTGCACCTATCAGATCTTTCTTTTTCTTTCTTTCTTTCATTCTTTTTTTCTTTCGTTTTTGCCTTTCTTTCTTTCTTTCTTTCTTTCTTTCTTTCTTTCTTTCTTTCATTCTTTCTTTAGTTTTTGCCTTTCTTTCTTTCTTTCTATCTTTCTTTCTTTCTCTCTTTCTTTCTTTTTTCTTTCTTTCTTTCTTTCTTTCATTCTTTCTTTCGTTTTTGCCTTTCTTTCTTTTTTTCTATCTTTCTTTCTTTCTCTCTTTCTTTCTTTTTTCTTTCTTTCTTTCTTTCTTTCATTCTTTCTTTCGTTTTTGCCTCTCTCTCATTAAAACTGCTATTCAGATGCCTGGCGAGAGGCTATCAATTTAAGCTATCTATTTCTTGAATTAAGTAAACGATTTCACTTTACTTTAAGTACCATCACCTGAGGACAAGGCGGTGGCTCTTAATCAATTAACAAGTTTTTTCGTCTTTTTAAGAGCCATAATTCTGGAGTGACCTTAATTGTCATCCTTCCTTAATTGACGAACAGTTTTAAGTGACTACAAACAAAAATAAATTCACTTGATGAATTTTCTGAGCCATATTGAATTTTTGAATGTAGTAATGTTACAAATATCATGATTATATAAAACAAAGTTCATATGGAATAGGTGAATAGAACTAAACTGGAATTTTTTGAAAGTCACTTCCAAAGTGAAAAGTAAAATGGGAAACGAAAAAAGAAAATAAATTCAATGTAATGAAGAAATGAACAAAAGTAAAGAAAGAAATAAAAAGAAATAAATGAAGAAAAAGAAAAAAATTAATGGAAATGAGAATCAGGAAGCAAAAAAGGGGGAAAGAAAGAAAGAAAGAAAGAAATTGAAATTCGTTTGTCCTCCAAATTGAGCTGCTTTGACGTCACGTGCAAGGGGTCTATACCCATACCGAGAGTGAGAAAGACAAGTACATGGAAACCTTACCAAATGCACACGTGTTTAGCAAAACTTGTAGCAGTCAACTTCATAAAGCTACAAAGTAAAGAAAAGAAGAAAAAAACTTGTTATATAAATTAAATCTACATTACTTCAAATTATTTTGTACTCAAAAAAGTCGTCCAACCCACGTGTCGGGAATCAAGATTTGATATCTCGAAAAAAAGTATAAAAAAAAAAACGCACAAATATGACGACGACTTGTCGCTGACTATTGACGTCATAGGAAGCTGTTGTCGTTTTCTGGGGTTTGTGGTTCATTTTTCATATCAAATGAACAAACAAGTCTGCATTTGATCCTTTTTGAACTGAAAAACATATATTAAGAGTATCTACGATTATCTCGTTGATCTTTAGCTATCACTACGTACATGCAGAAAACTATAACCATAGCAAGAAATTACATCAGTTAGTTTTCTAAAGTTTTAATAGTGAACTATGAAGAAGTACTAATAAACAACTTGGTTCGAAATAGTTCTGGAAAAATATGAAAATATCTCTGAACTAATCAAAAATATTCTCACAAAGCAGGAATGATAAATGGAATAAAATATCCCCGGCATTATTATACATAAATATATTCATGAATGGCATGTGAAGTATGATAATATTTTTCGATTATTTGTAATATAATAATGATAATATTAATAGTGCATTTCTATAGCACGCACATCAACTACTTTCTCGTGGCGTAATTAATATCAAGAAATCGAGAAAATAAATACGTCTTAATGTTCTTTTGAAACACAGAGACTGACTGGGATTCGATTTGCGTATAGCAAAAGAAAAACTGTTCCATAATTTAGGAACACACCTTGAAAAGGTATTTTCTATTTAGCTTATCGTTGTTGTAAATAAATATACGTACAAATAAAATATTTTTGAACCAATGATTTTGGTCCATAAAGGAAATCAACTCAGCCTTATTAACGCTAATTCTAAATTTAAACTTCGAATTGATTGCCATATAATTATCCTTATTTGCGCAGCTTTAGAATAAGACATAGAGATATTGGTAAGATAGTAACGTTATTACTAGCCCACACATCTATCCGTCCAACAATCTATTCCTATTGACATTTGAATCGATGAACGAAATCCTAATTTAAAAAGTTAATTGAAAATTTCCTTCAGAAACTAAAAACATAAGTTTTGTGCGATCAAACAATAAAGGAACGTCAAATCTCAAACCTGAAGGGACGTTCATCATGAAAATTACTCTCAAATGTTATTTGGGTTCTCATATTTGCTTTATTCATATTTTTCAATAAAGTGAAAAAAAATAGAGAAATAAATGGAAATATTGAGAATTCTTTGAAAAAGGAAACGTGTTTTTGGTTGTTTTGTTTTCGTCTTTACAGTCAGTTTCAATTAGTTAAGGATCGAGTGTTGGTGGTTGAGCAGTTGGGCTGAAATACTTGACAATTACCGGCCCTATAGTGTTGCCTGCAGTCATAAAGACGCGAATGTTCAAGACCTATGGAGTCATTTACCCATTATGCACGACATTTCTTTTCAGCTTGATGAATTAAGAGTAGGTTAGCTACCTCTATGATATAACAAGAGTATCCTTAATATGAAAAATGGATCCTGTCTCAAGCACCTTTGACTGCTATGCTGATAGTCACAAAGTCTAAACAAACAGATCCCTTGTCAAGATCTTTCAACTTTGAAGCTCTGATAATAGCAATAACGAAAATGCTCTAAAAATGGAGTGTGGCTTTGAAGACATTTTTGAAGTTTTTTTGTAATCAGTGATTTCATCAAGGCTCTTCCTGTTCAAGGTATTTGCAATGCATTTATAGAGTGTCTGCTACTCAGTATATTTCTTTATGAGCTTGAACTTTAAAACCTTACAAAGTAAGTCACGAAATGATTTCAAAGCTAGCCTTCGCGAGACGCGCTCCTTTAAGCTTCTATTTCACATGATTATTTCATCGAGGGACTTTTTGATTAACTTGTAGCGCTAAACCGGATAATTTTCATGCGGATTATTAATATTTTTGTTAATAAAAGATAGGTTTTTTTTTTGGTTTTTCTTTGTAAACCTGATATTTTTCGTCCATATTGAAAAGCAGTAACAATGACAGCGTGGACAACGGCAACAGCAACGACAGAAATGCTCCAGGCATGGGATCTATTCTTGGCCTCTTTACGCATCTTAACATGATTTCCTTGTCAACATCCGTTCAACGATGCACCAAGAGGCTTCGAAACCTCTCCGATAAAACCTATTCAAGTGAAAATGCTTAAGAATACATATACTTGAATGAACGAGAAAGACAAATGCACGTGTCGAAGCACGCGCGTGAGAATTTCTTCCACTCAATTATATTATTTAAAACTCTTTGATTTGAGGTTTTCTACGATTGTGTATCATTTCACGGTCTTTCAGTGCAGTTATGATGCCTCCCTCCTCCAAACATTGACGAGATCCCAGAAGATTAATTAATTGAAATGTTCGTTGTCAAAATGTTCTTTTTTTATTGGCCTTTTAAGCTCGCGACAAATGGACAGGTGTAATATTCTGGTTTCCTGTTTTGAGTCGTACTAAAAAAGATAAGTTCGAAACTCGCTTAACAGTCATGCTTAGCCAGCTTCAAGACTGTATTACTGTTCGAGCTTCATCAGAGAAACACCACTAGACATCGACTCAATGTTGAAGGATATTATCTACAATTTCTCTCTCATCCTCACCGACAATTAAGGTATTACATATTCCGTATTACATATTACACTCTATTCCTTTCCTTTCAATTTTTTTTTTTTTTAAGGAATAACTGATTTCTGATTAAGAATAATTTTAGACGTTTTCGATTTTCAACTTTATTTTTTATCGATTCGTTTAAAAAAGTATAGTTATTTTGGCATTAAATGGAGATAAACTTTACGAACACTGTGCATGAAGAGACTGAAGAGAATATAGTTATTTTAAAAGGCGTTGAACACGAATTTTCATTTGCTACTTGATTTTATTTTTACTTTATCGTTGTATCCGCCGACGTGGCATTTCACTCCATGTCTTTACATAACATTGCTCTGAGCGTTTTAGGTTTAAAGATATAATCCTTTTAGGGATAATCAATATATTTAACGGGTTCCGTCCTTACTCTATGTACGCGACTCTTAAACGACTCAAGGTCATTTACGGTAAAATCTAAATACGTTAAATAAATGTCTTATCAGAAACTCTTTTGAGCCAAGCAAGCGAGCCAAATGAGCAAGAACATGGAATTTAATGGATTCCTTTAATGGCAAATATATCTATTAATAATTCAAAGAGGCCGATATATTTAAGTTAATTTGACTGTTCTGTGTTAGACAGTCTAGGGGATCACGAACCAAGTCTAACTTTGTTTTTATCGACATATTATATGACTTGGTCTGTAATTTTGCGGCAAGATTGCTAAACAACATTCATTTAGGACTTGCCCCCTGCACGCACGTCTGAATAGGTGTTTTTTTGTCTGAAACTATTTTTCAATCTTCTTAGTGAAAGAACCTTTATCAACGCCATCCAATGAAGTGGTAGCCAGGCTAAGCATCATTAAGCCACCATTAACCATATCAGCTACATTAAACCCAGCTTGGCTCCACATATATTCAGTGATTGTAGTCTCTCTTTAAATAACCAATTATTTTAACTTCAGAAGTTTATCGCTTTTTAAGGTGACTGCCTACTATAGAAAAATTAAGCTACTGCGCACGCTACTACGCAATCACAATGGCGCCATGAAGCAGGCATACACGTTTTGAACTTCAACAGGGCAAAAACCTCAAATTTTGCACGGGGCTCTATATTTTTTTCGGATTTCCAAAAGAGTACATTAAAGATAAACTTTTGACAAAGTTTGGAAAAAATGACATGGGTTTTACTAATAGAAAAAGCGCAAAGTGTAATTTTTTTGAACTCGTTTTAGACAAAATTGTCAAGGGCAAGTCGAATAAAAAATTAATTTGGACTATAATGTTGTCAATATTTTCCAAATCGTTTAACTTATATTAGTAAAACAATCTATAATTTAGAATTTAGATTTATAAATTTGAGTTCATGATCAAGAAATTGTGATTCAAAAACTTTTTCATGGATTTTTTCTATAGTAGGCAGCCACCTTAATAAGAAATGGTGAATTTGATCCTCTTTTGAAAGGTCTTTAATTCAAAAAGGCTTCATCAATCAGTAATACAATCTGTGGAGGCATCACGGTCAGGTACTAAACGATGTCAGTTAGTCACATGATCATGTCTGTTGTTCAAAGAAAACTCAATGATTCACAAACTTAGATGCTGCTAACGAAATACATCAACCTTTACTGAGTTGGCAGCTAATTCTTCAACCAGAGCTGGCATTTTTAGCTATCTTCTAACACTGATGTACATAATATCGTAAAAGATCTTGCCGTTTCACGCTTTCATTTCTAATGGATTTTCCAAGTGTTGTCGGAGAACATAAAGCCGTTGTCTGTGATAGTCCAATATATCAAGGTAACTTATCCAACTTATATACATCTATTTCAAAAACATTGTTACTATTCATACTTCAATGTAGTTGGCTTTCGTGGTTTAGAGGCGACCAAAAGTATTCTGTCCAATAAGCGTCATTATTTATTGAAATAAGTAATATTCCACTCGAACCAAATATCAAAATAGCTGCAAGAATGATAATGTTATTGCAATGAGAGATACTTGCGGCACGTTCGATTTGTTTTAATCAACAAACAGACGTCAATCTTAACGATATTTGGGGTATAAGTATCCTGTATTGCGTCATTTGTTGTCAAAATGTGCCCGGTAAAGATCGCTTAGCCTAATCAGCGAAACTGAATAGTGACTGAAAACCTCGAGTCCGAAAGCCGGTTATTCAAAACAATTAGAATCATTTTTCTGTCTGCGTTTTGCCGCTTTCAAATTTGTGAATAAAATCACAAGATGATCGTCACACACGACTCAAGATAAAGAATAAGGAATGACGTGATTATACACAGAGAATCGATGGAAGGTCCAACTGCCGTTAGATCTTAGCTTGAGTGAAGTAAAGGGTGGTGTAGCAGTAGTGCACTCGCATCTTAGCTCAGGGGTCTCGGGTTCGATTCCTCGACTCTGGATCACGTGTGAGAAGAGTTTGTTATAGGTTTCTCCCTTGACTCGAGGGTTTTTCTTTCGTTTCTTCGGTTTTCTTCCCTCCTCAAAACCGAACGTTAAATACCGATTCGTCATGTGAGTTAGCCGTGCCCTGACTTCTAGAGCAGATTTCGTATGAAGTCACGACACGCGGTTCGGTTACGGCGCGGCGCGAACACGGCATCGAATGTCGAATGTTTTCGTACACGGCACGGCACTGACACGGTCACGGCGCGGTCCGTGCCGTAAGTTATTCATAGTCATTAATTTCAGGGTTCGATGAAATTTGAATGCAGTTCAGCACTCCTCTTTGAGGCATTAGTAGCGCGGTTTTCGTTTATTTTCAGAAAAGTAAAAATAGTAACTGAATAGAAAGGTGTTCAATTTATCCATATCTTGAAAAAACCTCTGGGCTAATCAATGTCAGGGCATGGCTAACTCACAGATAAAACTCTGAAACAACCTCTGGGCTGATCAATCTCAGAGCATGGCTAACTCACAGATCAAACCCTGAAACAACCTCTGGGCTAATCAATGTCAGGGCATGGCTAACTCACAAATAAAACCCTGAAACAACCTCTGGGCTGATCAATCTCAGAGCACGAATAACTCACAGATCAAACCCTGAAACAACCTCTGGGCTGATCTAAGGGCACGGTTCAAAGTACCAGAGAACCTTCGTTCGCGACCGCGTTCACTAATAACCTCGTAGCGCACAAACCACTCGTGTATTGTCTATAAAAGCATATATTTTCTTGAAGCTGGATAAACACAGATTTCAACCATGTTGATCATTTCCTGATCAAACTTATGCGAGCTTTATAATTTTCGACCGCTCTTTTTCAATTTAATTTTCGACCGTTCCCGGAACTTGAAATCTGTGTTTATTCAGCTTCAAGTAAATATATACTTTTACAGACATTAGATGAGTAGTTTGTGTGCCATGAAGTTTTTAATGCACAACGGTCGCGAAAGTCCCCCGGTACCTCAAGGGACAGACCTAACAAGCTCTACTCACATGTGATACCGAGTCTGAGGAATCGAAATAGACCTACACCACCCTTGATTCCCCAGCTTCGTTCCATGAGAAAAGTTCCAAAGATACAGCAAATATATTCACATAAAACAGCCAAATGGGCCTAAATGATTTCCCGAGGGGATACTTCGGGGAGTTTCATACGGGGATGCTCCGCCCGGACTCTCTTCCCTTTTCCCATACTAGTGTCTTATACAGCCCCACCACTTTTTAGGGTGCTCTGCTGTCCATGAAAAGGTACCCCTTTTATACCAAAACTCACAAATTCCCACCTCTTTTCTATACCTGCGGCCTGAAAAAGGCAGCCCTTTCGGGCGGAGCATCCCCGTATAGTCCATTATAGGAAATAACCCCCGAACTAATTTCACCTTCGTTCTTTTCCATACTTTGATGTAGGAGCCAAATGTTCTGGAAACGAAATTATTTTACCAAAAAAAATCAAAAACAGATTAACTTGGCCATCCATGCCTCAGTCACTCAGTTAACCTAAGCCTAGCTTATAGAACAGATAACCCACTGAACATCAGCTGTCCAAATCAGTCCATACTAGCTCGCTATATCATGAAAAGAATCGCAATCTTCAAGTCATCGGAATCACTTTGTTGCTTTAGAAAGCTCTCTTCGTATCTTCGTAGAATCGTATCTCTCGATGAGATGATCGCCGATTGACGAACGAAAAGATTTATTTCCCGATTTAGCCATCTTCCTGGCTTTTAATCTTTTTACCAATTTGAATTGTTATCTTAACTGAGACATGTGCGGCTGCAGTAATGTCGCTAGATATTGGCTTCACATACATGTCCATTATCGATAATGGCATGCTGCATTTAAATCATGTGAGCTATATAAGGGCTGCGACGACTTAGAGCTATGTAGTACACTGAATACCACTACTTGCCGATGCGGAGAGAATGAGCTGCGAGAACTAAATCACTAGACATCAATGAGCGTCTTCGTAAGTTATCTCTCTCATACCTTTATTTTTTACTAGAATGATCAACATTATACATTAGCGCCACTTTTCATTCATTCATTCAAACTAGGAACTGCACTGATACTGTATCAGTACGCAAGCATGTTGTAGTTTATTTATTTAATTCATTAAGTAAAAATAACCAATGGGATAATATATCTAGAAGAGTCATCAAGTTACCAGTGATATGCGTCATGCCCTAAAATAATTCAATAAAACATAAAAAGAAAGCGGATCAGAGTATAGTTTCCATAGGCGGCGGAGCCAAATATGTTCTATATAGCACCATACTCCACACCGGTTTTGGGAATTTAACTTTGTGTTTTGTAACGAAAGCGAAAATACCTCTTTTGCTTCGATGATTCAAAAAAATATGATCATTTTTATGGAATATTTAATCTAAAATAGACACACCTCGAACTCGTTCGACTGAAAAATTGTAAGTACACTTTTTATTGATATAAGGAGGGAAGCACGGGATCCACACGTTTATTAGCCACTGGGTTTTAGTTTTGCTCTAATAAAACCAAAGACGGTTAAGGTGGAATCGAGAATATTGTAATCAGTTGAGTTGCCGCGCTGCCTCTAGCTTCGACCTAGTATACGGACACTATGTGTTATAATGGGTAAAGGATCTCACTAGCATGCAATCCTGATCGATGCATTTTAACTCTTATATCTTGTTCAAATTGTTCATTTATATATCATAAACGATGTGCGCCACTTCTCAAATGCTTAATATTCTTATAGTTCAAAGAAACCGAAGAAAGACACTTTGATTCATGCATCGAGTGCTGCTTCTCCTGTTACCACTGAGACCAGACGGACAGGCAGACACACACACAGGAAGGGCAGACAAACAGATAGACATGGAGCTAGATCAGAGAAGAAAAACCTAACGAGCTAAATTCCAATTAGATCTGTGAATGAATTAGCCCTGTTTTAGGGTTCGATCTGTGAGTTAGCCATGCCCTGACTTAGATCAGCCCAGAGGTTGTTTCAGGGTTCGATCTGTGAGTTAGCCATGCCCTGACTTAGATCAGCCCAGAGGTTGTTTCAGGGTTCTATCTGTGAGTTAGCCATGCCCTGACTTAGATCAGCCCAGAGGTTGTTTCAGGGTTCGATCTGTGAGTTAGCCATGCCCTGACTTAGATCAGCCCAGAGGTTGTTTCAGGGTTCTATCTGTGAGTTAGCCATGCCCTGACTTAGATCAGCCCAGAGGTTGTTTCAGGGTTCTATCTGTGAGTTAGCCATGCCCTGACTTAGATCAGCCCAGAGGTTGTTTCAGGGTTCGATCTGTGAGTTAGCCATGCCCTGACTTAGATCAACCCAGAGGTTGTTTCAGGGTTCGATCTGTGAGTTAGCCATGCCCTGACTTAGATCAGCCCAGAGGTTGTTTCAGGGTTCTATCTGTGAGTTAGCCATGCCCTGACTTAGATCAGCCCAGAGGTTGTTTCAGGGTTCTATCTGTGAGTTAGCCATGCCCTGACTTAGATCAGCCCAGAGGTTGTTTCAGGGTTCTATCTGTGAGTTAGCCATGCCCTGACTTAGATCAGCCCAGAGGTTGTTTCAGGGTTCAATCTGTGAGTTAGCCATGCCCTGACTTAGATCAGCCCAGAGGTTGTTTCAGGGTTCAATCTGTGAGTTAGCCATGCCCTGACTTAGATCAGACCTGAGGGTTTTTCAGGATTCGATAGTATTTGAAGTCCATCTTCGTCACTTACCCTTTTAGCTTAAGGGGCACCTGGACGAAAATCGATGAAAATTGGAAATGACTTGAAACTTGGTTAAACCTATCTATATGGCTCTAATAGTAGCCAAGCAACATATTTTCTTCACAGTTAAAAGTGGTGGGTAAAAATTGTTCATTTTTTTCAGCATCTAAATTGTGAGTAAATGACGTCATTTACTCAACCCTATTGTTCTCTTAGTTTTTAAACCAAAATTTCTCAACTGCAAGTGGCTCCCAGGCTAAGATTTTTGCAAATCTGGTTTTCCTGATCATAATTGAGTAATATTATTCTCAAATATTTGAATTATTCGGACTTTCGAAAATGGGGGCGTTTTCCTCCAAGTGCCCCTAGCGATATGAATGAATGGCATCCTTACTAAGTGTATACCCCGTCATATCATGCATGTGGGATTCTAATATACGAAAAGCCAAGGGCAAAGTGACCATTTGTGGGCGTATACAAAGACTGATTTGGTAAGAAACAAGCAACTGGGTCATCCCAATTTGATAACGATAAAAAGGCTAGAAACATGAATGCAAATAGCCCCCTTCAAAGTTTCCTGAGCCATTTTGAACGGCAGCATTTACCACCTTGGACAACTATTCACATGTCACTCTCTATCATTGCAAGGTCACCTTATGTCTCGCTTCGATGAAAAGGCACGGCTACCTTACAAGATGGTGCAGGGAACTGTGAGCATTTTGTAACTATCTTCTCACATCACGCTGTCTAATGAAGAGAGTAACAATTTCTTGATTGCGAACGAGGAGGATATACTATAATTGATATAGTACTGCTATTTTAATTTTTCAATAACTAGATGTTTAGTATATCTTTTCTTTTTTGTATCTACACATTGTAATTTTAATATTCCATTAAGATTTTTGTAAAGCTTTGAGACTTCGTGTAAAGCTATAATTATATTATTATATCATATTATTAAGGTTGGTTTGTTTTTAAAATCTGCGAAACACAATGCCATCAAAGCAAACGAAAGCCTAGAGCAAGAACTTGTCAGTCAACTCGTTCTCGTGTGTTCCTAATGATTGTACCATGATAGAACAGATAGAGGAATAGGTCAAAAGGCCTTAAAAGCATGATAGTTCAAGGCTGATATGATAAAAATCTGGTACAATTCCAGTCGTATTCATAAATCTATTATCTTTCATGTCAAGCTAGCTGTTTAACGTGCTGTCAATCATACAAGCTCGCAGAGTCGAGGCTAGAACCAGTTCTAGAATATTTCGCCTTTTTTGATAATCTTTTGTTTGCTCCAAGAATTCGAGTTATATCACCAATGACATCTACCCACAATGGCGTTATAGCTAGTCTAAGAGGTTCCCTGTTGCAAGCCTATATCTTGACGAAACATATCGGTGAAAATGAGATAGAAAGACAACCTCCCCTTTTTCGATAACAAAAAGGGTTAGTGACCTGAAGCGTCTGCCGCAGAGCTTAGCGTGTACCACTCAAACCTGTTTGTCCAACTAACTTATCTTCGTTAAGATTTTTGGCATATTTCTAGAGATTAATAGAGCTAATGAATAAGATGCGATTGTTCTGTTGGTGATTTATTACAGTGTCATCAAGGATTTCGTTTTCTTTATTAGCTGATGCACTTTGCGAATATCGATATTTTTTCATTAGTTATCTCCTACATCGTTCATGTACTCGCCATGGAAGTATAGGCTGACTAACTAGTTGCTAAAAAAAACTTTCAATTAATGTTTTCGCCGTTCGACTTCTTCGCGATAAAAAGTCAATAGAACCGAGGAAAGGTATGTGTACACATTAATTTAGTGATTTCATTTATTTGGCAATTGTTGTTCATGATCATGGTTTTCAATTGAAGACAAAACGTATTCTTCCGACAAGAATCCTGTGTGCGTTTGAAGTCAAATTGTTTACAAGACAGCCACTTTGAACTTGAAAATATTGTGTTAATCTGAACATACTAACTAACTATATGTTAATAAATTAACAGTTCTTTCAAGTCAACCCATTAAGCTTAAAAGCCTCAAGACATGAAAGCTTCTGTCATTACAGGAAGTTTGATTGAATTTCTTTGACAGTCACTTCCCATTAGAGCTATTTTAAACTAGTTTAATGTGCAATACCAACACAAATACCGGGCTATCAAATCCTTATTCTTATACTCGGTGGCGCTTTTGAGATGATGGCTAGGTGGCTAGACAGTAAAATTGGAGCCATGTTTTCAATGTTGATACAATGACTATTATGCTACAGTAATTTTTCACATAGGCCTGACGTACGTACTCTGTATATATATGTATACATCTAAGCCTGACATACTATATATATATATATGTATTTGTTATATACCAACTGTCAAAGTCCATTTTTCTCGTACTCTGATTGGGGGAGATGGTATCACGTGAACGTGAACAAGTTTCGATGTTTCCCCGGCAACGGTTCTCAGCGGGAAGGGATTTCACCGGAAACCACAGGTAGCCCAAGCTATGGTTCTGAATAGCTATATATAGAGAATGTATGGCAGATCATAAAATTTCTTTTAAAATAAAATAAATTTCATCATTTATTGTTTCATTAACTGTATATCAATGTTTTATTGCATGCTTTTGGGTTTCTTGACGGTTTGGAAAATTTTATCTCCTCCCTAAAGACGAGGAGATAAAATTTCCTAAAATCGCCTTAAAATACAACCAAACCATCAGGAAACCACAAAGCATGCAATAAAACATTGATATACAGTTAATGAAACAAGAAATGATGAAATTTATTTTATTTCAAAATGCCATACATTCTCTCTACACATATAGCTATTCAGAACCATAGCTTGGGCTACCTGTGCGGAAACCTAACTTTTTCTAAGTTTTTAATGTCAAATAATTTTAAAAAATTCGAATATTTTTTTGTGTTCTTTGACACCTGGTATATAAAAAAACACTTATTGACTGAGACATCGGGAAATAATGACGTAGAAATGACGTCACTGCAAAACTGAGGTGTCATGAGGCTTGTCTTGTAAAAGTTTATATGTGAGATAAATCTAGATTTTCAGGAGAGGTTTTTGATATTTTACATACATTTACTATGATATTCATTATTGAGTGGGTGAAAAAAATAAAGAAATATCTGTTTCCCGAGTCGCTGGGCTACAAAGGATGACACCTCAGTTTTGCAAATTTTCTCGATTCTGATTGGCTAATATTTTTTTTACTCAGATCAGCTGGATATATGTATCAATCTGCATGCGCACAGTATTAAATGTCAACATATATATATATATATATATAAATCAGTATTCTTATATTTGTTTAGGAATTGGTCATTTTTTATCCCTTGGGGGAGGATTTTTGCTGCATAATATAAAACAAATTATGTCCAGGAATACAAACACTGTCACGGTCGTCACTCGATTTGTTATATCTCGTCCTTGCCCTCCCCTCCCTGGGTAACGATATAAAGTCACGTGATAATCTCTATCTTTATTCGATCAGTTTTAGTCCTGCCAAACAATAGCAAGATTGTGATATCGATCCAACCTACAAAGTCTCGTCTCATTCTTTTTCTTTTAGTAATCTTGGCTCATTATCCAGAATATTTCGATCAAGTGTTTTAATTTATGTACGCATTTCCGTTTATTATCTTTCCTTTCCCTAGAAAGACTGCTACGAGTGGCCTGATATTGAGGTTCATTGTAACATTGAATTTGGAGACGCAAGAGTAGCCAACTAAGTTTTTTATCACAATTCAATATCTTTGCACAAAAAGGTGTTGTCCAAACAGCAAAAAAATTCTTCAAAATCTAAAATATCTAGACCAGTTTATACCTATTTGCATCCTTACGACTATAGCCTGGACACCGAATGATGAACATCGTTAACAATGCGTGGGTACAGCTTTCAATGTTATGTATCATAGACCCCTTGCACTAGTTGCCAATCTGGGGGTCAAAACAAAAGAGATCGCTTCTCTTGAATATAGATCTTTTTATGTTATATTGTTTTGACCCCCAGGTTGGAATTCAGTGCAAGAGGCATAGAAGACCCGCTTGCCCGTCAGGGTATTGTATGAAAACGAGTAGCCTATGAGTCTTGGATATGTCTTAGTTACGGTCGTGCGGATTATCCATCCGCCCAGAGGAAACAAGATCATGTTAATACATATATCTATGTACCATCAATACTTACCCTCATGGTTTGTCTTAAGTACTGTGCACCCCGCTCGATTCAAACCAGGGGGGAAACAATAAAAGGAATATCAAGGAATCAGCACTAAAAAGAACAAGTATTTGACGCATTCTCTCTTTCTTCACACCTATTATTTAGTACCTAGTTTTTTTCTGGTCTTTGAACGATTCGTGATTTGCGAAATGCGTACGTTTGTCGTTAAAAAAACATTATCCTTCGCGAAAACAAATATGTGTGTTGATGATGCGTAATGGCAAAAACTGTGTGGGTGCTAACAAGACTGCGAAGGGCGTTTGTTTAAGAAAAAAGATACACCACTTAACATCAATTAAACACAACGACTTTTGCTGATCGTGCTTCTGGTCACCGGATATTCTCTAATACATTGCTTCGTTGGGGATTTCTGACCGAAAATATCATATATACAATTCGTCAAATGTTCAACCTTGTTATCCCGATTAGGCCGATCGAATTTCATTATCATGTCAAGTATCTGTTCTGTATGTGAAGAAAAGGTAAAGCATTGGAAGGTTTCTATGAAGTTAATCTGTTATTGATACGATATCATAACCATGTTTAATGGCTGGTTGATGCTTATTGTACGATGCTTCGACTTCCTTCCTATAGTCTATTCCAAAAACACTGTTCGTTCCACGCGCACCCAGGTGTTATCTTCGCATCTACTGTATATGTATATATATTTGGTTGATAGATATCATATTCTGTAGTTCTAGATAAAATCATTCGAATAGTCAGATATCATACGAAAATACTCGAATACGGAAGGATATGGTTTTTTGACCATGCTATCACCAGCTTTCCTGGCTTATGCATTTCCTAGATGTCCGTCACTGATAATCCTTTTCTGTTTTCCGATTTAAGTGTCTATGAAATAAAGGACCAAATTATTCTTATGAAAGAAAGCCGAAATGATTTTTTTATTGCCCAAGGTTGGTCTGATCATTAAGAAATGAGCTTAACTTGCTATTGAGCATGCGCACTAGCATAACGACTTCGTGTTCAACGAAGGTCCAATTCTTGAAGGGCGTAGAATGATTTTATTATAGAAAATTACAAGCCTGCTTAACTAAGAAAACAGACCTCTTGGTATGCTGCGGTGGCTTTTGTGTTTTATACATTTAACCGTGTTTTTGGCCGGTTTGTTTGAAGAGTATACAAAGTACTTAATAAATGTTATTTTACTTCCTACTGATTCAGCATTTTACGCAGTTGCGGGCAAAAAAAATCGCGTTGTTTGTCACTTTTCAATTAAGAAACTAAAAGAAAATATGGTCGCCGTTAAAAGTGGCCCTAAGCGGTAGAAAACAAGTGTTATGGAGTCAGAAAAAATCAGTGGAGAAACAACCGCACATTATTGCAAACAATTCTTACGATTGACCTTTAGATTGGCCCAGATTTGTTCATCGTGATTTTTTACTGCGCCCAGTAACTGATTGTGGCGGATTGATCCTTCCGTCAAGAGTGGGCCGCTAAATTAGAATTCCTTTTTTAGTCAAATGCTTCCGTTTGGTCCAGATATTTGTAAGCTTATTTCCTGGTATTTTTTGTCGTATCGTTACAAAACATTTCCAGATGAAAAAAATAGATGTTAACTTAGAAATTGCAATCAGCCACACATTTATTTATCTATTTTTTCTTCGTTTCAGGTTTATCTTTCGCTAAACAGGAAAAGTCGTTAGTAAATCCGGCTGCTTGAGACTGGGGACGAGACTGTTGAAGGAGTATATCAAGTATAAAAGAGACATATCATTTCAATACAGCACTGATCCATCAACATGAACAATTCTAGCTTTATCCCTACACCGACTTTCTCCAAACAGTTCCAAATCGGAACCTCTACGTTTACTGTTTTAATGATCGTAGCGACAATTTTTGGGAACTCTCTCGTGATCGCAGCCTTCATCACGTTCACTCGCCTTCGTAGTGCTACCAACTACTTCGTGGTTTCTCTTGCCGCCACAGACTTGTGTGTTGCGCTCTTCTCTATGCCTATATATGTAGCGTATTTAGTTACTGGCCCTGCGTGGAAGCTAGGATATATTGTGTCTCGTGTATGGACTATCATGGATGTTCTCTCAGGGACAGCATCTATTGCTAACCTTGTTGCAATCAGCTTGGATCGATGTATGTGTATAGACAAACCACTAATGTACTACCAATATGTTACAACCATAAGAGTACAGGTTACTATTGCTATTATCTGGTTATATTCCATTACAATGTCCATCACTAGTTACTTCATGTGGCAATATAGAATATTCAACTTTGTTGCTACGATCATGTACTTTTGGGTGCCACTGCTGATCATAATTACTGCATACTCGATTGTATTTCGAGTGGCTTTACACCAAGTTAGAAGAATCAGCATAGCCAGTACTACAGACCAATCCTTTAGAAAATCGTTAAATTCAAAATACAGTTTCGTAAGGGAATTCAAAGCGGCCAAGACCCTTGCAGTTGTTGTAGGAGCATTTGTAGTTTGTTGGCTCCCTTTTGTCATAATCAACGCAATTTACACCTTCTGTGAAAACGAAACATGCCCTACAATGAACGCTAAACATATCTTAATCACCAAATGGATGCACTACGGGAATTCCATGCTCAACCCTCCGATATACGGCTTTATGAATAAAGACTTCAGAGTTGCTTTCAAGCACTTGTTATGCTGCAAACAAATCGCATACCGCGGGGAACAGTTTACCGAAAATGCTAACGGTAAAGCAAGGATCTCACTACATGTATTTGAAATGGCAAATGAAAACCAAATCGCTGATAATAATAACGCATAATAGATATCGGAATTATTCGCCTCTCATCTCTTGTTTTCCTATAATATCGAGACAAACGCTGATCATATAGAATTCATTAAACAAAACAGTGTAAGATTGATAATAATACTGAAAACATTCCAAGACCGGAAGAACAACTTCAAATCCATTACTCGCTGTAAAATGTGTTGACTGCATTTCCAAAAACTATAAAAATATAACGATAATGATCACTTAAAAGTGCTTATTCCTATTAGCCTCACTGACTTATTGTCCATTGTCTCAATACTTTTATCATAATATTACTTTCTGGTTACGTACAGTGAGGCTGTAAAAATCTTGTATTTATCTATTTACAGAGACGCGTGCTTTTTAGATCAAATATTTACTGATTAATCTTAAGCATAAATATTATGATTTTTATGATACTAGTGTTATATTATATAAGTCTATGGATTATTTCAAAGACAAGTCTTCTCAGTTTAGAGGAAGATGCTAAAAATTAAATTAGCCAATCACAAAGGTTTGTAGTGATGTCATAAAGCGTGCAAGGCATTCTCACGTGCCGAAATAAAGTGTAGTCGTCAACTTATAACCTTGGAAAGATTTTATTGAAACTTTTAGTAAAAGCTCATTCATACGCTGGCCTTTAAAGTTGAGGATAAGACAGCTCTGATAGTCATGAAAAGCGGTAAAGTTGTTTCAGAGAGAGCTGGATTGGTTACTAAAGGGCCGATATTCGAGAAATTACCCAGAGATGAATCAAGCGTGCCGAGCATTTTTGAAGAAGATGTTGGTTTGAATAAACTAGGAACGCTAGCATTTGTGGCACAGAAACCTGAGAATCTAGTTTACGAGAATACGTACAACATGGTGCCTGATGAAAGCAAAAGGTTTTCACCAGGTATGGAAATTTATCACTTGTAGAAAACACAATATATATTGTATAGACAAAATAGAACTTATTCTAATATCAGGAACGCAGTGAAACTATTAGGTATAATATTGGGCAGTACTGTGCAATTAGCCCTGAATAACTAGTGAAGTTATTTGCAACCCTTTGGTACTCTGATATAACAAGATAGAAGTCGTACAAAGTGTAATAAAATATATGCTTAACTTACTTTAAATTTCGAATAAGCTCTTCAGTTCGTAGCCTTGGTTGGAGTGAATAGGACAGAACACGAAGAACCGAGGTGTTATGAATACATTATGTATGGATTGATAACTACCAATAGGAGAAGAAAGTTTAAGAATAGACAATAATGAACTAAAAGGATGAAAAAAGAAAACTAGAAAAAGAAAATAAAAACCCTCAAAAAATCAAGCAGTGGAATCTTAAAGAAATAAATGTTTTTTTAACCCACAGCTCGCGTCAAGGCCATTGCAAACGCAGTCCTCCATGAAATGTTACGCGACGTGGATTATGATCCAAATGCATGCCGGCAACTTTCTCTAAACATTAGTGACGTCATTATTCGCCAAGTGGCTTCCCTCGGATTCAGTCGATACAAGATTGTGTGTTTGACAACAATTGGCCAAAAGATGGGACAAACTGTTCGTATTGCAAGCCAGTGCTGTTGGGATCACAAGGTTGATAACTTTGCTGAATGTATGTTTGTGAATAGAAGCTTGTTCGCTTTGTCGGTAGTCTATGGATTGTACCAGGAATAACAAGAATATATAGATAATAAATACATGCACGTGCATTAGGCAAGGACTGCCATCGCTTGTACTCACAATATATGTAATCTTACCCGGGGACCACGGGGAAAGAGCGAGGGGGGTGGGGATAGTTCTTCATTGTCCATTCTCTTACAACAACCTCAACATGAAAGCTAAATAAATTTTCATAACGATATCGATTTCTCAGCTCGGCTAGATATCACCCATACGCCATAAAGTATTTCAGAAACACTCTTTTTAGCAATTTTTTCTCGAGGTGATGATATCTTTTTCAATATTCCCCTATTAACAGAGTTATATTCCTATCAAAATGAAATGTATAGATGAATGAATTTATTGACGTGTCTCCAAGTGCCCTACTTATGGGAACACTTTTAAGGTAGTCTTTCTAAACGCGACCCTATTGTTCTCTGCCATGTCTCACTGACCAGTGAGTGTGTCATACTGGTCAAACAAGACATGTCTCTCACTATATCACCTGTTTAATCACCTGCTGCTAATCAATTCAACAAATCACTATTTCTGTTCCATTGCTTGTTCATTTGTTCTTTTAAAACCTTTTTGCTTTAAATCAAAATTACACATACAAGAGCACCAGTGCGTTTTTCACACGTGTTGGCAATACTTTCCCCAACTCTTCAGAAAATAAACTAACCTTTGTTTCCCCAAGTTCCCATAGTTCTTGCTACGTTTGAAGTCAAGCATTTGAAAGGAATTCCTTAGTGGAATCTCTATCGAAATGATTTCGTCGTTGTTTTTTTTTCTTCGTTATTTTCTTTGTTATTATATTAACACTGGCGAATTTTTGGTGCGATTTCTGCGGCGATTTGTGAAAATATGAATTTTTTTGTCTTATGCTTCTAAAGAGACATGTTCAGTAAATCTTGGTGCCCTGAATAAAACTTTACAAGTTAATCCTTTAACGTTCTTGTCATTGACCAAAATCGCCGCGAAAAATCTCCAGTGTAAACGGGTTTTTACATTCATGTATATATCTTGGTATAGCTGAGCCTATTGCGTGATGATAGTCCAATTTGTTGATCTTTTCAAACTCAAACAATCCAATTGAGAAGACACTAGAAAATATCTTAAGGTTTTGTTTTGCTTGTCTTGATTCTCAGTTATTGTGATTCCATTCTTGCAAGTTGTAGTAAAATTCATTTGATACCATCCTTGCCAATTTCTTATGGAGAAATAACATAAATAAATACCGTTTTTATTGCAATGATAAATTACCTATCATAACTTAGAAAAAATATGAAAATATTTAAAAAAACACTATAATGATTCCCCAGTAGCAAAAAGATTACCTACCACTGATTAAATATTATTCTATTTATAAAAGTATTCTTAAATATTATCAGGCTGTAATTATCTTTGGTTTTACCAAATGCGTTTTTCTAAAATTATATTTGAACGATCAAAATGAGAGAATTTAATGAATTTTATCAGTTATGAGATACACATACATTTAATATAAACAGGTAAAAGGAACGCCTGTATTCGTTGGACTGTCACGACTCTATTAAGTGAACGCGGACGTTAAAATACGAGCTTATTTGGTAATTTCTTTTGTTAAAAATTTTAAACGGACACCAGATATCGAGTTTAAGAGATGGGTTGGAAGAATTGGGTTGCCTGTGGTAGGCATTCCACAGATAGCCCAGTGACCTTAATCTCAGACCGTGAACCCAGTTTTGCCAGTGTATTCACCAATTCTAGTTGGAATAAAAGATGTATTGATATTAAGAAAGCCGTTTGATATGATAATAGTGATAAAAAAAAAACGATCTACTAGCCATGAGAGAAAAAGTGACAGAACCTCCGTTCAGAAGTTAGTAAATGGTGCAATAAATTTGCAATAAAGTCACGAGGCTATTCCATCCATCTTTATCCTATCAACCACGAGCAGTTCGAACTTCTTGCGTGATATTTTTAGGATATTTTGTAATAACAACATAGGTTTTTTGTTTTAGATACTGTAGAAATTCTTTCAAAACCATGAAATATTAATGACTTATCAATGTGGTTGTCAAGTGACGGTTTTCAATTGCTACAATGCTATAATTATCTCCACATAATACTAAAGTCAAATCTCTTTCTTTTTCAATATAATATTCCAATTTTATCGATAACTTGAAACAAAAGTCTGGGCTGATCAAAGTTAAGACACGTCTAACTCACAGATGGAATTGGAATATATTAGGATGTGAGTTTTGGCTGAGGGAGGAAAACCAGAAAATCCACAAGGGAAAGAATTAAAATAACTCGCAACTTACAAACCTTTTTTAAGACAAGTATTGTCTAAATCAAACAGTCTATTTAATGAACAGTTTAAAGTGTTAAATATTCGTATCAATTTGATAGCATTTTGATGACATGAACTTTATTTATATCAGTTGCTTGCAGGGCACCAGACATGGTTGATGGCTGCACGTCAAACCTGTCATGACTGGAAGTTACACGCTGCTCTTATCTCGGTCAGGGATCTCGTATTTTTACCAACATCTGCTTGTAGGGATAAGTTTTGCTTCTATCTATACTTTCTTTTCCTTTCCTTTCGTTTCGTTTCGTTTCCTCTTTCTATGCTCTCAGTTGCAAGTATGTCATTGCAAACTAAAAATGTCCTACCCCATTTTATCGTATTTTTAACGTTTCGAGCACTCGCCGTTTGCTGGCTGGTTGGCCTGGGAACCCACCCGTCACCATATGTCCAACTACAGGTTGTATTGATGGGAGACATACTGGTATCCTTTAATCCAGCTACCAATTTAATATAAAAATAAGGTTGTTGAAACACTTCACTAAGAGTTCAATTCTACTCTGGTCTGACGGTCTTTCTTAACCAAAAAAAACTGGTTCAAGTTATCAGGAACTCTTTGTTACTTGTGATTCATTTGAACACTGCGACACATTAAATCTCTTTCAAAGATTCTTCAAAGAAACACTTTTGCCACCAGTTTTCTTTCTTCTAGAACAGACCTGTTTATAGTTCAACGCACGTTCACAGAAATGGTATTTTGCTACTGACTAGAAAACAAATGGGAAACAATTAGGGCCTATCGGCAAGTCGTCTTTTGATTTAATTACCCAAATGTGACATTTATATTAAGTCGAAATCTCAACTTTACAATTCGAAGTTCACTGGTTGTGCACGAGGGCTGAAATGAAAGCACTGAACCGACACTGGTGCATGCGTCTCTTGTTAGTAAAAATAGATTTAAAAAAGCTTTAGTTGTGCCAGCAGACGACAATTAATGCTACAAGGTCAACCAATTAATAGGCAATTCTTATTCTTAGATGAATGGGTTTTGTCCTTATTCATATAGTGTTTGTTTCAGTGAATGTCAATAATGAGTAGTTTGCTAGCAGAAAGCAAGAGGAAAAAAGGAAAGAAAAAAAGAAAGAAAAAGAGAGAAGAAAGAAAACTTGAGAAGTCAATTTTGGAACAGGTTGATGGGGACAGCCAGGACAACAGCAGCAACGAAAGCACCAACATCTTCGCACTAAGTCAGCAACCAAAGTACTATACTACTAGTTAAAAGTATATGTCTTCTCTACACAGATGTTTATATTGTTTCTGAGCTTTCGTTTTATCAGTAGATCCATTTTCAGAGGAAAAGGTGTGCCATAGCATGATATTGGAAAAGCGACTAAAGTGATACATGTATGTGCAAAGCCGGCGTAACCATATACAAGGAAAAAAACCGCAGAGCGAGCTGAAGAAAATAGGGGTAAACTGAACAACAACTATAGATATATGAATAAAAAATAAATAAATAATTTCTAAAAATCACAATTAAAGTGTATCAGCAAAAATCATGTTAGCAATAACTATAACATCAACCGACTGCATGAACTGATATACTAATAAAAGAGAAGAAACAACGTGCAACATAAACAAAACAACATCCACAACTATACACTAATAAATAAACGATACATCAAGGAAAGTGAACCACCTTTGAGTTCATGCTACTTAATTTAAATATCAATAAACCTTATTTAAAAAAATGAAAGGAGAAAAACGTCTCGTATTTGACGATGAATACTGCTACTTCAAGACGTTTGCTGCTGTTGTTCTTTTTCCTTTGTAAGCGATTTTTTTCCCTTTTATGAAGAGTAGGTTATTACCTCATTATTGTGGAGTGTGGCTGCAAACACTGCGAAGTTGTTCTGAGTAAATCTTAGTAAAAACTTATTTACTTGAAGAGGACAGACTGCTTTGCTAACGAAACTGTTTCCAGCACAAGCCGACGAGACAGAAGCCCTTATATTAAGCGTTATTTCTATTTCCTGATTTAAAAGCCTAGGTAATTATGCCATAGGCATATTCTCGTGTTTTTGGAGTGTGTATATGCGAGTGAAAAATATGCGGTTTTTCGAGATAGGCTAATCACAGCAGTGTTATAGCCCAGATGTTGGATTTACAAGTGGGTCGTCAATTACGAGTTCCTGACGTAAACGTGCACGAGTGTACTGAACAACTAACTCTTTCTTCTCTATTCAGGCTCACCAGTCGAACGTCACTTCGCACGAGGACGCACTCGAGTCAATTATCAAGCACCTAGACACTGAGGGCATTTTATAGACTAAATGACTGACTGAATAACTGAATAACTGACTCTTGATTCGTTAATTATTCGATTTGTTTAGCGTGAATACTTGACTCTTTCTCACGCTTGCCAAAAACACTACGCTCCGATTTAAAAAAAAAGCGTAAAACAAACCTTCTGATACGAGAGGCAAGTGTTGAACATGGAAAACAGCGTTTAAATAGCCGAGCCTATCGTCCGGCTGGTGGTATAATCTGCAACCGTTTTTAAATCATATAGAACGAGTATTTTTAAAATTGATCTGACAGGGTTTGATTGGTTGATTGAATGTTCTTTAACTATCACTTAATGACCACGTGTTCACATCATCTTAGAAGCAGTTTTCTCCCATCAAACCAATGCAAGCCACTTGGTATTATTGTTCAGTACTCAAAACAACGCTTTCTAAATTATCAAATTAGAGTTTAAAGAGCTGAGCGAGTGAGAGAGTTCTAAAACATGGTATTGTATTTGTTTAATTTTTCGAAGTCTTTAGCCAGCAGGGGTTCGTCAATGAAGTAAATTGTTAATGCTAGCTTTTATATTACCATGGGAGATTGTTCACCGTGAACACACGTTATCAGATGTGCGAATCACGCTGTTATCATTGAACAATAGAATCGCCATAATAGAAAAGATTATCAAAGAAAAGGTGTTTCTTTGCTCACACGGGGTTCGTTTGCCATAGAACTTTTTAAAAGAGCTTAAGTTATTGCGATTAGATAAACGACATGGACGTTGAGGTGGCGTGTGTTCTTTTCCAGTTGCCAGTTAAACCACAACAATGAGTTTGTGATTCCATTTTAAAAAGGTACCCTCGGGCTACCATCTGACAGCCGATAGACAACTCCCTATTTATAATATCTAACGGTCAAATCCACGTGACTGCAGTTATATGCTTGGATTTAGGAAACAATCTATACAGTTTCAAAGAATACAATAATTCTTCCGACTAACCATTTACGGTACCTGCAGTCTTTTAAACAAGAAGCTGAAAATAGTTTATCGGACACAATATTCAAACCATCTCGTTTTTCGGTTGCTTTTTTCATTTTAGTTTTAATTCTTGAGACTTTTCATTACAACTCAGTTTTAACTTTGAGTCTTTTTAAGGCAAAACAAAGTAGTCCTGATATTGATAGTTATAGCACTGCTTTTTATTCGTGTGCTGTGATTCTAAAATATAACGGACAAAACTTCAGTATCAGTGTAGGCGGAGAAAGTATTGACGAAAAGAAAAAATAAACGATCTATATTCCCAACAATCTTAGATTATAATAAACATGGGACAATAATGATTTTAAATTCTTGTAAAGATTACACGGCCATTTGAACTGATGTACCTTCAATGAAGAGCAAAGCCATCGTCATTGTTGATGGCTGACCTCAGTTGAGAGCAAGTGTTACAATGAACAACGTGTGAAGTCCTTAGTACGTAATGAATAAAATCAAATCACCTCTTTTCACTGATATTTAAAGTCAAATAGGGATGGTAAATTTACACGTTATGAATGTAGTTTCTTCGTGGAAGACGTGAAGAAAGAATTTCTTATTTGCTTGGTGACATCTTAGGCTTGAAAAGGCTCATCAATGGACATCCTTTGATTCAATTTTTTTCAAAATGACTAAGCTTAACGTCTTCTGATATTTTCCAATTAAGCCATATTTGTATTATTAAACAATTTTATTTGGGCTTTTATTGCTTTTGAAGATTGTCCAAATCTTTCGAACATATGTGTGTGTGTGTTTCATCTTTTCTATTGATGTACAAAGTCAATATGACAGCCAAGAATAATCAACTTTATCACAAAGGTTGTTTGAGTAAAAAGAACGGGTAGGGTATTGTTCGGCCAAGTGTCTTTATTCTTTGAATATAAGACTCTCTAGCTATTGCTTTAGTACGTTATCACAAATATTACTAACCAACCTAATCCGCGTATAAAACCTTGTTTTTGAAGAAACTGACTGAGAAAATTATTTTGTTTTGTGATGTAATTTCATCAAGTAATAAAGAAATGATTAAACAAATCTCAATATTTTAAAAGTAAGTTCTTTATTTACATAACTGCATTGAATACAAAATTGAAGTTTACACAGTAAATCGCCTATTTTACACTTCTTTTTCAGTTGCGTTTAAAAGAAATCGATCGTCCATAACCATATACTATAAGGATATCTTTACTTCATTGGAGTGATTAAATTGTCACAAAACGATTACCTTTGGAATCAAATTTGAGCGTTTTAGAAAAACAGTTTTTGTGATCACAAAAATCAAATAATTATACAAATATATTAATTTGTTTTTTTTTCTCTCTCTTACAAAAGTCGTTCATGACTGTTGCGGTCATTGAATCTTATCAATTTGTGATTAAAGAAGTTGTCACTGTGATTGTCAAAGTCCATTCATGAATCAAGCACAGGACCGAGCTTGCTATTTATATCACTACCTAAAACCTATTATTCTCGCTTTAAAAGCCGAATTATTAGA
Source organism: Anthopleura xanthogrammica (assembly GCA_964019055.1). Lineage (NCBI taxonomy): Eukaryota > Metazoa > Cnidaria > Anthozoa > Actiniaria > Actiniidae > Anthopleura > Anthopleura xanthogrammica. The sequence continues at coordinate 13,306,660 of OZ025214.1, read as the reverse complement.
ATACAAAATACTAGTATTAAAAAGGCTATTCTAAGAGTCTTAATACCCATCTGGTCTCATGACCACACAGTCCAAAGGGTGTCTTGGTAGACCATTTCTTGCATCTATAGGTGTAGGTGTGTGTACGACACTGCTTGATTCAGGTAGAATCCCTCTGTGATGGACAACATGACCTAGTTGTACTGGATGACCAAGTGAAGGTCCATGTGGGGAATATCCCACTGCAGCAGGAGGATACGGTAAATCTCTACTGATCAATGACATGTGAGAAGGACAAGGTGTTTTATAGTCCGACATGCCTTGAAATGAATAATGTGGCGAAAAATGGTAGGGTGGTGGAGGTTCTGCCATCGTACAAGCTCCAGCACAACTTCCCATGCTCATCATTGTAGCACTCGAAACCATATGAGATGATAATGGCGGGCATAAAGTCGTAGACGAAGGAAGATTCAAACCATTCATCTCTCCATACCCATAACTAAAAGGATTCATTCCCGTTGTCTTCAGCTTGGAACACGTTTTTGGCTTTCGTTTTGGCTGATATTTATACTCTGGGTGATCTTTCTTATGAAGCTCGCGTAACCTCTTGGCTTCCTCAACATACGGTTGTTTTTGCTCGTGCGTTAACGAGTTCCACTCGAGTCCAAGTCTTTTACTAATCTCTGAGTTCAACATCCGTGGACATTCTTCAGCGATTCTTCGTCTCTCCTTCCTTGACCATACCATATAGGCATTCATTGGTCGCTTAATGTGCTCGCTTGGTTTCGTCATTTTGTTTAGCTAACAGACAAAGTAATCCTAGGAGTATGACTAGACGACTCTCTTGACAGTGTTCACGATCTGTCGAGCTTCTTGACCAACAGAGACCTTTTATAGCGTCTTGTTTAGCAAAATCAAAAGCAGTGTATACACGATGCGTTGAACAATAGTAGGCTTGAATAGTTACCCTGTGAAGCTGACTATTATGTAGGTCTTTGAAGGTTAATAATTCATAACTAAGAATAATAGGGCACCCTTATAAAATTAACGAGGCTGTTTTCCCATATACAATAGAAATGAAGAACAACCATGAATAATGGAAATGGCACGATGGCTGGTATTGGTGAAACAAGGGGAGATATGCTGGTGGATGTGACCCTTCTGCGCTTCAATGAATCCACAGATTGTTTGGAACAATTTTGAATTTGTTGTTATTGCCATTATCTCTTAGAGTAGGTTTCGTTATTTATTGATGTGTTGAGAACAAAAGAGCTAGAAACACTCTCAGTCTTATCTTTATGGTCAATTACATGGTACGATTTCTATTGTTGCACATCAAAAACATGTATTTGTTAGTTCGCAGTGCTGTTAGTTATATATAATCTAGTTAAACACCGGAGATAAGGTTTCTAATCCAAAACGGACAGAAGTGCAGTGTAGTGATTGTCTGACAAGAAGCCATGACGGTTGCTGTTAGGTCTTCAAGAATCCCATTAATGCCATATTAAGGGTCTTTAAATCACGACTTTCATAATTGGTGTATTTCTCGTTTAGCAAAGTTTTTCAATCCATTCAAATTCGCTTTCTTTAAACATCTTTTATTCTAAATGACTTGTCTTTGATCCAACAGCGACAAAAAAGGCCTTTAAAGATGTTCTGCTCTTTCACTTATGCTTCTATTCGTGAAGAAGCCATATAACAGATGTCACGACTGGTGGTACAACTAGGAGATTTCAGCTGCCTTGCACCCTTATTGTTCTCTTTTCCACGTTCTAATTAGTATTATTTAATGCTTTAGATTGTCCGGGATTCATTTGAGCCGTTGGATATTACTCATTGGTGATTAACTTCCCGACTCCAGACCACAGGGGACTCGATCTGTCCCTAAGTGCCCAATATAGTTTTCTCAACAGGTTTTTGTGTTCATAAAAAATCGAGCCTTATTCTTTTTGAATGATTCGTTTGTCTTTCCATATTTTTCGTTCAAAGATACTTTTTCCAGGTTAATCTCATTTTGTAAAGTTTTGATCTGTATGACAATATCAAGTACCATTATAACACCTTAAAGCTTGAAGCGATTGCCCTATCTTATTCACAGTGTATTGAACACATTAAGTGGAGAAAGTCTCAGGTAAAGTCCAATGACCTGTTCTCATTAACAGATCATTTGAATAACGTTTTAAGGAGTTTCCCCGTTTTGATTTTGTCGTTTTCTCATTTATAATCGCTAAGTGACGTGAGTTCCATCTAGTTATTGTGTAACAATTGCTATTACAGACGCCATAGATACGAGAAGATTAAAACCAAGGAATTCTTAAGGAACTTCTTCCCTTGCTTCAAGTACAAAAGGGATTAAGCACTGCTCTACATTTAACACGGCCAAATCAACCCTGTCGGTTGTAGTAAAGCTGGTCATGGTTATTGGTTTGATTCTCCTAATATGATAATTGGATATTTGCCGAGCCTCTTCAAGTTTGAACACATTTTTTCTTTCTTCTAGTGTTTACCTAAGGGGCTTGGCGTCTGTCGAGGAAAGTTGTCCTAACAGCACAAGATCCATCATGTTAAGATATTGTATCAACTTCGTTATAATTTACAGGTGTAACGCTATCGTCATTGTTAAAGATGTTTAAAGGGCCCAAAGAAAACGAACGATGCACAACGTCAATCAGGTTCTACGAATGAGAAGAGAGAATCCTCTTTTGCGGGTCAGCGCGGTTGTGAAAGTTTATCTAAATCTTCGAGGCGCATAATTTAAAAATGCTTAAAACATAAACAAGGCAGATAGGATAACATTACCAACAGACTCTGAACAATACATGTTGATTATTATGGTTGGGGCTTCGAGTTACAAGGATTAAACTATATAACAACCGTTCTCGTAGGGCCGTACTGGGGTACGAGAAGAAAATCATAGTTAAATGCAATATGTCAGCGATTCGAAACGGAATTGTTTCGTTTCAATATATCAGTCTTTTGTAGTGATTGAAGTATAATAGAAAACAACTGACGCTGCAGACTTCAAACAACTAAATGTGTTGGAGTTTTAAAGAGGCAATCGATTGGTGAAGAGCAGAGCAACACGTGTTCAAACGGATCACTTCAATGAACACGTGTTACGGTGATTTGCTAGGCGTTCTCAACAACTCACTCAACTATTTCACTTTCATTCTAAGTGCCATTTAGTCCTTGAGGTTTTATAGGAATCTTTTTTGTTAATAAAATCTTAAAGAGTAACGAATTGGTTGCGTTTCCTAGAGACCGAGACGGAATGATCCGTGCATTTTTTGAACTTAACAAAACTGAACTGCTACAAGTACAGATATTGATACAATTCTTTTTCATTTAACCTTTAAACATTCTTTTTTTATTCTTATGTACTGAAAAAAGTAGCCGACAGAAAAGTCAAATGTTTTAAAAACCAGATGCTGTTTAAAGTTCACGGTGGAATAAAAAATCGCATCGGCTGAAGAAGGAAAAGAAGTGGAACGCGCAGCAATTCCTCGTCTGATACACGAAGTCAGAGTTCATAACGGTTGAAGAAAATCTGGTCAAAAAATCTTCTTACTTACATCATTTCCGCTCCAATTATGACTATAAAAATTCGACAATTTCTTGAACTAATTCTTCAATCAAACTTAGTTTTTTAACATGTTATTATTGATAGATATAACAGTGGATATTATGTTGATCAGGTGGGATTCGAATGATAAACGAATAAAGTCAAACAAGAATAGCGCTCAATGAAGGTACCTGCTCCTCAGCGCGCTAGATAATGGATTTATAATTCAACCCGTCTAATTGCTTCAATAATTCTTCTCCTGCACAGATCTAAAACTCCTTTCACTTCAACGATAAACTAACTTTTTATCCCTTTGATATCTGGAAATATATATTTATACATCGGTTGACTGATACTTCAGTGGTATGCGCCCGTGTGTTTAGCCTTTTCTCTAACTGTTTTGTTCAATGTTTTTCTGCAAACTAAGTCTTTTAATTTAGTTTAGTCAAATTAGCCCACACAGGCGGGGAAATTGTTTAAAATGCATACAAACAAATCCTAACTAAAACAATAACTTTATTGGACCATCAGATTGAACATTTAACTTGATGTATCTGACACAAGGGAAGAGGTTTTTGTTTAACCATATATCCGACAATATATACGACAATATATATATGCAACCCCTATACTATCTTCTGTACCTTGAAGTTCAAAATAATCATTACACTGACAATCTATCGTTTTATAAAATCAATGAAACACCGCTATCAATATCCAGTATTAGAAGTGTGTCGGGAACTGATGTGGAACTTGTAAAACAAGGTGATTGATACACGGGGTAAAGAAAAAAAAGTGGTTGAGAGATAAGAGATAAGGCCGGTTTTCCTCAAGGTGTTTCTTAGTGTTTGTTGTCACTAAGCACAACTGCTCTATTGAGTCCAATCACATGGTTCAAACACAAACTGAACATTACAACTGATTCCAATCAATCAATGATTCAATAATAATAAAAACTTCTTTCTTTTATCTCATTCATGGCTGGGACTTTGTATTTTGAACTGTATTTTTCCGAAAAAAAACACGTTTGTTAAATAAAATGTTTTTTAAAAAATCAAAAGATAGAAAATGGAAAATTTGCCTTCGGTAATCCAAACTGTCACGTGATCCATACGTTACATTGTTCCTTTTTATCAATGCTCGACTTTATATATTGAATAGAATTTATTTGAAATTCAAGCTGATGATTGGATGAAACTAGTTCATCACGTGATATCAAAATTGTGTTTTTCGTTGCGTGTTTGCCATGGAAATGTTGTACGTTTCTTGGGTCAGTTCTCGCTCCAGTACTTAACGGAAGCCTACGACCGAGAAACACTGGAGCGAAAGAGCCTCTGGAACCCAGGGTAAGTTTGGGGTCAATACCAAGGCCTAGGTTACACAGACAGTTCTGCAAATCTAAGAAATTGGATGCAAATGTCTATTTTTTATTATTTATTTCATGATTACAGCGCGACGCGCCTTACCGTGGCCACCCTGCCAAAGTTTCGTACAAGTACGATAAATCACTTCTTGCAAAGAATTTCCACATGAAAAAGACTGCCTACGAAAGTATTAAGTGTTAGCAAGCCAAAAGAGCAAAACTGGTTTTAGAAATAGAGATTTTTAAGCATTTTCTTCAAGTTCTTGCTGATGACCCATCACATCGAGGTGCTCATAGAGAAATGTTTTACACTGCATTTTGGACTTGGATCAGGAGTCATGACGTGAGTAGCTGTAACAGGACAAGGAATATGATGTTTTCCTTCATCGTCTAATTTCACTAACCCCAGTGTCACTTTGATAGACTTCTTGTATTTAGGCAGGCGATAAGCATTGAGTAGGGGATTAATACACGAATTGAAGAACTCCACTGGCTCGGACAGCCAGCCAAACCAGTCATACGCGGTACTTGATCGACAAGTTGTACAGTACTGACAATAAAAGTCGATATGGACTGTTATGTAATAAGGTAATAAACAAATAATTGCTAATACTAATATCATTAATATTGTCTTAACAAGTAATTTTTCTTGTTTATATCTCATATTGTGTGGAAAGTCATTGTTGAACGAGTTCTTTTTAAAAGTATGTTGTATTTTGACGAAAGTAAAAGTGACAAGGATCAGAGGTGTTGTGATGTGTAGATGAGCATCGATCAAGTAATACAGCCAAGAGGGTACTCCAACATGAGGGATAATGCTAAAAGCAATACAATATACCCAGGAACATGCGATACAAATGATAACGCAATTCCTTGTCATTAGTGTCTTGTAACTCAAAGGTCTACATACAGCAATGAAGCGATCGATTGATAACAATACGATGGTGCAGGTTGATACATTCACTGTGACGAACGAAGCTGTAGCTGCAGTTTCGTAAAGACTCAAAATCTCTCTGTGACAAAAAGAAGCTAGAAAATACGCCGAATACAGTACATCTACAACACAGCCCGTCAGGAAGTCACTGATCGAGAGATTGATCAAAAGAAAACTGTTCGCAGTACGGAAACATTTAAGAGGGTTCTTATACAAAGCTAAGCATAGGATGCCATTAAACAAGACTGTTATGATGCTCAAGGCTAAGCAGAATATACCAATGGTTAAACTCAAGTAGCGTGGAAGACCACTCTCTGGAGCAGAGGCGTTCACTTGATTTTCGTTCGACATTTTCACTAAACCCAAGGTGGATTTTTTAAATTCTCGTAGAAAATGGTCAGCCAATGACTGATTAAGTTGATTCTTTTTTCGGGTTCACAGGATCAGAAGAGCTATCAGTTTCCAATGGTTCTGTCCTTTTGTCGCAGGCCTTCTCGGAGATAATGTTCAGCCAGTAACTGAGGAAGTTGATGCTTTTTCCAGGTTCAGAAGATAATCAGACGAGCTTATTTCAAATGTTTTTATCTTTTTCGTCGCCGGCCTTTTTATAGTTTGAATGAAGACGTCACTAACCTATCTTCAAGCGTACGTTGATTTGACCCAGCACGTACAAACGAGCCGATCTGTCACTCCGCGCCAATCTCCGTCTTGTTCTCGTAAAGACAATATGACGTTAACACAGCGACAACCGTCCTGCTGTTGAACCCTTGTTGATTCAAATAAAAAATTAACAGAGAATTTGTCGTTTTTGTTCAAAACTTTAAATCACTGAAAGCAGTTTAAACGAAAGTTCTACATCTATGAACGTGACAACTGCTTTCAGTGTTGACCCTGGCTCCGGAATTTAGGGTACAAATTAGTTTTAGAACTGTTAACATTTCCTTTTAAAAGCAGGGAACTCTCGTTCAAGAAGCATTTGAGTGATCTAGTGTACACTTAACGTGCTGACTGATGGATAACAAACATCCTTTCAGCTGCAAGAACAAAAACTATGATGAGAAAATTCGCACGATTTGAAGACTGTGGTGATCACGATCACTAATTCCCAGTATGAAGCTGATTAGATATCACGAGAACACCGCGATATGAATCATGAATAGCTCCATTGGGAAACTAAATTAAAATGTCGACACCCATGGTTTGAATTCACTATTTTTAAACAGACTCATTAAAACGATCAATTGTGCGTTAAAATAAATAAAAAAGCTTTGTAAAGTAAATATTGAGGATTTCTTCACGTTTCTGCACGTTTTAACACGAACATTCTGAAGTACCTTAAAATGTATAATTATCTTCTCCTACGGATCCCCCGATACTGCATGAGACCTTCACTAATAGCTATTTCTGACTGATCAAGTGGTTGTTTTTAGTTAGCTAGGCCAAGGATGGGTATTTCCTGGTTCAATAAAATGCACGTGAACAGAATAAAATCCTCCGTGAGCAAACACATTGAACAGCAATGTTGATTTTAAGAGTGACGTTCATTTCCGCATCACCATGACAACAGTATCAAGATAATAATACAATAATAATCTTATTATTAAATATTGATAATAAAAAAATAACGAACAATGGGTTTGACAAAAGGGTGGTTAACAACGAATTGGTATTAACTAAACTGTAAACTACACGATTTATACAGCTATTTCAAAAATGTTGAATACTGCATACCGAAAGTGCACTCCAAGACCAAAGGGCATTGTGGGTCTTATTAATTTGAAATAAACAGTAAATATACAGCGAATTGCTCTCTATATTTGCTTAGTATATTGTTTCGGATAAAATGCACTAAAAATAAAATATATAATTATTATTTATTTTTACTTTAGACAATATGATTACATGACAATATTACGCCTCACCGATATGGGGTGGGATCCCTTGTTATCTAGAGAAAGAAATCAAACGTGTACAAACAAGAAGCCTGACAATTCTAGGTGCACCAGAGAACACAGTTGAGAAGCTAGGCACGAGAAGGAACTTGGCCACTAAACGTGAGCTTGAACGTATCTTTGCCAACGAGCTACATCCATGCTACAAGTACCTGTCAGTACATCAGGATAAGCGGTACAACCTGAGAAGAAGTTCCAAATATACTAATCCAATCTCAGGAACAGAGAGACATAAAGACAGCTTTATACCGCGTGCCACAAGATTACTTAATGAGTAGTATTTTTTTTACGCCTGTTTAACTTTTGGACATTTTTATATACATACATTTATTACTTGTAAACCATTCGTATATTTTTTTCTCAAGTATGGTTCAATGAACGCTATTATCATTATTATTTTTATTATTATTATTATTATTATTATTATTATTAATACCCAAAATGCATTTCGGTCTTGGAACGGATACACTATTCGGTATGCAGTATTCGACGTTTTTTTGATTGAAATAGCTGTATTAACACGCCTGCTCAAGTGAATAATTAATGTGTAGGAAGGAGATCGACAGATATATCGATGATGAAGGCTCCATTGCGTCATCCATATCAGTTCTAGTCGAATATTGACTGTTAGCACAACTGAGCAAACATCTGCTTTTTTTACGTTGAGATTAGCTGTTTTTATCATCAGTAGTCTGCCTGAATATATATAGTACTCGCCGATCAGTGGATGAAAAACACCCAAGCCTTCGAATTCTTGAGTGTCAGAACTTGAAAAAGGAAGAGGATTCAGTTATCTTTTTTTTCTAGTTAGTGTAATTTTGATATACAACCATTCTCATTAATGTTGTAGAGATAAATAGATCGACATTTTGACTATTCCAAATGTCGCGTGTCGTATCAAGGTAGTTCGGGACCCTTGCTACTGTGCATCCGTTCCGCGTATCTTGTTTTTGATCACTTATCGAAGTGTTTTTGATGTTTCATCTTAATATTATGTAAATTCGGAACCACCTTTACAATCAACCTTAGATTTCATAGATTTAGCTCTATTTCCGTTGTTAAATCGATTTTTTCGACATATTCAAAATCTTATTGCCAGTTATCAGCTCCGTTTATGTCTTTTTGCAACAAAATGGTTCTTCACGAAAACTCAATCTAGAAAAAGGAATTCGAAAACTGAAAATCCTATATTCTATTGGAATAGATTCTAGAGACATGAGAGAACAAACAGGTACTAGAATCAGGTCCCGCGCGGACAAAAACGGTGATTTTTGCTCAGAATTTTGAAGATTCTTGACGCCAAGGCTCGTTTATTAGCACGGTGACTCCCTATTTTCATCTTACATTTGAGTTTGTCATTTAAATTGTTTTCATAATCTGAAATTAATAGAACATCGTTTTTGATGGGAAAATGTAGTAATTTTCACATTTTCTATTCTTTGTCACGAAAGAGTGCACAAACCATATTTAGTGCGAGAAACGAATATTCTGAATAAGACATGCGACATTTGGAATAGTCGAAATGTCTATTTTATCTGGACAACGTTGATGGGAATGGCTGTATCTTGCATCAGAACTATTGCAAGAAGCAGGAATATCATTTAATCCGGATCAACCTACTCTTGCAAAAATCTCTCCAATCTCATGCCTAGCAATTATTTCTTACTGCGCATGCTCGACGCTGGGAATCTCCCTCTCCTCTGCACATGCGCATTTAAGCAGATAAATTAAGAGCAACCGATATGAAAACCATCGATTCTCATCTTTATGTTCTGAACTATAATACCATATACTTACATAAATATGCATGGCACTTCTAGAAATGTCGTCATGCTATCATGGTTATATTTGACCGTACGTGCAGCAGCTACGTACAGCATGATAATGCGGCGCGTTATTGAAATAATATTCCTTGATTATTCGAAAAAAAAATTTCCACTAAAATGTTTAAAAAGGTTTAAATTACGTCAGTAAAGGCCTACGTTTTACCTGGCTTCCAGTATCCCTTTTTTGTCGTGCTAATTTTCACTATTGTCTTAGTATTCTCAAAGGAGTTTTAACATTTGAATATGAAAACAGATATTGAAAAGAATTGTGGTAGTTTAGGTATGAAACGTCATGAGTTTATAGGGGTCTATTAGCAGCTATCTCCGCCTTAAATCCGTCTTTTGTGAATTGCGGAATTTTTTTTTGCTTCTCATAAACTTAAGGAAAGAAAATATGAGATTGTCTTGGTAACTTATATGATTGTTTGTTCGATTCTCGGAGTAATGTGTAATGAAAGACGCGTTCACCCGAGGTTGGTAACCAGGAGTGCTTAACATTTAAACCAATGGCTAACCGGTCTACCAACCGAAAAGAGCGGGAAACTTTGACTTCCGACAAATGGTGCTCGCGTCTACCGGAAAAACCAAAAAGGGCGGGAAAAGTGGATTACCCCAATCAGAAGACCGAGGCCATTATGAAATGAGTTCGTTATTGAAAAAAATGGCCCTTCCATACTACTTCCGGCTTAGATCGTAAGTGTGTATCAGAATGACACATACCACTTGTTTTTCAAACCGGAATTTCCGGTTTTTCCTAGTAAATGGTAAGCTTTACATGGTCAAATCATCGCGCTTACATTAGAAATGAACTTTGCTTTACGCAAGTTCATGATTGTAAATATTTGTAAATTTGATTTTGCTACTGTAGTTGACATGCTTGCGTTTGCAGAAAGTCGTCACGTGACCGACCGAAGCGGAATGATCGAACCTGTTGTCATGACAACCAATTTAAGGTTCCCAGAAAATGATTACGATATTAAAAGATCTTTGCACCCCGTCCGAGTTTCAAGTTTTGATGCTGTTAGAACAAGGCTACCCCTGGTCGCTGCATATCCTGTTAAGCAAACACCTTTATTCCATTATCAGGCATGTATGCTTTTGGAACTTTCTTTATACAATTACATAACACCGAATGCAAATATTTTACAATGGGAAAATCCTCGAGTGACCATAGTACGGGTGGGTGGGTGGGCGGGTATCAGATACATAAGAAATTCCAGCAAAAACAATCAAGATAGAAAGACGTAAAAACAATCGTATCATTTCTGCCGACTGAATCCCAGCATACAACAGGTGTCTTCAGTCTTCATGAATGTGGTAGGATAGTGTGAGGTCATGATCAAGGTATTCCCTGTATCGGTGTTCATTGATCAGTGATTCTTCAATATTCCACCATCTCCTTCGCTTACGAATCGTTTGCGTCCTCTGAAAATAAGCACAACACAAAATGAATTATTAAAAAACATTTCGTACACACGTTTTTACCCGTTATAATAATCACACGACCCAGACAACTAGCTATTCACCACTTTCCATACATCGTTTTACTGGTCAAACAGAAAGCATTCAGTCGAGGCTCCAAGGTTCAAATTTGAATAATCCTTTGAAACTACCTTGCAGCCTCTATTTAATGCGTTATCTGTGACCAGTGAACCGATGTGTGGAAAATGGTGAATAATTCGAGTCATTTGGGTTTTTGTCTTCCATCAATCAAATGTTCAACGGTCAGAGCTAGTAAATTTTTGATCGACGGCAGCCAAAAACCCAGAGGTCTTTGGCTGTGTTGGTCGGGTAATTATGAAAATGGGTGTCACAAATCTCCCAGTAGCGGTTTTCTTTTGTCAATGCAGGGGGTTAAGTGCACGTTTTCCACGCCCATTCTCATAATTGCGCGACCAACGCAGCTACAGAAGTCTAAATTTTCAGGTGGCTTCCATCAAATATATTTCCAACGGTCTGATTTCTTTCATAAAGATATAAATATGAATATGAATATGAATATGAATATGAATATGAATATGAATATGAATATGAATATGAATATGAATATGAATATGAATATGAATATGAATATGAATATGAATATGAATATGAATATGAATATGAATATGAATATGAATATGAATATGAATATGAATATGAATATGAATATGAATATGAATATGAATATGAATATGAATATGAATATGAATATGAATATGAATATGAATATGAATATGAATATGAATATGAATATGAATATTGGTATAAATTTTAAAATATTATCGAACTAAAGTTCGACTTTTCGACTTTTCCTTTCCAGACGTTCATTGAAGGATCACATTTCTATCGACTATACTCTCGGCAGCTCGTAATTGTGAAAACTTTTTTTGTGAACATCGGGAAAAGAAAATACACAAGACGGCTTGTCATGTTAAAGCTCATAGAGTCGGTACAGTAATGGATACACAAGTATAGTAGAGTATATAATGTGTTAGGTAGAATTTGTTAGCGAAGTGTACTCACTGGAAAGCCATACCATACGATACCCTACAATCAAACATGTGCTGTTAGACAACAAAGAACTGGATTGAATTGCATGCGAGTGAATGAATGAATGGATGAATGAAAAAGTGACTGAAAGAATGATTGAATAATGGAACAACGGTGCATTTGTAAGGAAGAAAGCTTGAATGGAAGCCAAGAAATTTATGGATGACACGAATGAAAAAAAAAAAACTCGACTGAATAATGGGACAACAGTGCATTTGGAATAGAGATAGCATGAATGGAAGAAAAGATGGATGAATGAATGACTGGATTGACAAGAATCACACAAGTAGATGACTGGATGATTACACAATTACATTACACAACATTGATAGTTGGTTTTAGTTTTCACCTTCATTCAACCAAGTGTTGATGGGGTTCAACAAAGAAACACAAAAACTTGTGATCAACATTGAGAGAACATAAAATGACTGAAATACTGGGAAATGAGTGATGAGCCATCAGTCCTTTGTATTCTCGTAGTCTATATAAGGTTTCTCTAGCCCACTCAGCAGCTGATATGGCAGCCATCCTCTAGACCAATCAGCATCCTCTAGACCAATCAGCAGCCCCTATTTTTTAAGAGATGAACATTTAATGCCTAAACTGTGTTTATTTACCTTGACGGCATCTTGAGGATCAAGGACCTTGGGATGATGCCTTCCTTGGTACAATCATTGACAATCTTCTCCAGCAACACATGTGCACGAGGGATATCAAGGGTTATATCATCCATAGAGTCAAACACGCGCTGGAAGCCCTAGTAACAATAGAATACAGATCATGATCAGCTAGTAATCAAATATATGCTGGTACACATGTCTTGAGCTTATATTTTGATTACATTAAATCTTAATTAGTAAGTCTGTGAACTCAGTAGTTGCCAGTTGGAATTTTGTTTTTCACTGCCGTCAGTCAAAAATATGAAAGGTACCAACCGATTAGTTTTGATTGACAGCAGCAAAAAACTAATTTCACTACAAACCATGAAATGTCTAAGTTCACAGAATATTGAGAATTTCAATAAGACTGTATCTGTGACTTACTTCTTTGATCTGACCAGGCGTTACAATGTTTGTACATGAAAACTTTTTCAAGAGACCTTTAATCAGGTCTATAGCCCTCTGAGTACCAACCTCCATCGCCATGAAGATAGCCTGTAAAAACAATTAATAGGTAATATCACATGATGGGTACCCTCTGGTATTGTATATTAGACAGACATCACTTTACTAACCTCATAGACTAGCTCATGGTAGAAATGAGGGACTTCAAGCTCTTGCACACATCTGCATGCCTAGTCAATAACACAAATATTGATCAGCAATTAATAAAACACCTTCAAACCTTCAAACCCAAGACCCCAGAGGTGAGGTGAGTACCCTTTTGCTTCACCATCCTTGATACCCAGTAAAGAGAACACAGTTTTCTGATCAAGAATTCAATTGACATACCTCTTCAAGCTCTTCTGATGTAAGGTACTCCCTCAGAAGCAATACCATCTGAAATATTGTGAAATATTATAATTAGATTATCAGTAATTTGATCCAGTAGTAATTTTAAGCTTTTATCAATTTAGTGTATATATATATTATTTTCATTTCCTTATTAGTATATATTTAATATTTTTTGCATATATTTAGTTTCTTATAGTTTTTATACTTGTAAATATTAGCGTAATTCAACCCTGTAGGTTGCAATGCTTTTAGAAATAAACTATCTATCTAATAATCATAAATAATTGATGGTTTTACAATCTTAGAAAGTTACCTTTTTAATGAGGTACTTGACAGGACGACGACCACCACCAATCCCCCACACACTGTCTAGTCTGACCATACCATGTTTCATACGAAGAAACACACTGGCTTCATCAAGAGCTTTCCTATTAAACACATGATAGAATAACCATCAATACACCTATTTACCTTGGGCGTAATGTTTTCCCATTTCAGACCACTTCATTCCCTAGAGTATTATTTCTTTGTTTAATGGTTGAGCATGAGAAGACACATGAATATGGATACGACTTAAACAACATATCTTCTTCTCAAGAGAATGACATGGTCTGAAGGCTTAAGTAGAAAAAGTTTGTTCCCTTTTGAGCTCCATTTAGACAGTCACAACTACCCAGCATATATATATAGGTGATACTATAATAAACTCAAAATAACCACACAAGATAGATGCATGGCCAATAGAATAACACTAGCATCATAACTAGCCTGAAAGAGATATGAAAACCAGAAAACATTGGAAAATTCTTGTAACCTATGATCAGTTAGCTCCATAAATATCATTATCAAGTTGACATGAAGTAATATTATTTGTATATATTACCTCTGGAATGAGTTGGGACGAGTTCCCTCATTATGGTTTGCTACAAAGGCAGGAGGCAAGCAATCATCAGCTATTGCCCTTGCAATAAATTTACCAAGGTACTCATATGCTTCAGGAGTATCCAAAGCCAAGTCATCCAAATCATCCAAAAGAGTTTGAAAGCCTGCAAGCATGGACAATAATCATTAGATCTTGATCATATTATTAACAAATATCATTGCAGACTTAGTACCTTTAGCAATGTCAGTATTGGTCAGAACTTTGCCATAGAGATCAGAGATCAGCACTGATGTCAACTCCCTGTAAGATGACTGTTGAAGCAATACATGTACGCATTAACACCACATTACAACAGAATTGTTGTGTCAATCAATATACTAATGGTATGATACACAGACATGATTCTTGTCATGGTAGGCTAAAAATAACTTGGGAAAATACATGCACTGTTAAAAATGCTTACCTTTCTTTCAAATGCATGAGTAACAGCCAGAACGACAACCTGCAATATTCAAATATTCAAAGTAAAAAATTAAACATGTTGAACACAAGATGCATTGCTCTAAGTGAGCTAGTATAGAGGTTTTGCATCATGATATTCCGGCAACTATGATAGATGGTAGAACAACCTTTACTCTTGGGGATTGATTTTTTTCTCATGTAAAACATTTCTGTTGTATTGTTTCTGCCATCTAACAAGGCTGCTGTCACGTGATGGTACAAGACCTTTGGTAGGCCATTCTTGAGGCCAGTGATGATCACATGACTATAACATCTGCAACATCTCATACATGATAAGCACTGACCTTGTACTTCTGGGAGGCGATGTTGAGCTCATGCAAAGAAATCTGTAAAGGATAGTAAACAGAAAATCAATGATCCTTGTATAGTATAATTACTGTCTTGATGTGATTAATGTATCTACTTACAGCCACATCTTCTGTGTCTCCATGTTCAAAGTACTCCTAGAAAATTGACAAACAAACAAAAAAGTTAGAAGTTAGAATTACTATGAAGTACTATCATTAGTAATTATTTCTTCTTACCATTATGATTGGATCAACATGCAAATCAAACTCCTCTTCTGTCAGCTCTGGCTTCACCTCCTTGATTTCAAATTCCTGATTTTTAACATATAATAATATTAAGATAATAGTCTGAATGTACATTCATCTGTACTAGTATCGAATATTGTTGAAAAGTTTAACTTTGGATACTCTTTGGGAAGCAATGCGATTAGGATACTAAATCTTAAAACATTAAAACTATTGCGTAGGAGAATTAAAATGGACTCACATCCTCGTCTTCCTCAGACTCATAATTAGGATCATGATGGTCCTTGACTTTCAGATCTTCTTCATTCAACACCTCACCAATAGCTCCCCATGTGCCTTTTCCTCCTGCACCACCTGAAAAAAGGACCTCAATTCATCAGGATACTGTATAATAATAATTTAAGTCTGTACATAAATAATAATTACAAAGTAAAGTGTTATTAAGAAACCCAACCGATAAGCATGGTCGAGAGGCTGAATTTGACCTAATCAAAATCAGGACAAATACAGTCTCAGCTAGAGGCCACAGCGGGACTCCAACCACCGGATTGCGAGACCAACGCTCTGACTACAAAACCATGCTGCCCCAATACCTATCTTTTTGTTTGTTTAACATTAGGAAATTATTAACATTAATGCTTATTTCCTATGCATTATCAATACTGTAGATGAATGTGAGTTGGTTAGATAGTTCAGCAGTCTACCTAGTGGCTTGAAGAGCCTTAATTAATTAAAATATAAAAGGTGAGGTAAGAGCAAGACAGAGCAGAAAAATGACATGGCTGCTAGTTCAACAATTCTTTTTATTTAACTGGCAGAGCTAAGCCAAAAGTATTTCATTTTTGTCACTGTTGCTCCAAACTTGTGACAAAATGCTGTTGAACTAGAGTAAAGCTACTTAATATTCACAGTAATGTCAGTTTTCCTGCTCATCAAAATATCACCTCTCCCAAAGTACAAGGTGTTATATCTCTAAACTGCATTCACTAAATTTTGGTCACATATGATATTTTGTTGCTGGGCCCCAAAAGAGTGTGTTTACAAAATATTGAGCTTAAAAATGTACAGCTGTCAGGGATTATAAAGAAAGGCCATAAAACATTTTTTCTGCTCTGTCGAAGTAGGTTCAAAAAGGTTCTAATGACTCCTTAATAATTTTCTCAATATGAATTCAGTTACCATAGTGATCATCATTATACTTTAGAATGAAGACATGATATGCTAATAGCTGCTAACAGACTATGTTATTCTCGAGTGAAGTAATGTATTTCAATAACATTCTCTATACACCGGGAATAATTCTTTAAGTTCTTTAATGAATATTTAAAGAGGTACATAATAGATAAACAGGGAAAACACTTCCAAAGACCTCTATGTTTTTTAATAATTTCTTTTGTTTTTGTTTTCAATATATCTTAAGTTAATAAATATGTAAGATATAGTCCTTCTATATTAATAGTATACAAACACTTGGGAGTCAATAAAGACAGAAAGGCGATGGCAACAACAGCATCAAGCAAACAAAATATTCAGCACTATACTACCGGTAATGTGATATTCAAAAGACTCTTGTTGGAATGTACGAAACACACTGCATCAATGCCGTCGTATGTTAAAGCGCTTTTCATAATTCTGTGACCTAACTGACTCCAGGCGTCTGGTATTTTGGCTTTTTTATCGGCATGCTCAAACTACTCACAAACACACATGCCGTACATGGTGGACCTACACTAAAAGATATAATTGAGCGAGAAAGAGAACTGCCAAGAAGCCATGTTGAATATTTGCATCGATGACAAGATGTGTCAGAGCACAGAAAATAAGAACTATAATCCACTCAAACTCAAGGTGAAATCGTTTTTTTATTTATGTAGTCATAATCGATATTATTCTATTGAATTGCTGTGTTTCAGGGCACAATATCATTTCTTCAACTCACACTGTTGACAAGTGTCTTTGTATATCAAACAATCAATGATTTGATTGAGAATACATTCAGTGACTGTGATATCTTTGAGAAAGCTATACATTTATCTGTAACTGTATATAATGGTGATAATAAAGACTCAGTAAATGACTTGAGGTCTAGTTATTCAAAGTTTAATCATTACTATAAGCTTAATATATAGTGTAAGATGTGAACACTGCCATGCTGTAAGACGCGATTGTGAACCAAGCAGGATTCCTGCAAACAACTAGCCCATAATTTAAGAAAAAAATAAAGAAGTGATAAAAGGGGTAAAAAATTTGCAGAAAATTCAACCATATGACTACTTCGTGAGTGGGTTAAAATGCTCTATAACCAAAATTTCGTTTTGATATTTATTTGGCAGTGAGCAGTTTCAATCCTGAAATAGTTACTTCATCAGACATGCTAGTCTTAGTAGCTTAAGGTAGTCTAGGTAAACAAGTAACTTAATACTTGTTAAAACGCATTAGTAATGTAATTATAGCTGTTGTCCTAACCCTAAACACTAAGGATAAAAGGTTGTTCTCCACAGGAAAGGAAAGCTTTTGTGCGAAATAAGTAAGGATTAGCTTGATGATTTGGCGAGTTTTGGAATGTTCATCATTGAGCTCTAGAATACTTGCAAAGGCAACCCAGTGAACTCTCCAAGAGCATCTAGTTCAATCAACGTTGTTGGCTGAAAAAAGCCTGAAGCCTATCATATATCTTTTGTTTATGAACAAACTTCACTGTAGGCTGTCTAAGAATCCATATCTGCCTAAGCTGTAGAATTTGCAAGCATACAGTGAGTTTCTTTTTGTAATAAAGCCACAGTGAAATAATTTTTATAATTCTGCTCTCAAAAGCTTTAGGCTTTTCTCAGCTACAATGTTAACTGAATTAGCTATGTATGTAGTAAAGAGAGCTGTAATGGCAAAAGCTCATCTTAGTTGATTTTCATTTAAGCCAAACACTCACAAAAGATGTCATTTTTACTCTAAAACTCACATGTCATGCAGAGTCCAAGAATTAGACCCAAGACCCCAGGGGTGAGAGGTGAGTGTACTACCACTACACCACCCTTGGTGCCCTATTTAGTATTTGTCAAATGGTATTTTTAGTTATTTTGTGCATATTGATGGATTTTTCCCAGTTCTGTACAAATTTCCGTGATATTCTAGTCACTTATAAGACTTTGCCAACATCTGTGAAAAACAAAATCCTCAGCCAACCACAAAAAAAAAAAAAATTCCTAAGACATAAAGCTAGAAATTACTTGAGATATAAACTATAGCTATTAAAAGATTTTTCTCCGCCAGAATTTGTACATCAAAGTACAAAGGTTGTTTATAAGCTTATTTGTTGTACATTTGTACACAATACGAATAAAAAAAAATGGCGCATCATAAGAATCATATGGTCGCTAAAAAAGCAATTAAGGATACCAATTATCGGCAGTAAACAAGAGAAGCACTACATGTACCAGTAGGGATTCTTAGATAAGATAGTTCTTAACGTTAAAAATAAATATAAACTTGCCCGTATTTGCATCTTCAACCAGAACAACAAAACCGCGTGGTCAACGCAATTTATGAAATATTCATCACATATTCTCCAAAACAAGCCAATAATAACGCCATTTCTTGAAATAATATTGAATTAAGAAAAGAAAGATATACTTTACGAAGTATAGAAAACAAAAAGAGCAGCAATAATGATTATTTTTGATGTTTTAAAGGAGAATACGTATAGACGTACCACGATGTACTCCATCTTTACCTTTCTTCGGCAGGCCTCTTAGACCAGTTCTGGATTTTCTATCAAGCTGCTTTTCCCTTCCTTGCTTCACCATGTTTTCATTATTAGCTTTGCCATTGATTCCAACTTTATTCTCACGTTTATAGCCGGAAAAATGGTCGTTATTCTGAGCATCACCAACATCTGAGGTGGATTTACTTCGTACTCTCATCTTTTTGGTCGAAGCTGTTGGAACCGTGTCCATGGTGCAAGGGGAAGCAAACTGGTCGTCCAAGTATTACAAATACAACAAATACCTTACCATTAAAGTGCTCGCGATGTTATGAGCCTTTCAAAACCAAGGAAAAAAGGCGAAAAACGTTCAAATATCCAGGTATTTTCTCTCAGTTCACGTTATTCAGCTTTGTAAAGATTCTAGAAGATGTTTGTGTTCTGCAGAACATGGATCATGTGATGTGAATACTCGATCGTGATTGGACGACACACACAATGATGGGATACCTGTGGTTTATGGAGACGTGCGAGATTGCAGACATGGTCACGTGACCCTACATTCCCCAAAAACGCAAAAATATACGTATATGATTATGTGCGCCAATATATATATATGTATAACTGAGTTTCACTAGCTATTAAATAATTAACAGTCTCCTATCAAAAGCACAATACAACGGACAGACAGACAGACAGACAGAAGCCGTACGTGCGAGATTTCAGGCATGGTCACGTGACCTCAGCTATCCGATAACTCTTTTTATCATATGACCGTATTTCACTGTACGCGTGATTCTAAAAAAAACCTTTGGGGAAAATGTCGTCAGCAAAAAAAGTACGCTTTTCCGAAAAGTGTAATAACTTCCCGTTCGGACTCGCCGTTCGGACTCGCTGCCGTCAATCATGTAAAAACTACGCATTTTGATTCGCATTTATTAAAAACGCTTTGAAATCGATTTTTTATATGTGGTCATATGATAAAATGCTTATTGACTGAGTTAAGGTCGGTCCGAACGGGAAAATATTTGGCTCTCGGTCCTTGGCACGGAACTCGCTGCGCTCGTTCCGTACTTCAGGACCTCGAGCCAAATATTTTCCCGTTCGGACCTCCCACTCAGTCAATAAGTACATAGTCCCTTTTGTACATATATAAAAGTATATCAAAAGTTTATCAGAAATTATGGGCTGTCAGCCATATTTTTTTTGGAGTTTCCTACCACTACCGCTTTCGTAAGCTGATATCTTACATGCTATGCATATGCATGTTTTTGAGGTTTTGTTTGATAAAGCTGAATTGACCATAAGTCTTGTAAACATTTAGTTTTTGTCTGCAAAATTGTATAAATTCTTTTATAAGTTTCATAATTTTCCCTTGCAAATGGTTTTCATTCGATTGACAGGCTTTATCTAAACACATTAAAACTTAATTAAAGCTAAGACACACTCAGGGGAGGAAAGGGAGAAAGAGAGGGGAGAATGCGAACCTGTGGAAAGATTTATTCCGAACCCTGTGTCGTCCACTAGAAATCCGAGTCTCGTATTGTGGTTTATTGCTGTCAAAAAAAATATTGTGCAGGCTTAACACTTCTCGCGCTACAGTTTCAAACAAGTTCTCCGCCTTTTAACAAGGTGCAAATCAAGGAGCGAAACAAGGAGCAAAACAAGGCGCGAAACAAGGAGCGAAACAAGGTGTGAAACAATATGCGAAACAATATGCGAAACAAGGTGCATGCGAAACAAGATGTGAACCAAGGTGCAAAACAAGGCGCGAAACAAGGCGCGAAACAAGGTGCGAAACAAGGCGCGAAACAAGGCGCGAAACAAGGTGCGAAACAAGGCGCGAAACAAGGTGCGAAACAAGGCGCGAAACAAGAGGCAAAGCAAAGCGCGCAATGTTGCACCGAGTGTCCGCACCTTAATAAGAGTAAATTTACCTCAGCTTTGCCCTTCCGCAATCCTAAGGTCGCTACTACTTTTTATCTAGTTTTTATGAAAGTGATATTATACTACTCGACATATTCCCCTTTAAATTCAACTTTATATTCATTCTTAAAATATATTCTTTTGGTTCTATTGTTCTATTTCAAAATCAAAATTGTCTAATTTACACTAGGAAAAGTACAATGCGCAGGCAAGATTGTAAACTTGCAGTAAATTGCCCTCGCTAACTCACTGGTGGCGAGCAATTTGAGAAAATCAAGCAAAATTTGATAACTAAACTCTAAGTACTGCGCAGAAAATATTTGAATAAAATAAAATAAACACCAGGCGCGCAAGCTTTGTTTCATGGTTCCCGTGTCCTGCAGGTAACCGTCTGGAATGTTTGCGCCCTTCATCACAAACATATCTTTATTTAACAGATATTAGCAGTAGAAAAGCCTTGGTTTTCCCTCATGTGTTTAACCCACGAAAGCCTTTTACCATGAAGTTTGAATCGCGACCAAGCTAAGATCTGAATAACAGCACAAGCTATAGGAACATACACCAGAACACAAAAACAACCCCAACGCAAGTCTTTTTTTGATGTATTATGAAAACTAATCTTGGATGGTTCATCTACAGCTCCAGAGTAGAAGATAGATGTGCCAGTTTGTTCTGCCAGTAGCCAGGTACCAACTAGAGGGGCGAGGGTTTGTCCTGGTTTGGAAAGAAGTGCCGAGGTGCCAAACACAAGGGCAGATATGGCCTGTTTACGGCCATGGATGACAAAATCTTCATCTACCAAATCGCTGATTACCAGGTTAAGAAGTTTACAAGTACCTTCAGTAAATACTCGGTTACTGGAAGAAAAATGTTAGAGGTGATGATAATTATGATATGTGAAAATTGTAGTAGGCATATGTTAGTCAATACATGATGAAATTTATATATAGACCTTTCTGGTGATACTAAATGTGATGCATCCTGGACTAGCTTGGGTACGAACATTTTTGTTGATCATGCCTTATAAAGCGTTGTTTGTACCCAAGCTAGACTACGATGTATCTTGTTTATCGAGCTCAGGAAAGGCCTACAAGAAGTGCTGATCAAATCTAGACCTGGGATAGGGAACAAGGTGCATTCTGATCTAGCTTGAGTACAAACATCTTGCAATTGTGTTCTACTGACCTTGCAATAAAGATACAAACTAAAAACGGCCAGTTTGGACCACAAGACATCATTGATATACTCAAGAGAAGCTTGGTGTAGAACAGCCATTTGATAACAGAATATACTCCATATTTACGGCAAAGAGTAAGAAAGTAAAGATTGTTGATATGTGGAATAACAAACGACACTCCTAATAAGAAGGCTCCCATTTTAGGTGATATACTGTCCCCAAGTAACTTGTCCAGGAAAAGTGGGAAAAAGTTACTGTTGAAATGGCAATGAAAAACCTGGAATTAAATAAAATAGAAAAACATCCATTAATGGCAAACATTTTACAGTTTAAAAATAAATATATGATAGAATTATGAATAATTAAAGAGTTCTTATAAACACAACAGAAATCAGTCATCCAGGAGAAGTCGGTAAGTTGTAAACTTTTTTCATTAGTCTCACTGTACTCATTTATGAGAATGGGAGGAAAGGACCAAAACAGAGAGGGATGGGAGGGTGGGAATTAAGAAATAAGAGCAACCATAGTTTGAAGGGAGTATAGTGAGGCAACTAACTACTAGAAGTAGTTATAATAAAGTATGGCCTCAGCAGGTCTGAATGAAATGAGGCATATGCTAATCGATTCTCATACATTTATACAGCAAGACCGCTGACAGTAGGATACAGAATCAATCTCATTTGCATTCAACTCTAACATGATTTTCTCAGCCAAAATCACTCCCATTTCTAGACATTTGATGAGCAATGGTTGGCCAGACAAGAATTAAAATGCTTTGCAATCCAAGATCCAATCTAATGTTTCCAATTATGCAAAAAAATTTAAACCACGATTTTATTGCAAAATTTTTAGAATAAAAATACTAGATATGCATATTAAAATAAAAATAATAGAATAAAAGCTGCAAATTCGGAGTATATTTTTTATCGATCCGGGAGGATCCAGTTAACCGAAGTCCATTCCATTCCAGCCATCCACGGTTCCGGATTTTCCAAAATAAAAAATCTCTCAAAATTCAGAATTTAGAAGCATAAATCAAATTTTAGAAGTTGGGCATGTTTTAGCTATACATTAAGATTATCCACAATCTTCCAAAAGCTGCAAATTTGATATATAAAGATTTTGTTGATCCAAGATCCAGCTAACCGATGTCTAGTCCAATCCATCACTGCACGGTTCCAAATCTAGAGTGCCAACCAGTGAGATAAGGGGTGTCTTATCCTTATATATATATTTACATGTTTATTATGCTGTTTTTCACTCACTTGTACAAAATTCATTGCAGCAAACCACAAGAAGTTTTTGTGGGTAGACAGCTGCTTTACATATTCCTTTAACTCCAGTTCTTGTGTCATTATATCTGAGGACTGAGTAACTGCTATTTCTATCCTAAAAATATCAATATACATATACTCATTAACAATTGTAAGGTACATTTTTACACTGCATGGCATTATTTACTTATTTATTCAAAAATACAGACCACCCTAGGTTCTGGCCTCTCTTTAGAGCCTGCAGTGCTGTTCACCAACAGAACAAGAGGACCTCTGGCACCCAGAGTAAAAACAGACATGCAAGCTTAGAGATTATAAAATTGCTGCATAAGCTGATACACATTCTTAAGAGTTAAAACTAACCTTTTGCTATTCTCTTGTACCGGAGTATTAGCCTTGATTTTCTTGAATTTCAAGTGATTTTTAAGAAACATTGAGGCTACAGAAAACCCAATTATAGCAAACAGCGATAAACCACAACAGAACATCCGGAATGATGCAATATTATTCTTATCCCAGACATAATAAGACATGAAGACAGATAAACATCCAAAAGCACTGAATATGGAGCAGTAACCATTGAGTCTTGTTCTGTCTGTTGCGGATAATGCAAGGTCAGCTAGTAATGCTAGATGGTTGATATCAACCATGGAAAGAAAGCCATCATACAGACATAGACAGACCACAAACTGTAGACCAGGGGGACCCCATTGGAACCAGAACATCAAGAATGATAAGGCAAATAATGGACCATATTTGGACAATGCACTACAATAAAGAACATGAAAGAAAACAATGTGAGCGTTACAAGCAAATTAATTGCACTTGCAGTAGAATACTAAGTCTTATTTATTAGCTTTAAAGCTAGTTGCAAAATAAATACATATGAAAAAAAAACTAGCTGAGGGAAAGAACAACAGGAAATGAGTCCCAATATCAAGTTCCTCCAAAATACTGGACATACAGTAATATATGAATAATATTATATGAGAATAGGAAAATATTAGCTTAATTTAATTCTCAAAATACCTGAATCTTTTGCTGACAATCTCTGGTGTAGTAATTCCTGAACTGTCAAAGAAAAATCAATTAATCTGTGAGTAATTGCAAGGCATGCCCTGACTTAGATAAGCCCAGAGGTTGTTTCAGGGTTCAATCTGTAAGTTAGCCATGCCTTAACTTAGATCAGCCCAGAGGTTGTTTCAAGGTTTGATCTGTGAGTTATAGCCATGCCCTGACTTAGATCAGCCCAGAGGTTGTTTCAGGGTTCGATCTGTGAGTTAGCCAAGCCCTGACTTAGATCAGACCAGAGGTTGTTTCAGGGTTTAATCTGTGAGTTAGCCATGCATGCCCTGACTTAGATCAGCACAGATGTTATTTCAGGGTTCAATCTGTGAGTTAGCCATGCCCTGACTTAGATCAGCCCAGAGGTTGTTTCAGGGTTTAATCTGTGAGTTAGCCATGCCCTGACTTAGATCAGCACAGATGTTATTTCAGGGTTTGATAAGATTGATAATAAAGTGGTTTTCATATGAGTGGGAAACATTGTCCTGACTTACACCACGTACACGGTATGAAACACTGTAACATTGAAATGGGTTCCTATTGTTTCATTATAAATTCCTTCAACAAGTAGTTATAAGCAGTTACCATTACAATAAGATGCAGTACTGCTACTAAATACCAGTATGACTATTTTCCAGTATTATTTCCCACTCATACAAAAACGGCTCTAATAATGAAACTGTACATTGTTCCATATAATTTCAAATACTGGCAGTAAACTATTAAAACATGACACAAACACATCATTGGAATTATATCGAATTCAGCTGTTTTCCTTGTGATTCACTTACTTGTTGGGATTGAGGGACTTATGGTCACTCATCCAGCCAAATAAGGGGTCATTTAGAGAATTCCAAAG
Organism: Anthopleura xanthogrammica; assembly: GCA_964019055.1. Lineage (NCBI taxonomy): Eukaryota > Metazoa > Cnidaria > Anthozoa > Actiniaria > Actiniidae > Anthopleura > Anthopleura xanthogrammica. Next base: position 13,281,122 of record OZ025214.1, on the reverse strand, counting down.
TAAGAAAATTGCCTGGAATAATAAATCAATGTATGTATGTAAATTTAAGCTTACTTGAAGCAAGAATAATGCTAAATTTATAACAAGGTTTGAGAGAAACAGAAAATGGCTATAACCTTATTCGTTTTGTATCAAGCAACATATTTAAAACGTGAAACTTTTCTCTGGTTTCATGATACAATTTTTAAGCTTAGGAAGCCTAGGAAATTTAAGCTTCATTTGATTCTAAAACTTTAAACGAACCCTTAGCTTAATCAAGCTTATCATGATTATTAATGTATATAAACATTATGTAATGATTGTGGCTACAACGGAGAGAAAACCATAACATTTAACTTACTTTCATAACTGATGTATATTCTTGTTGTATATTCTAGTTATTTATTAGAATATTTTACAGATTTTTTCATACTTACCTCTCCAATCCAGAAGGACTTTTTATCGATGCGATAAACAGAAACAAACAGGTCAACATAATACAATAAAAAGACGTTGTTCAACAACGCAATAAATAACGACATAGATCCATAAACTGTATAGATTTGTAAATTCATTATCGATCGGTACAAAAATATGAGAGAAATCAGTTAATCAAAGATCAATATTGGAGCTTTTTTCATCGTTTTTCGTCGTCCATTTTCCTTCCTGTTTCAGTCATTCGTTACCAGGCTACTCCTGATGACTACGTGGCCTAGTACACAGGGAGCCCAACATTGGGTGAAGTAGTGTTATGCACTCGCCTCTCACATTTGGGGTCTCGGGTCCGATTCCTGGACTGAACATCACGTGTGAGTAGAGTTTGTTAAGTCTCACCCTTGATTCGAGCTCGTGGGTCTTTCTCCTGAAATTTTGATTTTTTTTTAGTGTCTTCTTAAAAGATAAGATTTAGAGGGGAGGGGTAGGTCACTTTTTTGGGTCCCAGTACCTGAACCCCGGCCCTCTGGGAGTTAACTGAGGTAGAGGAGGATTATAGATGCAGATCTTCTTGGCCGACGTTGGCGCGCAAACAAAGTATCATTCATCAATCATCCGGATCCCCCCACCTCAATCGTGTTTGCGGTTTTTTGATTGGCCGTTTTTTTAGTTTGCCGTTTTTTTGGTTGACCGTTTTTTTGGTTGATGTTCTTAAAACGGGTTTTGGGCCCAAACTAAGGCAAAAACCTGGCTCTGCCCCTGCATGGGAATAGTCGTACAATATCTACTATCACAGGGGCGGATCCAGCCAGGGGGAGAGGTCGAAATTTTGTTTAGTGGGAGTTCGACTTCCAAAAACAACACGTATTAATCAAAATAATATTTATTTCCTTATCACAAATAAAAGCAAACTTCACAGCTCCTTTATCTTGAACATCAAAAATAGCTTCATTAAATTCAAGTGAATATCTCCATGCCAACTACCGTCCTTACTCGTTGCTTCTTTTCTTATTTAATGGTCTACTTCTTCAGTTCTCAATTGAACAGTTTAAAAACTGTTTCTTACATTTCTACATCGTGCGCGTCAGCCATCACTACCTCACAATCTAGTGCAGTATTAATATTCAGGCCTGAAGTTATGGAACTGTTGCAATGCTGTTGCAAATACCTACTCGTAGTACATCAAAGTAATAACTGGAACGGAACTGTAAAAAGGTCTAGTCCTGGTATAGACCCCTTGCAGCACGTCGGAATGCAGCTCAGTTTGGAGGGCAAAACAATAGGTTCCAATCCTAAGGAGATTGAAATTCTTTTGTTTTGGCCTCCAAATTCAGCTGCTCTGACGTCACGTGCAAGGGGTCTATTACTAGTAACATAGGATGGTTAAATTCTTTAATACGGATTGACTAATCCAATCGGGCCTCTTCTCTTCTCTTATCTCACAGAGTTACCCATTCGCGCATGCGCTACAACGTGGTTTGAGGAACTGAATGAAATACCTGGAAAGTGAGACAAACTTTACCAAAAGTCCCGCCTCACATGAATGAAGGATTGTTTTCTTTCGTGTTTTCAAAGTGTCAAGGCATTTCTTCGCTTCAAGTCAAAACTCTGAAAACACTTAATCCTTGACTTACTCGGCCGCACACCATGAGCTATACAAATCCCATACGCGTGCATATGTAAGACGTTCGAGAACATTCTACTAAACTGCGAGAGACTAATCCGTCATGAAAACTGCCAATTTACTGTGCGCAATTTTTTTCAGCCAACTAAAATTCCATGACCACTATTTTCTACGTGACTTTACATGTGAATGATTCTCGTCTCTGCTGGTACTGCGTGACCGCTTTTCTCGGTGTGAATTTCTGCGCGACCTTGATTTGTCACTCGATCTCCTATCACTGGAAGAGCTGCGGCTTCGAGAGTGACTCGATCCTCTACTACCGCTGCGTGATCGTTTATTTCTTCGTGATAGTTTGCGTGAACGTGAATGATCTGGCGATCTTTTTCTTGACCTTCCAACTGATCTGTTATCACTAGAGGAGCTGTTTCGACTTGATCCCCTACTAGCACTGCGTGAACGTTTCCTTTGAGGTTCACGCGATTTTGACGCAGCTTTTAAACTCTTTCTCGGCCGTGAAACTTTTTCATCAGAGGTCGAAGGCGAACGAGAACGATGGCTTCGGCTCAGTCGTCTTTTTCGAAGTGTTGTTTCAGTGTTAATCATCTTTAATGTTGAAGAACGTTGGTTCATTAGAGATTCTTGTGACTCACCCTGCGTGACATCTTCTCCTTTCTTGCCATTTGTCTTTTGATGTACTGGTCCACCATCAACAGTCGAGTACGATACATCTTTTAAGGATATTCTTTTCTTATCTAGTTTTTGACCTTCCTCATCATGATCTCCTTTGTTGTTTTTTCGAGGACTTTCTGTCTTGCTTTCAGATTCGTATGATGAACTATCATCAGTGTTTGAACTTGTTCGAGATCTACGTCTCGTCTTCTTTTTCTTTTCAGTTTTCTGTTTTTTTCTTTTCTTCCTAACAAAGTAAAAGAGAAACTTAATTCGATTCAAAAACTTTTGTTTCCCATTTTTATTCCCACTACAATGATTACTTACTTTTCTTTCTTTTTCTTCTTTTTCTTTCTAATTTGTTCCTCTTCAATCAGCTGTCGAACATGGCTGAACTTGCTTTTCAAGTCTTTAGATTCATCGTTTAAACGTTTCTCTTCTCTCTGCCATAACATGTGTGATGTAGCACAGCAGGTACCCCCGTATAGTATGTATAGTACACCCATTACATTGATGTCGTTCAAAAACGTACCCAGTGCATTAAGGTAACATTACAATCCATGTATGGAGTCGCCATCATGTGTACGATAAGGTCAGGTGTTTTAAGGTCGAAGGATATAGTTTGTAGAGGACGTGTCAATCAATCAATCAATGCATTCGTTCGTTCGTTCGTTCATTCATTCATTCGCACATTCAATTAATCAATTAATTAATTAATTAATTAATTCATTCATTCATTCATTCATTCATTCATTCATCCATTCATTCATTCATTCATTCATTCATTCATTCATTCATTCATTCATTCATTCATTCATTCATTCATTCATTCATTCATTCATTCATTCATTCATTCATTCATTCATTCATTCATTCATTCATTCATTCATTCATTCATTCATTCATTCATTCATTCATTCATTCATTCAATTTGTTCGTTCGTTCGTTCATTCCAATTCAAGTAGAGTAAGAAAGCGAAACACACGTCCAAATTCCCATTAGAATGGAAAAAAATCAAATGCGATCATATGACAGAACGATCAAGTTCAACAAACACAACGATATGAAACAATTAATTTATTGTAAGTACAGACCAGGCAAAAAGTACAATTACAAAAGATTGATACAAACCAAGCATGCATATCATGTTCATCGATGAGAACGAAGTAGAGCGAGCATCAGAAGAAAAGCCAGCCAATGTGTAGACGGTATTGGAAGACACAGCCAGTAATGGTGTGGGGAGAAAATAGAGAAAAAACAGGCATTAGTGACAGGGCAAGTATACCAACACAAAAGATAAAGGAATAAAGGAATAAAAAAATGATCAAACTCGGCAAAACTGGCAGCATAAAGCAAAACAAAGTGAGAGGTAGAGATATATGCCTTGTAAAGATGACAACAACAGCTCCAAGACATTACATCATCATCATCATCATGACATCATCATCATCATCATTAACAAGAAGATGAGCAACAACAAGAGCAGTAATATCAACAAGAGCGACAACAAATTCTGTCTTCGGCCATTTTGCATGCCATCGTGAAGCATGTTGCATTAACTGACACTGCTAGTGTAACATTGTCATTTTCGACCTCAGAATAGTGTGAGACAAATTATAAGGAACATACATAAGCAAACAGCAAGTCTGTTGTGTTAGAATACCCACCTGACGCTTGATAGATAGCGATTGTTTTACATTCTCTAAGCGTTCCTTGGCTGTCGCCTGCTCTGGGTTCAAGACTAACGCTTCTTTGAAGCTGTGGGATGCTTCTGTTAACAGACTATTCTTTTCTTGCCTGGAAACGAAGATTAAGATGGTTATTATTCCCTGCTGAGGAAAGCCAGGGGTAGGAATACTGGTTTACTGTTTTTATAATATTGCTATGGTTTGTCTTACTGTATCCCTTGTGCTATTAAAGTCTGCACTAAATATCTATTTGCATTTCTGTGATGATGGTTGATAGAAAGAGCTTGACGAAAATCATTGATGGCCATGCTGTATTTGCCTTCATTCGCTGACCTATGAACAAGGAACAAACGGAATATCAGTCTTGGAATATCGTTCCAATATCATCCAACAATCAAGATAGTTCTTGAAACAAAGAAACATTCTTACAACGCTCCTCTGGCTACCAAAGCTTCGACGTTTTCTCCATCTATCTGGAGAGCATGTTCCAGGTACTTTATTGCACTTTTAATGTCACCACCTTTAAATAGTTCAACTCCCTTGGCTGTCCTGCAAAACAAGAGAAATCATTAATGATAAATAATTGTAAAAGTCAATATTTATATATCATAGTTTTACTCACGATTCCATGGACCATTTTGCTGATTGTTTCTTTCTTAATACATCGAAGTATTCGTCTTCTGGGTAGTCAAATCTGTCATAAACAAGAATCACATTATAAAATATAAGGCTAATCGCGAATATAAATGCGCCCATCATTGTTTTTGTACATCCGTTGTGTGAAATATCCATGGATATGAGCAAGTAAAACTTTGTTGCAAATGCTACTGTTTAAAGGAACAGAAGATTGTTGTGCCATGCTTTAATGACTTTAAAAAAAAGTTGGATGGAGAGACATGCTGGCTCAAAGTTTGAAACAATAGACCTCTTAAGCTTGGGCGTAATATTTTCCCATTTCAGACCACGTGTCATTCCCTTGAGTATCGTTTCTTTGTTTAACGGTTGTGCATGAGAAGACACATGAATATGGATACAACTCAAACAAAGAATCTTATTCTCAAGAGAATGACACTTGGTCTTAAATGGGGAAACATTTCACAACAACTTGAAACAGCAATGCTGGATGTCATTTACTATCAAGCAACAATACTGAGCAAGTTTGTATGTATCCTACAATATATTATAGTCAAACCTTCGAAAACTCCTCAATAGTGAGCAGGACTGGTTGGTGTCTACGCCCAGAATATCAAGTAATGTCTCAATGTTACGTGCATTGTTCAGCCCAACATGGGTTTCCAGATGTTCTGAATAACTTTTGCTTTCAGAATAATCATATCTGTAATATATAATCAACAACGCCCATAAGTAAGTTTATTAGATTCAGGAAATAAATGAGATTTAGCAGTGGCATCTCTACAGAGAAGCTGTTTGTCCACTGAAATTTCAATCGGAATTAGAAGCTGAGGGTAGGAGGAAAACCAGAGAACCTGGAGAAAAACTCTCGAAACACAGGAGAGAACCAACAAGCAACTCTACTCACATATGACATGGAGCCTGGCAGAACTCGAACCTGGGTCACAATACAGTCAAGGCTATCGCAAGGTGCATGTTATCATGAGATATAGATGATACATATTGGAATATGAAATTTGCAAACATGTTATATAATAGATGTCTAATGACGAGGGTCTTATTATTTCTAACCTTTTCTCAGAACGATCGACATCTTCAAGCAAACCCTTGATGGAAAGCAGAGAAAAGCATAGTTAATACTTGTGCAAAGAATGCAAAATGAACCCCAATTAAGATGATGATTAACATGGTTAAATACCAAGTGAAGATGTTGGTGCTGTTCAGGTAGTTTGGCAGACTTGAAGGAGATAGCGATTCTTTCTTCTTCTGAACAAACATTGGTTATAACCCCTGGAGAAAAACCATGAATTGATAAAAAGTTAAAAACCAGAATATTCCATGTACAACACAGGTATGGCATTCCGTATTTACTCGAATAAGCGCCGCCCCTGAATAATTGCAGCTCAATTTGGAGGACAAAACAATAGATTTCCAATTCTCAGGAGATTGAAATCCTTTTGTTTTGTCCTCCAAATTGAGCTGAATTGACGTTACGTGAAAGGGGTCTATAAGTTCTAGCAGACATACCTCTGACACAATCTCCAATCAAAAACGCATCACCAGGATCTTTATGTTCCCTGTGAGATTCTTTATCATCAAGATCAATAGTCCTACACAATGCCTGGATATAAAAAACATAAAAAAACACATCAATAAACACCCAACAACATCTTGGATAAATGATAAAAAATATAGAGTACTTCTAAGTTGGTGTCTGTGAAATCCCTGGTTTTAGAGAATTCAAGAGCAGTCAGCTTCACAAATATTCCAAAGGGCCTTTTTGAGACAACTTCTCCAAGAACAATATCTCCTTCTTTCATTACCTGTGTAGGGATAAAATGTATTGATTTTACAACCATTATCATTGAAGTGCGACTCCCAAAGTTTGATGCCTCATTTGCCAACTACAGTAGCATTTTGACAACTGTCAATCAAAGAACTAAACTAGGATTTAAAATTACATTTTTGAGAGAATTTTAGACTGAATTAAAGATTTTAATCCTCTAATCCTCCTAGCTTTTAATCCTCTAATCCTCCTAGCTAGCAATCAGGGATTTAATATTACATGTACATCTTTCTTCTGTTAATCCTACCAATTGTCTAATGACAGTCACCCCAGTTGCCTGAAAAATGACTTAAGGTTTTTGTCATAATATGAAACTCATTGTCCCAGGCCATATAGTATTTTGTAAAGGAGATTATATTATTTATTTTAATGTTGAGTATGCTTAATAACCCTTAGATAATTAGTACCAACCTTGAAGAGCTGCCATCTTTTGACGTGTGCTGGTATTCCCATAAACACTTCTAATGGCGGAACTTTGCTGTACAGATCCAAGACTAGGAAGATTGAAGAAATTTTTCAGGAGATATATCATACAATTTAACTGTTATTAATCTTGTTTTCTGATTAGTTGGGGCGCATGTTTTATGAGAGTACACAGCATGCTCATTTCCATTTTTGGTCATTCCTATCGAAAATAGTTTTAAAGTAATTTGTACTTGAAACCAGGTCAAACTGGTGAGAGGCAATTCAATAGCAGCGCACAACACCTGTCCTCCCCTTAACAGCACTTGCATGCATTTTCTATTTCCTCAATGGCAAATGACCTGATGTTTAATTATAGTATATTATACAATTATTATATTCTACTGTTTAGGATAAAGTAGACATGCATACCTTCATGATTATTGTCCAATCCATAATCTATTCCTCTCCTCAACTCTTCTCTGCCTTTCACTTGAAACAGAAGATCTGACTTTGTTGCAATGAATTTTCTAATCCTTTCTTGAAAGACGGGCTGTAACCTTGGATGAAAAAAACCAAAAGTGCACAGACTATATTATGCAATTACTGAATGGTTATGATAATTTTTATAAATTTTAAGCCAGCACACCTAATGGAACTACACTACAAGTGCCTTGGTTAACTGGATTATGGCTTAACACAGACGACACTTGACAAAGACTTGGTCAACACTTTACCAACACTCACTCACTGTCACATAAAGTACAAAATTACCCAAGATTGGAATATCATTACCAACCTTGATTCAGTAACACTAGAGCCATCATTAAAACTGACCTAAATAAAGTAGAGATGAGAAAAGATTGGACATTTTTGTCATTTTTCTATACAGCTCAGAAATATATACCATCCAGTATGTTTTTGTATAATACCAGTATATTTTAATGTCACCTTTTGGAGTCTGTGATTGAAATAGTTTGCAGCTTCTATGTTTGCCTGATTTGGTACAAGGAAGTCCATAATTGATTCTTTAGCATAACCATGAGCATTCTTTGTCTCGTTGACCAGATTTAGTCCATGTGAGCTGACGGCTTGGGTAAACCTGTCAATTACCTTTGCTTTCTTTGGATCTAAATCATATTAAACATGAGAATTAATAACATGAAACATTACCACTGTTGTTGTTCCTACGTGATGATCGAGACAAAAGTAGTGACAGGTTAATTGGCATTAGAAAAAACCTACTAATGGTCTATCACCAATCGAGCCCTGTGATTGGCTGAGCTACTAGGGGTCTATTAGTGATAGACCTCTAGTAGCGAAAAGCGCCGGTTTTGAAAACCAAAAAAATATATATTTAAAGCAAAATCCAAAACTTTTTGCATCCTTTTATGGGACCGATTAGTAGGTTTTTACTAAAACAATTAAACCTCTCGCCCTCATGGCCTACGAGTCAATAGCCCATGTGGCCTTCGGCCTCATGGGCTATTGACTCGTAGACCATTCGGACTTGAGGACTAATTGTTAAATAGACTCCTGTCAATCAAGTCTGGTTTCCATGTACCTTTATGTACTCTAACATTTTATTTGATCTTAGATGGTATTGTATTATCACAGATGGTATTCTAAATAATGCCAATTAAGCTGGTGGGCCTTTTGTTTCAATCAACCCATACAAATGAAAACACAATATGAGTGTTCTAACTCATTTCCAAAGCTTGTTATTCAGCTCCATGTAGCTTACAAAACATACTAGAACTTATAAAGAACATAGTTGAAAGTTAGTGCTATAAAGCTACAGCAAGGCTAGCTAGGACAAAATAACTTCAATCAAAACAAAATACATAAGATAATAAAGCTTATACATAAAGAATACTGTAAGCTAAGTAGACAAATGTGCATAGGATTCAGTTGGTCAAAACATAGTGTAAAACCATGAGGGTTTTTTAAAAAAGCCTTTTGCTTTTCACATGGTAAAAACTCACCCATAACCAAGTCAAACACTTAAATTACTTATTTGACTGTATTATTAAGGTGATCATAATTGTTTCGGGAAGATTTTAAAGCAGTATTTGGTGTCCTTCGAGCCACTTTAAAAAAAGACGTCTGCACATGATAGTGATCGAGGGAGACTGGTATCGAGAAACCACAGGAAGTCCGCCTATCGAAAATGCTAAAGGAATAGGGGAGAGAGGGGGGAGGGGAGGGGGGCTCGTGCCCGTGTGATCCCCATCAGAAGGCTTAAAATAGACATCAGCAGTGACTACCATCATTTCCTTGGACAATAATAGTATTATATATAACAGATAACAAACATATTATGCTGCAGGGCTAGTTTCTATTATTCTACCGTCTATGACATCAATTGATTGTCTTTAGGACTGATAAGTATGATTTATTGGTACTAAATGTTTCCTGAACAACTTGTTCCACCCACATCTTGTGTTCCTCGGCAGCTAGTTTTCTCTTTGCTTGCCGGTTCAGCTGTGCTCCTGTTTAGTACTGCCGGTTCAATCAGTCGGTGATGACTCGAAGGATTCAATGACGAAAATAATCCTTTGGTCCTTTGATTCTAAATCCGAACACCTAGGACAACATCACTGCGGATATGAAGGGAAACTGCCGACTTAAGTAACTAGAATAATAAGCCAATCAGATCACTACTAATATACTCCATATAAATACTATCCTTGCAGCCAATCAAATCACTCCTATGCATTTCCCCCAGAGTTTTGGTCTGAAAAAATCTGTTCTAGAAAACTGTCCGACTTTTTTGCAGTCCGGCTGTCAGGAAAAAATATTTGCAGCAGACCCTAATTTATGGTTCCAGATCAAGGAAACTGTCCTACTTGTATATGGTTCTAGGAAACGGCCCAACATTTTTCCAGGGTGTTCCATTCCCAACCATATCAAAGATTTCTTAATTGGCTGTCTTTAGATATGTCGTATTTTTAACATCATCAAAATACTAATTCTAGAAAGGAAATAAAAAAATATATGTTAATTGCCTTTTTTGATAAATAGAAAATACACCCACACTCAAACACACACGTCACACTGAGGCAATCACAACAAAAAACATTTCATTTCATAACAGATAACAATAACATAAATTGGAATCATTCTTTAATAATCAAAATAAACATCCTGCATCTATCATGCTGCGGTTGTGCTAATTTATATTTTATGGGCAATTATAAGGTAAAATAAATATTCCGAATCAAACTTCTGCGATAAATTCTCCCATGCACCATGTTCATCTGACTGCCAGTGGTCAGTGGTCTCACCATGTTTATCTGACTAGTCAGTGATCCCACCATGTTCATCTGACTGGTCAGTGGTCTCACCATGTTCATCTGACTGCCAGTGGTCAGTGGTCTCACCATGTTTATCTGACTGCAGGTCAGTGGTCCCACCATGTTCATCTGTCTGGTCAGTGGTTCCACCATGTTCATCTGACTGGTCAGTGATCCCACCATGTTCATCTGACTGGTCAGTGGTCCCACCATGTTCATCTGACTGGTCAGTGGTCCCACATGTTCATCTGACTGGTCAGTGGTCCCACTATGTTCATCTGACTGGTCAGTGGTCCCACCATGTTCATCTGACTGGTCAGTGGTCCCACCATGTTCATCTGACTGGTCAGTGGTCCCACCATGTTCATCTGGCTGGTCAGTGGTCCCACCATGTTCATCTGACTGGTCAGTGGTCCCACCATGTTCATCTGACTGGTCAGTGGTCCCACCATGTTCATCTGACTGGTCAGTGGTCCCACCATGTTCATCTGACTGGTCAGTGGTCCCACCATGTTCATCTGACTGGTCAGTGGTCCCACCATGTTCATCTGGCTGGTCAGTGGTCCCACCATGTTCATCTGGCTGGTCAGTGGTCCCACCATGTTCATCTGACTGGTCAGTGGCCCATAGTAAGGGGAAGGGACTCCTATCTAAAAGATTAGATGTTTATTGGAGCTTGTTCAAACAGATAATATATGTAAAGGCATGTTTTTTAAGGATCTATTGGTTTACAGAGTTTTATACCCTAAAAAGATACCATGAATAAATTACAAAATCTGATCGTCATATTTAATCATATAAAATCACTTCTCTACAAAGTTTGCCTTCCTCAATAGTGTCTAGCTATTCTCATGTATGCTGTATGAAAAGTGCTATCAGTTGAAAGTTAAGGTTTTGTATTAACCTTAAACCCTATCCCTATCTAAGTTGAAATACTTTTGATTTTGAAAATCCATCTTAGACAATGAAAATAAAACCATAAGAATAAAGTTTAGATATATACATATTGTATTTTTTGTATCTCAACATATTGTTAAACTTGTTAATTAAAAATCTCTTCATTCAATATCACAAAGTGTGGCATTTTTCCTATACTCTTTGTTATTTATTTATTTATTTTTGTTCCTGTGAAGTGGGGGGCGAATTTAATCTAGCACATTCATCAATTGACGTGGAGGTTAGTTGACACTAGAACTGAGAATATTAAACTGAGATAAGAAAATACGTTTATCGTTTCTCTACGATAACCATGGTGAATTGACTCTAATAGTTACCGTAGGAACTGAACACATCTTCTTTCTGACGAGTTCCGGATACAATTTTGACATTATTTTGAGAACTTCATCAAAACGATAAATAGCTATAGGTGTAGTAGAAGGAAAATTTCATAATCATTGAACGCGTGCTTGAGAGTAAAGATGGAAAACAGTCAAAACACTAGGAGTATTTGGTTGAAGTTAGTCAAGCAATTACACGCGGATAAAGCGAAAAGATTATTCTCGAGTTGATAGAATCTACTGATCAATCTATCCATGTGGTATTTACGTGGGATAGGTGAGTTTTTCATCCGTAAGGATTAAAATAAATTGAACAAATATAGAAAATTAGTAATAAGAAAAATGTAACACATGTTTGGATGGAATAAATTATTCGTTTGAGCCTAGTTTAGGTTAAGTTAGTTTGTAAAAGTACATGCGACGACCGCCCTATTCAAAATAAAACTGAAAAGCTTAATTCATATAACTGCACTTTAGACGCCGTCATTTTTCTTTCTTTTTTTCTTTTTTCTTTTCTTTTTTCTCAGCCTTTTCTTTTGTACTGTGTGAACATTACGCCCCCAACGACAAAGGGCAGCTGATGATCATTGTAATAACATCAATCAGGGACACTGATCGGGGGGTAAGAGTTACTGTCTGAATACCTACAGAAACATTGATAGAAAAACCACATCTCTCAGTCGTATCAATCGCTGTTTCTAAAGGATCATCTTAATACCACAAGTGATATAGGTTATCGTCTAATTAAAACTACTACTGCTGATGATAAAAATTATTTTAAGGAAGGCTAACGCTATTTCAACTTTCACTGGTGAATTCGAAGGATTATAAGAAACATCAGTAAATTTGTATTTTAAGTAAGAGAAAAAAAATTCTAATAAAGAGAACATATTCTAGAAGAACGATTTCTTTATAGATGATTACTTTCCGGCTCTGGAATTTACTAAGTTTCAAATTGAAATTCAACTAAGTAGACGAAGGGCCACCTTATCTAGGTGAATAGCCGAACTGCCTTAGATTGATTCGTCTTCTTTCTCTACCAAGTGCTAGTCGCCTCGAGTTAAGAAATCAGGCACTCAGTATATAATTGCGTCAGTATTGTGACCAGTGGCTTGGTTGCCTTTGCGCCTGTACTTTGCTTGGCTTGTTTTTCATGATGAAAAGCGGTGGGTGGCGAATAATAAACGCCTACACTAGATTCCTTGGTTTTTCAAACGATAACTGTGGCCTGGCTGGCTGACTGACGGTTATCAAATTGATACCACATCTGATCGAGCAGCGACACAGCCTTGTCTGAACTGGCGTATTATATCATAGACCCTTTATAAACAATGAGAAATAAGTGCATGAGTATGGCATATTTCAATGTTAAAGCGAGTACTCTTTCTAGTTCAATTTCCCCCCATTCGGTTGACCATGTTCTTTATCAATTCGTCAAATGCATTCATATCCATCTTTGTTATACATCGATCGTGGTAGTAGGTAGCTTTATTGATTCAGGGTACGTTCATCCTATATTCACCCCCACCCGGCTCTCAATCTTAAAATATTATTTCCACTTTGGAAAGTCAATTATAAGGAGCTTACTAGGAGGTAGGCAGTGACCAACACGTGAACTGGGTGATAGGTCTAACAAGCTCGGCCATTAGTATAAAACCCGTGGCAGTTTTCCTACACAAAGTAAAGGAATCTCTTGTTTCTTCAATCAAAGCGCTTAGTATTTATCAATATTATTAATGCGTAATCACTTTTTGTTGAGTGGACGCTCTTGTTCAATCTCATTCTGTCTTTAGACATAATTCCTTGAGTTTTAAATCAGTGGGGATTCAAAATATCTAATGTAAATACAGTACAAATCCCATGGTTAGTCTTCGATGGAATAGACCTATTAATTCGGCTCTTGAAAATCATGAGTCTTAACTAAATTGACCAACTCCTCACTTAATGAAAATAGAAAACAAGAATAATTACAAGAAGAAAGAGAAAAAATTCCATTTAGTGTTTTATCAGAAATGACCTCTCGAATTTAAAGAAAGGAATGTGGCAGCGTATCAAAGTTGCTCCCATTTCTTATCATTAGTACAGAACTATTATTCTACGTTTCATCTTTAAACTCCAAACATCACTTAGCTATTGATCCAGAAGTTGAAAAGAAAGTAAAGCCACCCTGAGGGAACAGATTTACTTCTATATTTGATCGGCATCATTATCAATGTTGGTCTCGAGAGGAAGTCTGTCAAATTTCTTTTTTTCTTCTTTGTTTTAGTTGCTAAGCATTTCTTCACTGATTCTGTGTACAGAGCAAAACTTAAATTAATAATGAATATATCTTAACATAAGATCACAAACTCTTTCTTAATTAAGAAACGCTCAGTCAAAATTGACTTTTACCTAAATAAGTATTTTCTGGCTTTTTTATTATTATTTGGAGTATTTTGAGGGCAGAATTTTCACGCCTATTGGGTTTTGACAATTTTCTTATCATGTTAAGCCACCTATAGACTAGCTGTTTTACGATTTATCTTTTGTTCTAAGGCAGCTTGTATGAAAAAACTTCCCTTAGTTTACGAACGAAATGCTTAAGTTATTGTGAGAAGAAAAAGCAATTTAAAAAAGCAGGAAACAGCCAAAAACAACATGAAATGATTTGCAAGTAAAATATAAACAACTAGCTCTTTTAGGTATATTTTCTCAATTTTCTTATTAATACATTATTCGTTCGACCAATGTATATGTTTTTAAAATGATTTTATCAATATATCTTAAGTAAGGATTAAGAGATTTAAAGCGAATGTGACTTGGGCAACCGAATCAAAGCACTAATTTGAGCGGGAAAGTGGAAGTTTATACAAAAATCACTTCACAATGGCTGCTATTTTCAATGTTCTACGCTCGACTCGCTTCAGCAAGTATTTCAAACCTTTATTCACAGTTTATATCGCCGGGAGAAACACAGAAACCAGTAGTAAATGAGTGTTTAATTTCAGCCAAATACTTGGTCTATACAATTTTAATGAGTATGTCTCATTTTATGATTTGTGATTACTGTGTCGGTGACAACCAAAATAAACCAGATGCATCCCTTAAATGTACACTAGGTAGATGCTAATGAGGTTCATCTTATTTCATTATGAAAATTATCATAGTTCTTTCCTTATTTTAGGTTCATCAGTTGTAAGACACTTCAAGAATTCCACACAAAACAATCTTGGAGTAGAACATAGGAACGACAAAAAAATATTCAGTTCAAATTTGATCCGCCAAAAAATTTGGCCACTCAATTTTTTTTTGTAGTATTTTTTCTTAGATTTTTCTTTTTGTTTTTGATATTTTTATCGATTATTTTTCGTGAGTTTGGTCCATCGAATAAGAATGCTTCATATATTATTGTTGTTTCCGTGTGATTGTTTTGAAAAAAAAGCTTTTTTTATCCGTTGAGCCCCCTCTCACTTAATGGCAACATCTGCTCATGAACAGCGTTCGTTCGTTCGTTCGTTTGTTCGGCCATTGGTAATAATATTTGTCATTTTTTCTCTTTTCGCCACTTCTTTCCACTTCTCAAGGACCTAGATTTTGTAATAAGTCTGACTATGGAATCCGTAAATCATTTCCAAATAAAACCCTTTTTAAACTGTTCTCGTAGGGTTTTTTTGTATTTCAACTTTATAATATGCAAACTTTGAAAGGTTGCGGAAAGCGTAGATCATAAATTTCCTTTCGTAGCGGAAATCTTCTCCTCAATCTTGATTGATTTCTCCATATTTGGCAAAATCAATAACAATAGAAAAGAAAGCTTTGACATAAATTCTAGTTGAGGGGTTGTGCGAAAAGTGGACATTGGAGCGCCCACTGTCATATAGTACAAAATACCAAGGGTTAGGGATTCAGGGATTGCAAGGGGACGGACGGTACATGTGCAAAGTCCCTGTCGATCAATTATACGTGTTTATGGGTTGGACATCACAACAAAAGATCCCGGGAACATTTCAAATGTACCAAGAACAATCAGGAATAATCAGACCATTCTTATTCCGATCTTTAGCATTATTGGCACATGTGACGTCATTCGCTTATCAGCCAACAATTGTTCTAAGTGTTAGCCTCCGGTAAAAAACATTGAATCTGGCATATAAAGCTTTAGCAAAGGGGTTGAGGCCGCGCCAAAAACATCGAACGCACTAGTTCTGCCGCTAACACTCCGTTCCTCGGATCATGGGAGTATTTTTCCTGAATTTCCTTAGGGCGCTGAAAGGCCCAACTAAAAACCTACTTCTACGAACGACGCTATTTTTTGTGTATCTACTGTTCGGAGCAGCCGTGTTTCAAACGATTGAATCAGGCGAGGAACGACGCGAGAAACATCACTTTGAACTAGTGCGTCAGAATATGAAAGAAAAATACAACATATCCGAGAAAGACATGGCAAATCTGTTTATGGAAATTTCAAAGGCTGTTGATGAAGGTTATTTCGATGTTAATTATGATCGCTGGAGTTTTGCGGGTTCGCTTTTTTTCACCGGGACTGTTGTTACTACAATCGGTAAGTATATTTTATGATTAGCTTTTTTCTTACATGAAAAATAATTAAAGAATCGTCCCTAAATTCATTGCCAAATTTCGAGGTGTTCGTCGGGAAGCGCGCGCTACCTAAGAAACGAATCTTTTAAGTTTGCGCGCTAAAATTTCGCCGCCAAAAATACTCAGATTCGCAAAAACTGTCGATATAAACGTACATCAGAAGGTCGCTCAAACTGAAATAGAAGTTTTGAGATTTGGAATATGTAAAGATGTGTTTATGAAATATTTAGTTCGAAAGAAAAACACATCGTGCTTTAACATTGCTAAAATTATATTCTGTTGCTTGCCTTTTTTTCTCCTTTGGCTTATTCACCGATTTTGACTTTTAATGCTTACATATCAGCCTTTTTATTTTATTAAAAAGCTAAAATATCTTTAAAAGCCGGAGTTTTCGTGGATTGAGATTTCGTTTTGACAGCTTTTCTTTTGTACTTATTCGAATCGATCTTGAAAAACGATTCCCGACAGAGTGAAATTATTACATTTACTAACTAAATAAAAGCCGAACTACAAGAAAATAACTGCTAAAAGAGAATGAAAATAGCTTTATTCATTCAGGTGTTCATCAATCGTTTAGATTTTGTCTGTGTAAATTGAAATTTTGGATGTTTTTCTGTTGAAGTAGTAAGAAAGTGCTTCATGAATATTCAAAGTACCTCTGACATGAAGCGTGGGCTGTTGTTTAGAATTTGAAAGCTTTGATGGATTGCTGCTGTATTTGGCCTTTTTCATTAAAAAACTACTCTTAAATATGAAAGGATACATCCAAAAACCAATCTAGAGGGATAAGAGAAGTTCACGATAACTTAAAAATGTTGAAAAATACGTGTTTTTATTCATAAGCCATCAATCTGCATGCTGAGTACTGTGTACATTATACAAAACAAAAATCCCTGTTGAAAAGATATAACAAGCAAACAATAGTTGAAAACATGAAATAATTCGTAATGTCTCTACCCGCTATCATGGTCAAGAAAAGCCCTGGAATAACTAGGATAAGCCAGGAAGGACAGAAGGAAATCGTACAGTCGTTCTCAACTGTAATACGCTTGAAACGGCTCTAAAAAATCTGTCAAGAATGTGTGGCTTAAAAACCTGGTTTGAGCAATTAGCAGCTACACATGTGGTCTGTTCAATCTATCTCTGCCCATCTTTGGAAGGATTTTATGATCAGTAAAGGCAAAACACTCTGATCAGAGTACGGATTGGAATTATTTTATCAACCAAATGCAATATTGCGGCACTGCTATAGACTGCTATGCAACGAATGCAGCGGCAATTGAAACAATAGACTTACATTAGATTAATTATCAAAATCCATTGTTTCAAAATAAACTCTATATATCACCATAATTTTGTACTATTTTTCTGTACAATTTGAAAATCAACCCGGTCGTGTATACAAAGCTAATATGAGTAAGAATTCTTATTACGGTTGAGATGGCTATTCCGATGTAATTCTCCTTATGGAATATGAACACTTTATGAAATTAATTCCTGCCCATTTAAATACGATAATAATATGATCATGATGTAGTTTTGACTCTTGAGTTCGTGTAAGCGATGGATATACACTTGATTAAACTGTATTGAACACTACGCCATCTAAAGACCTTGGCCAACGCTACGAAATCTCTCTCTTAACATGTTCACTTACTCAAGCAGTCAGGCTTCATTCTGATTTTAATTCTATCGGTCTTTTTTCATGACAAATCAGGTTTCTTCAAAAAAAAGTATTTTTTTATGATTTAACCGGCGTTGAATGGCTAAGCTTGGCGGTAGATCGAGCAGTTTACGTGGGGCACGATTGAAGCTATTTTCACTACTTTTCCGGTACATTTGACCGTTTTGGATTTGTAGACGTCATTCACTTCGATCAGCATTGTTTTCGATCTCGCATTTTAATCAACATTTCTATGACTATCTTGGCAATATTCTCAGTAATATTACCCGAACCTAGAACCTTCCATAGTTTTTTATTTCATTCTCATTTTCAGGAAATTCTATTAAAAATTTTATTTCATTACTTATCGTTTTATTTAATATATTTTAAATGTACGTTCGTATATCGGCAACATGTAAGATGGTCAACTCGATCTAGTCAAATATAATTCACTCAGTCAAGAGTTCATTCCACTAGTAGTGAATGATAACCAACTTCAGTGTAGTGATCTGTAAAGCACTTGTTCGTCTACATGGATGCAATATGCAGGAACGCATGAAAAATAAATTTCCTTGGCGCGTGGCTCCTGACAAAGAACAGCTGTGTGGTTCGCATTACGATGTGAATGAACAGAATATCTCACTGGATCAATCCAACCAGTTTTACTCGCATTATTACCAATTGATTTGGACACAACAGTAACTTATTTTGATGGTTTTCTGTAGCGAGAGAAAGTGATTTCTCGTTTTTATATATATTTTTAGAATGATATATAATTTAGCAGATGAAAAGGAGAACAGAAATCTGTCAAGTGATCATTTGTTCGTCGATACAACGCATTGAAGGTCAGAAATGTCGACCTTTCGATGTACACAGCTTCACTTTAACAAAGAATCCTGATCAATAATCTACACTGAATGAAAGTCTGGGGTCGTATCCGTGATCCGATGCGATATTTGCAGTTAAAATTCAAAAAACATTCGCATTCATTAGGACGAAATGACAGCTTGCACTCCGGATGTGACCGTCGCCATTGTTTTAAGTTATGAGATGGGCTAAAGTAAATCAGAACGTAGAACTCGTTATTCGTTCCTCAAGCAAATCGCTTCTATGTTAGCTTGGGTTTAGTGTTAGAATTAACGATATCAAAGATTTTTTTTGAAATAGAAAAGTGTAAAAGAGAGAAGAGAAGAGAAGAAAACAGAACAGAACAGAACAGAACAGAACAGAACAGAACAGAACAGAGAGAGAGAGAGAGAGGGAATTAAAAAAATGATAGAAAAGAAAGCGAAAATTAAGTGCTAGTTGAGTAGATGCTAGAGCGACAATATTTCAGTATTTAATTTGAATTATTACGAACCACATTTTTTTAGCTCTCAACTTTTGTTTATTTAGAAATAATATGTTTTAAATATCGTGGCAGCTTTTTAATTTCTAAGAAGTTGATTATCAGCCTCAGTTATTGGTAGAAATCCGAAGGAGATTATTTGGGAAATGTTTTGTAGAATTTCTGGTTTTGTTCTCACGATATTAACAATACTGTTCTGTTCCAAAGAAGGGGGAATTCAGATCAAAACTTTTCGAATATTTAGAAAATGGCTCTGATAATCAATGATAGTGAAATCAGTATAGTTATTTGGTAATATTTCCTAAATTTCCTAAATATATAATGGATTGGATTGCCAGATAGTAAATAACCTAATTTAGTTGATTCAGTTTTGCGGTTGGAGATAGACCTGGATATTAGATTGAGTTGATAACACAACCTCAACAAAAAAAAAAAGAAGACTTTTGCATTTGTGTTTGGGGTTTTGTTTCCTTGCAAGTAGATTTATTGTCTGATTCCATTATTCATGTGATGGGGATGATTACATGTCAAAAAGGTCTACAGTTATACACCTATATTCCGATCGATAACCCAGCTTGGATCGTCGTCATACCACCATCCATCAACAATATCTAAGAGTATTGCGGTTTGATAATAAAGTCTTCACCGGCTAGAATCAGACACGCCATTCATGTATAATCTCAAAAGGCTAACACAGGCATATTCCAGGGATCTATATGAGAACACAAAGACCATCTGTTCAGCTTTTAGTCTGACTGACTGAGCTCTCTTCCCCTGATTTGGGAATTCCATTTGCATTTGTCAAGGATTGTTGATAGTGTTGGTTCACCTGGTATTGACCAAACTAGAATATGCCACGTTCACTCTCGTCTACCATTTCCTATCTTTGTATAGAAATCGCCAACGTTTATTTTATCCCTTGGTTCTTACATACTTGCTTTTATCCTGTCATTTTCGTCACTACATGACTTGGAATTACACCAACATAAAATGTACAGTGACATACGAATTCAGTTTAGAATCCTTCAAAGAGAGCGTGGGCGTTTCCTTCCAAATTGTTATCGAAATCAAAATCCATAAATTTGAAAAAAAAATGTATATTCAAAGATGTTTGAATAAGCCGAAATTACTTCTTTTAATTGTCTGAGAATACATTCCTTGGGAAGTTGTTCCTCTGTGATTTATCGTCGTTGGCTGAGATCAAAACAATGTGATTTATTTTGGATTCTTTTTGTTCTCATCTTGAATAAATCATTCTATACTTGAGACTTTAGTGGGAGTCGGCCGGGAGGTTTCTTTTTTTTTTTCCTGTTACACCAAATTGCCACTAAATAGCTAGTTATTATAGGTACACATCAGTTTCGCTCTAGATTATATCATAATAAGCGGGAATATAGTGGTTCTTCTATTTCACCGCAAATACGCAATATGTTTATAAGACATTACAAAACACTTGATGAAATACTAGTTATAAAATTCAAGTATTGTCTTACTTCAATATCGACAAACCGATCTTACAGTCTGTATATTCGAGTGTTCATTAGCCAATTCCTCAGTTCAGACTAATCTAAGTTATTGGTTTTGAACCAGCCCTTTAGCAGGACATATATTACGGGAGGGAAAATAATAACTGACCATGCAGTAATGACCGCTGGATGTCAAATCATTTCAAATCACCACTGGAGAGGCTTTTGTCAAGAAAAATTATCGAACCTTGACACGTGTGAAGTGATCATTTATTATAGAACGAAAACAGGTCCAGCGATATGCTCGTTTTGTTCTTCAATTCTTAGTGATAGTCGATCGGTCATGTGACCTTACCCTTAAGTCAGGTAGCTAGTTGTGTGAACAGACAGTAGAATGGCGAAGTTTCATGTAATAAGACTCGAAAAGGCATTAAATATAGAACCGAATATTTTGATAGAGTTTGTGAGGGAGAATTAAACGTGTTGCATGGAATACGAGCTAATGCAGGTGACATTATTTGCTATATATACTTATACAAACTCCCGGTACGTACACAAACTCTAATCAAATATATTTCCAATTTTTGAATTAAGAAACTTCCGCTTATGCTCAGGTGTTTTTCCTATAACGTCTTTGTTTAAAGGGGATAGCTTGTCAAGTTACCTGTTGAATTGGTGCGATGTAGCCCCACAGCAAGCGACAGCAAGCACTGTTACTATGGTGACAACCATGTCATGCATTGTTACCATGGTGACAAACATGTCATGCAGTCCCACTGCATACACTGTTACCTTGGTTACAAACCTCTATGCAGATCAGAGCATACATTGTTACTATGGTGATATGCGACATGCTTTGTTAACATGGTGACAACCTACCTTCCCTTGCAGTCATTCCCACAGATTTAACTTTACTTATGGTTCTTTCCTCAGGATACGGCAAGATGGCACCGGCAACAGTATGGGGGCGAATATTCTGTATATTCTACGCCATATTTGGAATCCCAATCACAGGATTAATGCTTAAATCTATCGGAGAAAGAATCACGGAAGGCATAGCTAATTTCTTTCGCTTTATAGACAGACGAGTTTGTAATCGCGAGCCACAATCAATCCACACGAAGACGGTTATCTCAGTATTTGCTATAGTTATATCAATGTTATTGTTATTAGCAGCACTTGCTATGGAGTATGAAGGATGGACGTACTTTGAAGGACTCTACTTTGGTTTCATTACACTCAGCACCATTGGCTTCGGTGACTATGTTCCATCTCATCCTTCAGAATACCAGAATCACCCGGCATTTGTCATCATCTTCACAGCTATTACATTCATTTACTTCACTGTTGGCCTAGCACTCGTCTCCAGTGCCCTACTTGCAATCAGCCGGTTGTTTGAGGACGAGCCACCGTGGGGATTTATTTCCCTGGGAATGAACCAAGATGATGATGATGAAGATCGAATCATGCGAGAAAAGCTAAACGCCCATAAGTTCCACGATGCTAAAAGCGATGTCCATTAACATATATCCAATCTGTGCTACCAGTGTCCGGGACATATTTATTTGTGAATTCGGTTAACATAGGGGATAGACTGTTAAACCGGGAACTAAGCAAAATGGGATTTTGATTCGTCCTCCTATTAACAACAACAGCTCGGGTAGAATATAAGGGTAATAAGGTATCCTATGTTTGAATCATCAACATTATACACGTGCTGTAATCATCACGCAATAGTCCTACAAGCACTGGAAGTTTTGCTGTCGATGTTTTGCGTTTTTTCATTGACTAGACGATGAAAAGGGTTTGACTTACCAACTACTAACGCCTTTTGTTTCTTACGGAAGACAGCCAACAAACAACGAATCTTTAGTTCGAATTATGAAGACTCGATCAGAGTTACGTTAAGAAACGGACAAGAGAGACAAGAGTGGACGTGTCGCGAAGGACTGTACTGTGCATGCAAGACATAGTATTGGAGACTGATGCTGGGCTCTTGCAAACGATGAACAAATCACGAAAGATATCATAATAAAAAAGGGTAAAGTTATACTATTTTGAATACATAAAAATATGAATAGATATATGTATATATAATAATGCTGAACTCCATCTCCCAAGACATTTAAAAATAGGCAGAACATTTTCTGGTATATTATGGGTTGCCAAACAGATATTTATTTTTTGTATAAGACGTGTAAATATTTTAAAGTTTATCATCAATAATGGGGTGGGGGTCAGTTCTAGGTTAATGCAAGTAGATCTACTGGATCTACAACAGTCATCTATTCTATCTGTGTGTGCGTGTGTAGCTGTGTCAGATTCTGACCTATTTGCTTTAACGTTGCGTCATCTATGGCAGGCGCAACTAACTTAACAGTACACGATCAGATGTATGAATGAATATCAAAAAATCTTATATTACTTCAGTATTCAGAATTCTAAGGCAACTCTGGAAGTCTGCCATAAGGCCTCGGGTAAGGCTACCTTATATTTTTCATTACAGACTACATTATCAGTAAACTTACTTAATAATCTTAAGGGTTTTTTCTTATTTCTTATATAATTAGTTATATGTCAAACAGAAGGTACATCGACCTAATGAATGAGTAGACGTGTTTCTGATATTTTCAAATTCTATTTTACTTCAAGCAGCATCCCATCTTAAAAATGGAGTCTACGTTGCTGCGTTTCGTGTGTGTCCTCGTAGCAACCGTGTTGGTAAAGTTTAACAAAAAGCTTTGGTTGGTTTCTTTTGTAATATTATCCAACATGGCAGCCATGTCTTTTTTATTTAATTCTCTTGGGAATGATTGTAGACTAGTAATATATCATTCCCTGATCTTCTCCATCTATAACCAGCTCTTCCGCATTGGAGGAAGACTAATGTACACGATCTGATGACCACTTAATGGTCATGGTATGCCTTTGCCACTTTCGCGTGGTTTTTTCTATTCTTAACAAAAACTCAAATAGCAATGAGAATACGCTGTGCAAGGTTGGGGTAGTAATAGTTTAGTGTATTTAGTGGACTGAGTGGGCCAGGCACGCAGAAACCGTAGAGAACTAGTAGAACAGCCGCTTGTTGCTTATCGCTACCATGCAGGAAGTCTTGCAGCACAGATGTTGAAGCTACGGACACACGGTGCAACATTGCGCGCAATGTTATTGCAGGCAATGTTGCTGATGTAGGATTATTTTCTACTTCAGCAGCATCGTGTGCAACAAATTGCGTCGTGTGACGTGTGGCTCACACTATCGATTGCTTACAACATGGCGCGCATTGTAGCACCGTGTGTCCGTAGCTCACGAGCATCCATCCATGATCAAGCAGGCTGTTACAATTCGCGCATTAAGAGGTTCAATAGATCTTTAGTTCAAGCTATACAAACAATTTGCCCGAGTAAGCTATGGGACTGTAACATTTTTGGTCTTAATATATTTTTATCGACAAACTTCAAAAGTTTAAAGTTTAATAAAGTACTTATAGGTAAATAATATATGAAAGGAGGAATAAGTAACAAAAAATAATAACAATTAGTTTTATTTGATATTTATAACAAAGGAGTAATATATATACCAAATTAATATATTTTCATTTGATATTATTTTTCTTAACACTTTCAAATGTTGGACGGTTTTGGTTGCTTTTTGTTCCTCGTGATATTTAGTTATTATCGTTATTTCTCACTAAGTATAAATGGTCAGGTTAAAAGAACTATTAAGTAATGTAACATTAAATTATGGAACTGGGAAAAGAACAATTATATAACAATGAATATTTTTTATAAAGATATCGTATTATATTTGAAATATCTACATTACGTTACACGGAATTGAATATTTATAAGAGTTATTAAGTATTAATATAATCTATCAGGGCTCCACAATCAAAACATGGTTATGATCTAGGAAGAAAATTGACGGTTATTAAGGTAGTTCCGGACACTTGGATTTCATCAATGAATTCTCTTAGAAATCCTGTTATTTATAGATCATTGTTAGGCAGGTCAAAAACCGAGGGAAAAAGTGGGGGTCACCGTATTGGTTATAGAGCAATAAGATGTAGTATAAGTAGGTATTTGCAAAAAGTTCCATTTTACCTCAAAAGCTGCTTCAAATAACGAAATGCTTTTTTAAGTTACAGACAAGGATTCAAACTAAGATATTATTTAAACAAATTTTCAAAACAGCGCAAATAAAGGGTAAAAAAACGAGATGCACGAAATGGATGCGAAGTACCAAGGGTCCGGAACTACCTTAAGATCGATGAGAATTAGAAACTAATTAGCAGTACATGATAGATTGAGGTAAATACAAACAAATTGATGTAATAAGTTGTGGAGCTTTGGAAGATATTATTGGTTAAATGGGTATTTAGTTGAATTCATGATAATGGAACCATATAATAAAGTAACAAAAATAACTTGTTTCTTGATGACATCTCTTGAATTGGTGCGGGTTTTCCCCTGATACGCGCACTGGATATCCCTGTCACCTTATACGCGCACTGGATGTCCCTGTCAGCTGATACGCGCACTGGATGCCCCTGTCAACTGATACGCGCACTGGATGCCCCTGTCAGCTGATACGCGCACTGGATGCCCCTGTCAGCTGATACGCGCACTGGATGCCCCTGTCACCTGATACGCGCACTGGATGTCCCTGTCAGCTGATACGCGCACTGGATGTCCCTGTCAGCTTATACGCGCACTGGATGTACCTCTCATCTGATACGCGCACTGGATGTACCTGTCACCCGATGCGCGCACTGGATGTACCTGTCACCCGATGCGTGCACTGGATGTACCTGTCACCCGATGCGCGCACTGGATGTCCCTGTCACCCGATGCGCGCACTGGATGTCCCTGTCAGCTGATACGCGCACTGGATGTCCCTGTCAGCTGATACGCGCACTGGATGTCCCTGTCACCCGATGCGTGCACTGGATGTACCTGTCACCCGATGCGTGCACTGGATGTCCCTGTCACCCGATGCGCGCACTGGATGTACCTGTCACCCGATGCGCGCACTGGATGTCCCTGTCACCCGATGCGCGCACTGGATGTCCCTGTCACCCGATACGCGCACTGGATGTCCCTGTCAACTGATACGCGCACTGGATGTCCCTGTCAGCTGATACGCGCACTGGATGTCCCTGTCAGCTGATACGCGCACTGGATGTCCCTGTCAACTGATACGCGCACTGGGTGTCCCTGTCACCTGATGCGCGCACTGGATGTCCCTGTCACCCGATGCGCGCACTGGATGTCCCTGTCACCCGATGCGCGCACTGGATGTCCCTGTCAGCTGATACGCGCACTGGATGTCCCTGTCAGCTGATACGCGCACTGGATGTCCCTGTCAACTGATACGCGCACTGGATGTCCCTGTCAGCTGATACGCGCACTGGGTGTCCCTGTCACCCGATGCGCGCACTGGATGTCCCTGTCAGCTGATACGCGCACTGGATGTCCCTGTCAGCTGATACGTGCACTGGATGTCCCTGTCACCTGATACGCGCACTGGATGTCCCTGTCACCTGATACGCGCACTGGATGTCCCTGTCACCTGATACGCGCACTGGATATCTCTGTCAGCTGATACGCGGACTGGATGTCTTTCTGGTAAATGATAATAATAACAATAACAATAATGATGATAATAATAATAATAATAATAATAATAATAATAATAATAATAATAATAGTAACAATAATAATAATAATAATGAATAAATAATAGTAATAATACGCGCATTGGAATGCGCACAGGCTTGGCAGACTAAGTGTCTATGTAGGGATTCCGATGGGAGCCCTGTGGCTTTGTGTTAATTGAACTGTTTAAATACATCTTGATACTCTTCCAGGTTGTGAATATTACCTCTCAACTATATCGATAATGGTACCTGATATAGTGTTCAAAATCAACTTATTATTTCCTTCAACATTTCATCATTGTTTCTGGGGTTCCGAGAGATCTCAGAAAGCCTTCAGATAGATTTATTTTTGGGCGTTTATCGCTATCATAAGTTCTATAAGTTTTAATCTGATCATCTTGAGTCAACTTTAACTTTAGTGACTAAACCTCCCCTCCCCTCCCCCCTCCTTAATGACCACTGACCAACAAGAACGCAGGCCTTGATTGAGTTCAGAATCGAAGAAAACCATTTGAGGATCGATCGAGACAAGGAAGTACAGAATTTGGCATGATAACAGGTAATAATAGACAAATAATGACACAGGTGATCCTTCGTTTCTATTTATTTGCTTAAAATTGCTTAAAACATAAGCTTAAATGATAATTATTTTATGGTCGAACGGCGCTGAAGGTCATAGTGCACACCGCTACTTTGACTTGAATTTCAATTTTGTTTTGGTCTTTGTCCTTGAAAAGTCCTTGATTTTTGTGAAACAGTCCTGAAATTTGCAATAATCATCCTCGTAAAAACAAAGCAATTGCCATATTGATGGGTTGCAAGCATTGCCAAGAGAATTGAAATGACAAAGACATCGCGGTCATGTTGGTGGTATCTGTGTACACCATGTGTATATTACATCTTGATTAAATGCTGATTAATGTATTTTTAGAGCGGTAAATTCGTAGCCTTACT
The DNA here is from genome assembly GCA_964019055.1 of Anthopleura xanthogrammica. Taxonomy (NCBI): domain Eukaryota; kingdom Metazoa; phylum Cnidaria; class Anthozoa; order Actiniaria; family Actiniidae; genus Anthopleura; species Anthopleura xanthogrammica. The sequence goes on along the minus strand of OZ025214.1, from coordinate 13,253,605 downwards.
TTATCTTATCGTAACCATAACCATGCGTTGTGCAAGTTATTGCGATTGGATGAATTACTGGAAGGCAATGGGAAGCCATTTCAGTGTTTGTACTGTACCTCATATATACCATCCTACATAGAAAAACCACTCTATAGACATCTATAGACCTTTGTGACTTTGGCGTAATGTTTTCCCATTTCAGACCACGTGTCATTCCCCTGAGAATAAGATTCTTTTTTTGAGTTTATTCATATTCATGTGTCTTCTCATGTGCTACCATTAAACAAAGAAATGATACTCTAGGGAATGGCAGGTGGACTGAAATGGGAAAACATTACGCCCAAGCGGAAAAGGTCTATTGCCTCACATCTACATCCACTAAGCTTGTGCTCAAAAATGTTCTGCTTGAACCATACTTGATTCTGAATACGATAATCATTCTGTTCCACTGTTTAATACAAAAACTATACTGTCTTCAATTGAGATCAAAATAATTCTCAACCTTCTTGCACCAGATAGTTCTAATTTTAGCCCTGCATTTTCTACAGATTCTTAACAGATGAACAAACTACTTGTATATGCCCAGAAAGAATGGAATGCCGGTTTATTAATTTTTGTCTTCTGTACTTGGGAACTTTCTGTGTTATTCTTCCGTTACTGTGCCATAGAATGCAATTCTCTCTTTATAACCTTTACAATATGAACTCCAAGGAGGGAAAAGATCAACTAATATCAGAAAACAACATCAGAATAATTATTGCACGACAACATAAAAAGGTGTTAAAAGAAATATACTCCATACCACAGGACAGGACATTGAACAAGCCAGTTGACTTGGCCATTACTGTGATAACAACGGTCAGAAATCCAAATAATCTTGAAAACTATCAACCTCTGTACCTAACTCAAGTCATATGGAAGTTTCTATGGTTAATGAACCAAGCTAAAATGTCAGGGTTTCAACCCAACGTGTTGTTATCAGTCTGCAATGTGGATGTTAAGCCAAACAGACATCAGGAGGCTACTGATCTTGTACCTATTATTTCAGTTATCAACAGATATGAAAACGACGGCAGATCATTTCCAAATGTGAACATTTTCGAGAAAGAAAAACAAGATTACGTTTTTTGTTTGAATTCGTCACTGTCTCGTAGTCCAAAGTTTGTGTTGCTGATTGAAGATGATGCCTATCCCAGTGATGACATGTTTCTGGTTCTAGAGCATCTTTTTCGTCAACGTTTATATTTAAAGATGACTGACTTGTCTTTTAGACAACACCATCAATATGAGCATCATGTAAACAATATAACATATATTAAACTATACCATCCAGAGAGGCTACTAGGCTACTTTAGTCTTGAACCAGACCGTTTGACTGAACTGTTTGGTGTGAGTATGCTATTTGGGACAATATTAGTGATTCTGTATGGCCATGTAATAGCAAAAATGCCTCCTTCTCGTATCAATGTGATATGGGGTTGTTTTGTGGTGTATATAGCATTGGTTGTCATAGCAATAGGAAGACCCCATCTCCTTGAGTTAAGACGTCTTTTTTCTCCATATTTATACAGTTATATGAGTGCACCAGAATGTTGTACACCAGCAATGTTATTTCCACGCCGAGGAGCGCAACAAGTAATTGATCATCTTAACTCTCATCCATGTTATCCTCATAATGCTAAAGACACTGTTTTAGACCAGTTCATCAAAACTGATCATCTCCATGCCTATATTGTACAACCAAATCTATTCAAACACATTGGACTTTTCTCCTCCTTAAGAGAAAAATTTCTAAATCCTCATGTAGTTAAATAATTGTTAGTATTGAATCAATATTCCCCAGAGAATAAAATAACAGGGCTGTAGCCACTATTTAGACAGTGTTCCAGTTTTAAAATAAGAGGTCTGGTTTCTTGTTTTTTTTACAAGGGGGAAATCTTTTGTTAAAAACCACCAACATGGCTGCAATGATGTGCAAATTAATGAAGAAATAGGAGTTCTAAATTCTGAAATATGTTAATTTCTTAAATTAACTAATTTGTTCGGCTTGTGGGCCTATCATGACCTAACATGAACCAATCAGAAAGCAAAATGGAAAAACAATTACAGTCAGTCATAGCTTTCTCAATATTGCTTGAGCAGGGTTTGAAATAACAGCCTGTCAATGAACAATGTCTGGCCAGAATTGGAACTTGTCTGGTCTAATCCTTGCCTTTCCAGTCAGGGTTGAGCCAGAAATGGGGTATGACCAGGCTAAAACTAATTTGGCGGGTCATCGTGAACTGCAACTGACCTGCCATTATTTCAAGCCCTGTTGAATGACCACAAAACAATGGTTCCAACTCAAGGTTGGACTTGATAAAATACTGACAGTAAATGTATGACCTCATCAAGTCCAACCTGGACTTGGAGCCATTGTTTTGTGGTCATTCAAGTGAATTCAGGAAAGGTATTTTATCATTATATTATCCCTTCATAATTTCAGCAAGGTTATCAGGAAAACAAAAACACAAAGTGATGCAAAAATATCTTGTATTTATTGAATATTACATGCACCGAGGAAAATACCTTTGACAAAATATGTAACTAAATAAAATTATACAAAGAATTACATTCTCATTTATAAATTATATATTTAATGGATTTGCTATAAATATTCCTTAGTTGTAGTTTATTTTTTACAGCCAACTTTCTAATAAAGCCTTAACCTAAGGAAATGAATGTAGAAATACCAATACGACAGATTGTAGATGACCTTTCACAGAAAGATTCGGTTAGAGGAAATAGTATGGGTTTTATTCATTATTTGTTTGCTGTGAATCATGGTGCTTTAGAGTATATACAGCGTCTTTTACAGCATGATATATGATATTTTTAATCTGGAAATAAAACAAATATATTTATTTAATATAGGTTATCATGTGGAAAGCATGGGTGATGGGTGTTGCTAGCCTAATTTTCTGCCTCTTAGAGCTGCAGGGATTTCAATACAATTTCAAGTAGAGGAATAGTTCACTGAATTTAGGTGACTATCAATGAAGGAGCCATAAAATTGGGATGTGGAATGGCCAAAGTAGATAGCTCTCGGCACCTCAGACATTGAAAGTAGAAGCTGGTGTTCGCTAGTCTGGAGCTGTGATTATCAACCAGGATATAAGGGTTCAAATACAGTCTGAATAACAGCTCAACTATACCTGTAGTTTGTCCTCATGATTAGTATGCTTGTCGGTTAAGTGTCTAAACTCCTGAGTCGTTTTAAAGCATTGTCCAATACGCTGAAAAATACAAATGAATGAATAAACAAAATGCCCCGACTTAGATCAGCTCAGAGGTTGTTTCAGGGTTTGATAAAATTTTAGGGTTTACGAAGACCTGGTAACCTACCTCCGGAGATACAAAATCCTCAGCAATCTTGATACAGCTATAGAGATTCCGAACCTACGGAGCAATACAGCCATAATGATCAATACTTCAACTATATCATGTAAATGTCATCAGTGATGAAGTCTGTTTATTACCTGATGGGGAGCTCCAGCTGGGATGAACACTCCATCCCCCAAGCACTGACAGATACCATATCCTTCCACATTATACTCCTTCTTTAATCGGGTACGCATCTCATGGTCCAAATAAAAACACTGTCAAACAAATAAAGGATTACAATTATTCTGCTGTAGGAAGACAGTTTATGGTGTGACAGTATGTTGTTATTATGGGGCCACATTGTCCTTACCTGGTCATGTATTGGATCATGGTGGGCTGGATACTTCAACTTTCGTTCTTTAGCAATCTACAATTTTGACAACAAAAAACAACAACAAATATACTCAAAAAGGTATTTTATTGAAGAATCCTAGTCACCTACAATGCACTGCACGCCAAAACAATGCAATCCACCATTTTCTCTGCCAGGGAAAATGGCAGTTTTGTAGGTGAAGTTTGGGAATCCAGTTTCATTGATCTTGTTATTGAAGTGAGAAGTTTTAAAACCAACAAGATATAATGATATTTATAGTAGATATTTTATGCTTTTCGTGAGATTTTATGAATTTTGGCAATGAATGTAAGGTAAATCTTGTATGAACAGAATGATATAGGCGAGCAGTGCATTGTATGACTAGTATTCTTTAAGATGATATGCTATATACAACTATATAATCATAATATACTCATGCATCATCAAAGGAGAGAAATCACAATCATTACCAGGTGAAGAAACTCTCTTATTTTGTCAGCATCATCAACTTCAAATATATGCCACAAAGCACCCTGAAATCAGAAAGCAACAGAAATAAAGCACTGCTATGTTTGCTAGGGAGTTTACAACAACAATTAGCAGATAGTATGGAAGGAGTCAACTGATGAAGGGTATCAAAGTTAAAGAATGGTAAACAATTATAACTCAGAGTCAATGAAAGCATAGAGGAATAAAAACAAGCTCTAAAATAAGGATCAACTCACAATTCTAGCAGTTTCTCTTCGTACTCTTTGCTGTTGTATCTCATCACAGGCAACGTCAACAGCCTTGATGGCATCTGCAAAACATAACAATCATTGTTGAATATATTATACTAACTGGCATTACCACCTTTAACTCACACCTGGATCCATGTTCCCTGTTCTATTCCAACTTCTATTCCCTGCATACAGCATGTTAGACAGTTTACATACTACATACCTAATCTTTCCTTTTCACCAGCAGATTTTTCTCGAGGTACTCCAACGTATACCTAAAATGAGAAAAGCATGTTACAATATATCACAATATATGCAGTAACATTTCTATTCATTAACAGACATCCTTCAGTCTATTCAATTGTCAATGGAACCTTTTATCATGAACCCCAGGCAAAGTCTTAAAGGTGTCAGCAGAATACCATGCAATGTATTTATACCTACCATAATATTAACAGCATCAGACATGTCAATGTGCAAGTTGGTTGTGCCTTCTGTCGGAAATGCTGCAGACCCTGTAGAATAATAATACAATAAATCTTCATTCAATGACCAGTGATACAGGGAGTTGTTGCCAGAGGCAAATATTTCTATTCCATATATTATATTATATCCAATGCTAAAATCAAATTTTCCAAGCACACAATTCTCAACCTACTGTTGATTTTTTAAGTGTGTTGGGGTAAAATATAAGAACAGCATCACTTTCGGCAGTGTTCAGTTGACGTCCCACTGTTAGTACTCCATCAACAGTTCCACCATCACCTGGTGGTTGAAGGCCAACAGCTTCTAAAGAAACTGTATCTAAGACACTGATCAAGTGTTTTGTGTGTAGGGAACTTACCATAAGCATTGTACATCTTGGGTCCAAGGTCTGGTTTTACAAAGAAGTCTGGCAGCCTATAAATAAATATTAACACATTAACACTATTAATAACCCATGGTATCACAATGAGCTGTGGAGGCATATTGATATTACTGACCTTGATGCAAGGTTCCTTGATCCATCTCTTCTTGTATACTCAGGTAAAGGTATGTAATCCATCAAATTCTTAAACCTTCAAAACACAAACAAACAATTATTATGAACCACTGTTTTTATTGCTTATTATATAATTCATGATCCTGGGTTGAAAGCATTCATTTTTAATGGTCTTTCTTTCTTACCTCGACGGCAGTTTTTCACTGAAATCAGCTGCAGGTGGCCAATCCTAATGAGAATAAGCAAAATATTCATTTGATAAGTATTCATGCGATTCATTTTGTTGGGTGACTGTGACAGGGCTGGCCTTGATGGCATTTAGCAGGCTCTAAAAAGTAAAAAATTTACCTTCAACTTTAGGAGCATGGGTTCACCATTACTATCTTTTTCTCGATCTAGGATTAAACAATGATTTTGTCAATATGAGTTCATATGGCCTGGTATTTTGAACAGAACATCAGAAAGTCTAGAGTCTAAAATACTTTAAAAGTATTTTAACAAGGATTATCTTGCTAGTGTTACTGGTAGTGTACCTTGCATGCTTTCAAATCCTTTCCAAAATGCACCAACACTAAAGTTTTCCAAAGTCTTTCCTGTGCGACAGTTGACAACATCAGCCAACTCATCACCTATAAAGGACAGACAAGACATCAATAAGAATAGACATCAATACCATTACAATGTACATGTTCTACAGTGTATCTGGCACTTCAATCTCTTAGATGTAAAGATTTTTATACCAAATGGAGCATGCATGGAAGGGGGTAAGCTAATGGAGGGGATGTAGGTGGGGTAGAGTACACTTCAGAATCCTTATTAAATAGGATAGCTATAGTGTGCATAGTAGAACCTTGTCCTAAGGTGGCTGAGGAGGGGGGGACTACAATGCAGGCTATTAGAATATCAGTTTATTTAAGAGTCTATTATTAAACATTATGTATTTAAAGCTTACCAAACTCATTCTCAAAAGACTGAGGTGACCAAACATTGCGATCTAGTAATGTATCAACACCACTGACTAAGACAGGCTGCGGAAAACAAATAGTTGTATGTTAAATGGTTTCTTGTTGGACTTGCTAATACTGAATCCAAACTGACTGCAAACAGAATACAATGTCAATATGCCTACCTTTCCCTCTTTCCATCGCTTCGCAAAGGCATCCTGGTTGCCAGGGTGATGGGGTACATGCAACCTTAACAATCGTCCATTACAAAGAAGAGAGTGTGGCGCAGCACATTCTTCTGTTATCTTAGGAGCATCCAACATGTGTTGATCCCTGGACATATCACTTTCCATTGTTACTTCTGAACTAGTACTTTCTCCTGCTGAAGACTTGGTTTCTTCACAGCTCTCATCTTTCTCTTTTCTTTTCTTGTGTTCTTCTTCTGCTTTCTTAAACCAATCCAACATCTTTCCCTTTCCAAGTTTTTCTTTTACCTCACCATCATCATCAACTTTCTCTGGTTGTTTTTCCTGTTTTTGTTCTTCATCTTGCTGTTCAGCATTTGATATCTCAGTTGTTCTTTTTTCTTGTTCTGTGCTAGCAACAAGTGCAAGTAGACCAAGATTGAAGTTGAATGAACTAGCACTTGATGAGGGTTTGTTGGGTGTAGTGGGAGGAGAGTCTTCAGAAGATGAGTCATAACTCATCAGTAAACTCAGACCACTGGACATGTTAACAGCACCTGATGAAAGAAAAACACAAAGAGTTATTATATAATAAAAAACATCCTTATCTTCACAGGGGTAGCACTTCATAGCCAGTGGCTAACAAACCTGTGGCCCTCGTTCCATGATGGAACTGGAATTTAGAAGTTAATTTTTTGTGGAGAGAGGAAACTGGAGAACCCAGAGAAAAACCATTGAAGCACAGGAGAGAACAAACAAACAACTCTACTAACATACAACACCAAGCCCGGTGGGACTTGTTACCTTTATCATTAGCCATTTTGTTGTTCTCTCTTGTTGTGTTTTCACTGCACTCTTCACTTTGCGTTGTCTTTACACCACTAGCTTTCTCCAATTCAGACTCTGGATTGTTCAAGAAATGACATTATTTTAATGTTTTTTTATTTTTTTTTATTTAATTTAATATTTTACCAGGGACATCCAATTTAGATCAATTATTATAAATTCATATAGTATAAAATTAATTATTTTGTGCTATAAGATTACAGAGCTCACAAGTGATCTCTCCCTTGATTTGAAGGTTTTTTTCTCCAGGTTTCCCAGTTTTCCTCCCTCTACAAAACCTTTAAAAGGCTAAATTCCTTACCTGGCTTCATCTGGTCTTCTTGCGCTGCTGTTTCATTTGAGCCTGTTTTTTGGGCTTCTAGTTTCTCTCTCAATCTTTCTCTAACCCTCTCCAGGATAGTTTTCTTTACTGGTTTTGCAGAGCCTTCATACAGTTCTTTTGTTTCTTGTTTTACTTCATGTTTAATGGTCTCTTCTCTGACGTGCGCATTCTCTGACTGGGTCTCACCAGGTATCTCCTTGACACATGCATCATCTGAGTGGGTTCCTACATTGCTGTGCTCAGCACCAAGCTCCTCCTTGATTAGTACATTACCCAACTGGCTTAGTGTATTACAGGACTCAGCACCAGGTTCCTCCTTGATGCTGGCATTATCATATTTGGTCGTCACAACATTACCATTCAATGGCTCATAATTACATGGACATTTCCTTCCATCATCCCATTGTGATCGTATGCAATGGAGCTCCTTAGAAAGGTCTGTCAGGACTACAAAAAAATTTAAACTAATAAAAAACCAAGCTCTCCAATTTACAAAACTATCTCCTGTGGTGGTTAACTTGAAAGTTTAAACTACTTTAACCACCACTGCACCCTTAACTAATTTACATTGGTAATTCTTGATTCCCCTTATTACACTTGATACCTCTACTACCAGAATCCTTTTCCTATTTCGTTTTGTTGGACTGATTAAGTAAACGCCATTATCTTGCGACTCCCAAAGGAATTCAAAACTTTGAATAACAAATAGAATTTGAAGAGGATTTTGGTGGTAGTGCTATCAAGGCATACGTAATATAGGGAATGATAATTTCTACAGGGTGTATCTGTGCTTTTTCCCCCTAAGACCTCTAATTTTAAGTGTAACTATTTGTAATTCCTAGCTCATATAATTGTACAGTAAATATGTGTGAATAATAAACTCAAGTCTCATTGGTTTGGCAATGAATTCCTTTTTTCCTTCCTTCTTTGCCATAGCAGACTGACAGACTACATGTATTACCAAAATGCTTACCTTGATCTGGAATAATCTGAGCAATCGTAAGGTTTTTTGGTTGATGAGTAAGGCCTGGCATACAGTTGAACCACTTGAACTCAAATGCTTTCTTGCCACCTTTTAAAATTTAATATTAATATTAAGGTTAGAATAAATGTATCTAGGGGGTAGTAGGGTGCCTATGATCCCTTCTTCGTAGAAAAGGAGTGATAAATAATAAAACAATCAGCCTGTAGTGATAAAAAATAATGGGATTTGAAATAATAAGGTCCAGAAGCATCTCCTGAAAACAGTCCAACTAGCAATAACTAGCTGGGTGCCTGAGAAAAATTCCCTTCAGCATTTTGGAGGACTAATAAAATGGTGACATTTTGGATTGGTGCACCCCCTTTGGAAAATCCTGGATACACTCCTGTATATGATTGTAATGTTATACTGTCTGTTTACTTAATGAATTAAAAATGTCATAATTATATAGAATGCTTACACTTTAACATGGTTTTTTCTTTGATCCTCAACTCATAACAATCTAAACAAACTCCAAAGCCACACTTCTGACACACCCAATGAATATTGAAGATTGTAGTAGCACAAGCATCACACATCTCACGTAGACCAGTCACAGCTCTTTTATAGGCTACTAAACCTGAAAAACAATAACAAATACAACTGTTACAGCCAATGTAGATGACAAAGAAACACCCAGTATATAATACACAATAATTAGACAGTCTACAAGATAAATAAACTATAATCTGAATAAAGTTTTTTCTGCAACTCACTTCCATCAGCCACCAATGCTCTGGCTCCTTTTTCTTCTTTTACCAAGGAACAAAACTCATCTGCTACATTGTTGAGGATGTACAAAGCTTCTTTTTTACTTAAGATATCGACAACTACAAACAAAAGCAATTCATTAATAATCTTTTCACAAACTGTTACTTTAGCTGAAAGCCTAAGGTTTCAGATGTGCTACTTCATGTTATGATGTAGTAAGCAGAGATAGTCAATGACACCACATAACACAGACTACATCGCACCACACCATACCACATCATGCCATGCTATGCCACACTACATCCCAACACACTAGACCACATCAAGCCATACCACAACACATCACACCATAAGACAACAAACCATGCCATGTCATGTCACACCACGCCAATCCATGCCACGTCACAACTCACCACTCCACACCATGCGACAACAAACCATGCCATGTCATGTCACGTCACACCACGCCACTATATGCCACGTCACTTCACTCCATACTATGCGACAACACACCATGCCAGGACATGCCCTGCCATGCCACAACACACCACATCACCTCATGCAATGCCACACCACACCACACAAGCAATGCAATGCCACATCACGTCACACCACAACACACCATGCCACACCAAGCCATGCCACAACATACTGCTCCACACTGTGCCTTCACTACACATTCCACTATAATACTAGACTATACTAGTTGCCACAAAATACCTTCTTTATGTGCCACCCAAGGCTCAAAATCATCTGGTTCGGCATTTTCTGGTGACAAAAATCCTGCAACTTGAACTTTATCAGATCTTTTCTTCTTTTTGAGCCTGAAAAATTGAATCATTCTAAGTATAAATAATACTTGGAAGAAGATGATTTACTATCAATATTTACTGCAGCAGCTGTAAGGGATATAATTATTTACCTTCTAAATAAGGTAAACCTGCAGCATTCTTGGGAATTCAGCGACGGCTTTTCTTCTTTGTCTCTACAGTCCCTACATCTTGGTAGCTTTGAAAATGCCAGACACCCTGAGTTCTAAACATTATCATGTAGAAAAGAGAAATAAATATTTGTATAAATATTTATCATACTAGATAACTTATTATTAATAGTTTTAAATTTAAATTACAACTCACTCATAATATTATCATAAAAAGGTAAAGTTCCTAAATTTAACATTGGTAGTTCCTTCAGTTCCTTCAATGGAAGCTGACGGTGCACACTTAACCCCCTCATTCCATCAGTGCTCTGTTTTAAGAGTATTTAAAGCTGAAGCTACACGGATTAGAAAGAAGTTGAAACAGAAGTGGAGTTCCTGAGGATCGAACTGTGGACCTCTAGCTCTAAAGGTCGTGCACACCAACTGAGCTACGCCTGCTCTGATAACCTTAAATCGCTGAGCACCCTCTTACAAAGCTTTTTTAATTATAATTATTACCTGAAGAAAGTATTCTTCTGCTGGCTCTTTAACCTTTTTCTTTTTGTTATGTACTAATAACTCTGAAACAAGAAATTTAAAATATATATATATTAATTTTAATGATTGCAGGGATAAAAATATGGTCACCCAATGGCCAGACTTGCCACATCAAACTGATCAACATGAGATCACTCAATATGAAGACTGGCCTTTGGGCTGTTATATCACAACTTGGGGCAATCATGAACAGAACCTTAAGTTTCATGCAAGGGTTTTAATAGACCATTTTCAAGATGCATGAGCACTTTCAAAAATATCGCTGGCAGAGACATGAAAAAAGAGGCATTTTTGGGCAAGAACACATGTGCCATTGATACTGCCTGAAAATGATCATGTCCGTTCCTGTAATATTTTTGAAAGCACTCACGCATCTCGAAAATGGTCTATCATTTTGAAGTTTGAAAATTGTTTATCAACCATTTTATTGCCAGAGTTTGATCAGTCTGGACATTGAGATTTTGTTCTACATTGTCACCTCAATCCGTAACCCAGATATGGAGCTTATATAACTAATATCCTTCTACTATATCTGGCTTGAACCAACTTGTTGAATAACCTCTGTGACTATGTATGATAATTCATTCCATATGAGAATAGCTTACCTTCAGACGTTGAATCTTGCTTTCTTTTTAAACTTTTTGTCTTTTCTATTGTTTTCTTTTTCCCAGTGCTCTTTTTCTTCACCTCTTCTGACTTCTTTTCTTCATCCATTTGAGTTTCAACTTTCATGCTCTGTTCAGTGTCATTTTTTTCTAAAAAATCAAAGAGCAATTGACTATTAATACACATGTTTGCAGCTACTCCAAAGACTTTATATGAAGTCCATTAATACAGAAAATGTGACAATTAATATTTTAGTATTATCAGGGTAACAAAATTCTGTGACTATTAATTAATATAACCAATAATATGCCTATTGAATTTGTAAAATATCGCTGTGTTGCTTGAAAACAGATTCATTTACGCAGGGGTAGCCTTGATTTTGTGTAGAATATTCATGCATTCAAGTGAAGGTCTGTGGAATTTCAAAGTGTTTGTATTGTTAAAGCTGTGCATTTTTTACTTTATCGTTGGTATTTGTGAATGCAGTATTGTACGAATTCGAAAAAGGACTATAACTGGATTCTTACCATCATTTACTGCATGATTGTTTGGTGCTGTCAATGTATCTTCCTCCTTCCTGACAACAGTCTTGTGTACAATCTCATCATTTTGATGGCTTTCATCTTTTTTGTCAGCAGCTGCAGTAGGGTCAGGTATATCAGTCTTATCTGCTCCTTTACAACAATCATCCTTTTTGCTTTCTGGTTCTTTCTCAGCTGTTGTTGTATCTTTTATCTCTTTACCTGTTGCTTCTTTTATCTTACATCTTTTAGCTTTCTTTTCTTTTTTTACCTTTGCCTTGTTCACGTCTGTCAAGCCCTTCATGTTACCTTCCATTGCTTTGTCATTTTTGACTTTATGAGACTTTTTAACTTTAGAACTTTTCTTGCTTTCTGCTTTTACTGGATCGATGCTATCAGGTGTTGTTTTAGATCCTTGTTTCTTTACTTCTGTTGGAACTTTGGAACTTTTCTTGCTTTCTGCTTTTATAGGATCGATGCTATCAGGTGTTGTTTTAGGTTCTTGATTCTTTACTTCTGTTGGAACTTTGGAACTTTTCTTGCTTTCTGCTTTTACAGGATCGATGCTATCAGGTATTGTTTTAGATTTTTGATTCTTTACCTCTGTTGGAACTTTTGAACTTTTCTTGCTCTCTGCTTTTACAGGATCAATGCTATCAGGTATTGTTTTAGATTCTTGATTCATTATTTCTGTTGGAACTTCCATGTGTATTCCATCTACAGACCGTTTTTGTAGATCTTCTTTTTGCCCATCCATTTCCTGATGAGAACTTTGTGCAAATGTTTTTTCCATCTCATTTGGCATTTCTTCCTTTGTATTGGTGTCCTTATTTTCAGAATCTGCTGCTTGTGTCTCGTGGAGTGGTAAACTAACGTTGTCAGCAGGTTTCTCATTTACTGTCTTTTTACTCTTCTTCTTCTTGGTATCTTTGTACTTTTTTTCTTTCCCTTTGGAATCTTCAGATGGCCCTTCCTTGTTTGTTTTATGACTCTTCTTCTTCTTCTTCTTCTTTTTGGACTCACTTACAAATCCTTCTTGTTCTTCTTGATTAACATTATCAGGAGTCTCTGTCTTGTCTGCATTATCACTCTTTAATTTCTTTTTTGACTTTTCTTTTTCTTCTTCCTTGAGCTTGATATCTTGTTCCAAGAGGAGTTCATTTTCTAAAACCTTTCTGCTTTTCTTTCTTTTTCTTGATGGCTCAGATTTTAAAGAAGCACTATCAGCTGATGCTTCACTGTATGTTTCAATCTGTTCCACTATGTACTCTGTTCCACACAAGCTAGAAGCTAATACAGGTTCAGTAGCTCTGGTCACTGCAGTCACAGTTCTAACTGTTTGATCTGCAACAAAGTTGACGGGAAAAGCTGATGCTGTAATGTTAGACCTAGAAACTACTGTGTCTGCTGAAGAGAGCTGGTTTGATGACCTTGGATCCTGACGTAGATCTGTGTTATCATTAGAATTAATCTCAGTATGCAATGTTTCTGATGTCTGCTGATCTTTTAGTCCATCTTTGCCTTTCATATAACTTTCATTGATCTTTCGTAAAAAGGTATAAGGGGGTTCTGGAGAGTTCTTTGCTTTCGGTCTCTTGCAATCATCATCATCACCTTTACTTATTGAATCAAGAGAAGCATCAAGTGTGGATTTGTTTTCAAGACATCCACTCCCTTCTTGCTTTGAATCCCCAACTTTTTTACTTTTCTTTGATTGCTTAACACTTTTTGCCGACTTCTTTTTAGGAATTTCCTTGTTATCCCTATCCTCTATTGTTCCCTCTTTTTTCCTCTTCTTGCCCAGTTTTTGGTTAGTATCAATCACCTGTGGCTCTACCATTTCATTAGTTTCTTCAAATATTTTAACTGCCTCCTGAGCAGATGTTTTATGAAATTCTAATAACTGATCTACGGAGAACGGCAGAGTTTCAGTATCTACCAAGGAGGTTTCTTTGTTTGAAATATTCAAACTACTTACTAGTGGTTCAGACTTGTTCACAACATACTTTATAACCGACTCACGATTACTGATTGTATCTGACTTGGCTGCTCCTGTTTCACAACTTGATTTACCATGAGAATGCTTAACTGACTGGTCTGTTAGTTTGCTCAAAGCTGCAGCCTTTTTTCCCTTGGTTTTATTCTTACTGCTTGAAGTTGTTGATGATTTGTTACTGGTAATATCACTTGACTTATCCAAAGAAACAGCTGCAGGAGATGACTCTTTTCTAACATCATCTCCAATGCTATTGAATCCAAAAGGATCATCATCTTTTTTGGGCGAAACCTCAGTTTTCTTTATTTCTTGCGCAGAGAATTCATCTTCAAGCGTGTGGTTATTTTGAGTTTGAGGTGGAATAGAGGTTTTGTTTTCTTGATCTGCATTCTGGAAGATGGCATAAGAAAAATAAATTCTTTATTATAAAGAACAACGCTAACATAAACTTTTGCATTGATAATGCTGTTCATTTGAGGAGACACCACAATAAATTTTACGTCAAATTATACACTAATTTACACAAAAAATATTGACCACTGTGCAGTCATAAACCAAGTACATGTAATTTACTCTTTAATAGTAATGTTGACAATAGAAGCTAGGGAGCTTACCAGTAAGGTGATGGCAGACTTGTTGTTCTCAACAGTACTGGTGGATGGACACTCTGAAACACTTTACATACAAAGTAAAATACAGTAAATGTAATGAAGATAAACTTTCTTTGCCTACTTAATTAGTGGTTAAGATGAACAATATACCTCTTTACCTTGGGCATAATATTTTCCCATTTCAGATCATGCACATGTCATTCCCTAGAGTATCTTTTCTTTGTTTAATGGTTGCACATGAGAGAGCACATGAATATGGAATTGATGCAACTCAAATAAAGAATCTTATTCTCAAGAGAATGACACATGGTCTAAAATTGGAAAACATTATAGCCAGGCATTCTTAAGAGGTCTATTGTCTACAGTTGTACAGACTAATGCAAATTAAGATACGTACACACAGTGCAACATTGTGCACAGTGTTGCAATCTGTGTCTACTCCTTATGTGCATCTGTTTCAAGGTTTTTATAAAGTGACTTACCTTGGTTTTCTGACCAAAGCATCAACTACCTTTTGATCATCTGTTTTGTTGTCAGCTTTTTCTGCAGGCTGCATTAAAGGCAATATAGAAACCACAGCAGCTGTAGATGTTGTACTTTCTTTTGATGAAGCCAGACTTTGAAGGCATGCCAATGAACTGGAAGGTGAGTTAGGTAGTGATACTGCCTCTTCGTTAGGTTTCGTGCTCAAGGAAGGTGATGATGTACTGCGGGCTGTTTGAGAATTAGCTTTTGATTGCTCCTGGAACACAGTTAAGTTCATTCAACACAGTTAAGTTCATTCAGAGTCATAATCCTTTAGAGAGAGCTAGAGTTATGTACTTGTTATAAGTGTTTAAAACTTTAATGAGTCCTACCACTCACTGTACGTCGCATGTCAAGGGCTGTCAAAACACTGGATCCATCACAAATAATGCTAATTAAGGCAGGACTATAATTTCTTAACTATACATACCTGTTTATTAGGGATAAACTTTTTCAGTCTTGCAACATGATCTTTAATACTGTCATCTTCATGTTGTTGTACACTTTCTTTTGACTTCTTGTGAGTAAACTCTCCACATAACTTCTGTAAATGCTCCATGTTTGAGTACTGCTGCATGTGTGACAACATTGACTGGAAGTGGTCTTTTTCTGGACCAGTGTGCAGCCATTTATAATTGTCCTGTTTTTGCTGATCAGAAAGGAATTTGAGTTGCATTTGTTCCCTAAGCATTTGTACTTGTTGATCAGACATCATTGTACTTTCCTGTGAGGCAGCAGCTGAATGGTACTTCATTACGCTAGCCTGCTGGTACTGAGACATGATTTGGTTGTAATAAATATTTAGCATTTCGCTCTGTTCATGAGAAAGTGTACCTTGTTGACAAGACTTTAACTGATCAGCCATTTGCTGTAGTTGATTCATTTGCATGTAGTATTGAGAGATAATTTGTTCATGCTGGATCTGTTGAAATTGTTGGTTTTGTAATTGTCGTTGTTGTTGAAGCTGCAGTGCATACAACTGACTGGTTAATACATTTGGTGGAGACTGTCTGGTAGAGTGGGAAAATGCTCCCATCATCTGATGTGGGTCATGGCTGTGACCTGCTGCGCTCATGCAACTAGGAGAAGGTCCGCTGTTTTGCAAGCTAATATGACCATGCATTGAAGGACTGCTTAAAACTGGACTTAATTTGTTTGACCTCAATGGAGAAAAGCTTGAAGATGAGCTTGGAGGAGTATACTGCCTCTTTGGTGGTGTTTGATTTAATGCATGATGTGGTGAACTAAAATGTGGCTGCTGATGATCTAGGATTTTAGGTGGTGATCTGTTACTTTGAAGAGGAGAAGCTCTGAGGAGTGTACTACTTGAAGGTAAAGGAGAAGATTTCCGTGGTGATCCAAATGATCGTTGAGGTGACATATTTTGCGGGCTAGGACTTGAATTTGACAGGCTTTCCAAGGAACTGTAAGTAGACTGATAATGAAGTGCAGGACTTGTGATTGGAGACCTCAGAGGCGAAGAATGATGAAAGGGTGCTCTGACAGGCGATGTACTTGACTTTTGAAGACCAATATTCTTTGTACTATTTTCATGCTCTTGTTGGATGAGAGAAGTGGAACTGTGTTTAGGACCTTTTCTATCTTGTTCCAAACTATCATAAGTACAGGACTTGGATTCTAGGTTTGACTTTTGACCAACTGCCATTTCTTTGTCAGTTGCAGGCTGTGGATCTCTGGATTCCTGTCTTTTGTTGTTTCTGTGAATTCAAAGAAGAGATATCAGACTTGGGAAGTACAGGTGGTGTATGCTGCTTTAAACGTACCACATCTGACCAACGTAAAATCCTGGTAGTGTCGTTATCATAATTAGAATTAAAGCCCAGTGTGAATGAAATATCGTAGTCCTAAGCACCCTTGTAAGGTGCATCATAACAGTGTTACTTCTACAAAAAGTAACCTTAATTCCATATTACGGAATGAGGGCCACAGGTTTGTTAGCCACTGGCTATCAAATGCAACCCTTGCGAAAGGTCAACCTTGTTTTAAGGTGCGGCTAAATAAAACTATGCAGCTTGTCGCGTTGCAAGTTGCAGAGCAAATGTTGCTCGTATTATCATCCTGCATGCAACACATTTTCTTTGTTGCAGAATAGAGAGCGCTTCTACTTCTGCAACAAAGTTACACAACAAATTCTGTTGTTGGGTGGCCCACATTCACTCTGGAAGTACTTGCAACGCAGCAATGTTGCACGACAAGTTGCACAATTTTATTACTGCCCCTTAAAATAAGGCTTTTGTAATTTTTTTGAGAACCAATATATTTAATAATTACAGGCTAATTAAAGTGGCCAATGGATAACAGTACAGTGAAAGTAGGACAGCGTAAGTACAGTATACACACCTAGCAGCTCCACTTGTTCTTCTTTCATCATCCAAAGTAGTAGTTTTTGCTGCTGTTGACATGTTAATTGGAGGGCTACACAAGGCTTGTCTTTGGACTGGTGGGGTTGAGGGTGGATCTCTCCACATATTATTTAATAAATGCCACATCTAGAAACATAAATATGAAATATTCTGTTGAATGTACTCTAATCCCTTATTCAAAGACGAAAATGCAGTATGCCTGTGTTTTACATGCTTTTTATAAAAGTGAGCAATAATAAACATGCCCTCAATCTAAACAATAAAAATTAGGTCTATGTTATTGTATGATATGCAGGTCAAGATGAAAAGGGATTACTATGATTGGCTTCCTACTGGACCTACCTGTGCCTCGTGCTCACATTATTATAAATTATTATCATACAGTATAGCTTAAATAGTACACTGCCGAAAACACTCAAGAAGTGTGAGAAGCACTTGTCATTAGCTGTGATTTTCCTTATCTTCACATTTCTTTTGTGTATGCTCCACTTTCTGCATGCCATAAAACTGAACGGAGCACAAAAAAGCGGTTACATTTCTTAATAATATTATCACAAAGAGGCCCTATAACATAAAATTAAACATACATACTTACCGAATTGCCAGGAGTAGAGGTTGGTGTAGTGGAAGTATATGATGAAGTAATGACAACTTGTGACTGGCGATTCCGTCTTACTGGTAACACTCTCACCAAATCCCCTCGTAACATGCTATCCAGTTCAACCTCTGTTAAAACAAATATGTATACAATAGTTTATCATTTTTTTCCAAGCTGCAGAAGTAACAGGAAACCAAAGTATAGTCACATTGGAGTCCTGCTATCTTGAACCTCCAGAGAACCAGGGAAAAGGTTCAAAAAATGGGAGTTCAAGATAACTGGAAGTTAGAGATATCCAGGCTTCAATCAAGATAAGGGAACTCCACCATATTGAGATTTGCTTGACTTAATAGACATCATCAGAAGGCACTTTGCCGTGTATCTAATTCTTTCACCATAAAACACTACCAGTAACAACTTCAGCGATAATAATGCTATTGGTAATAAACAGCAAAGCATTAGCATTAATGGTTTTCTTACCGTTAGCTAGTAATAACACCATTACCAATCTAGGATTTATCCTGTGAGTCTGTAAGACAGTATCATCCATCACGTCCATTTCCTATCACATTCAAGATAATGGCAGTTCAGTAAGAAGAGTAAAACAGAAAAAGCATAGAAAAAAAGTAAACAATGATATGGTCTAATTTTTACTGTTTCTCTCTCAACAGACAAGGCGCAGACTGTATAGAATACAGCAAATAAAAAAAATTAAATTTCTTATTGGACCTGAAACAACCTCTGGGCTGATCTAAGTCAGGGCATGGCTAACTCACAGATTGAAACCTGAAACAACCTCTGGGCTGATCTAAGTCAGGGCATGGCTAACTCAAAGATCGAACCCTGAAACAACCTCTGTGGTGATCAAAATCATGGTATGGGTAACTCACAGATTTAACCCTGAAACAACCCCTGCGGTGATCAAAGTCAAAGATTTTGTGGAGGGAGGAAAACTAGAGAACCTGGAGAAAAACCCTCAAATCAAAGGAGAAAACTAACAAACTTTACACAGAGTTCAGAAGTGAGTGTACTACATGTACTACTAGGCCAACCTTGTCTATGACACAGGATACCTAATGAGCCCTCAGTATCAATATACTAACCCTGGATATAAGATCATGTGATGTAATTACAGCAGAAAACCACTGCCGGCATTTCTCTCTGAAAGAAAAAATATTAATTAGAGATAATAAACAAAAAAAAGAGAAACAGACTGCTAAAGAAAATGGCCAACTTTTTGTAAGAAATGGAGGACAACCATTTTAATAATTACATGACCAAAAATGGCTCAAGATGTCTGAGTTTTTGTCTTCCACTGATCAAAAAAATATTAACTTAGACCTGGAAATTTGAAGGAAGTCAAAAACCCAGACGTCTTGAATTAAAACGATCGAGTTGTCTGGGTTGCACAATTATGAAAATGGATATAATAACAGCTAAACAGGCAAGAATATTGATAATAACAGTATACTATGTATTTAAGATTAGCTTGTTTACCTGTAAACTTGAACTCTAAATCCAGTCAAGGTAAATGGTCCTGGAAATAACCACATGAATTTATCATCCAATGGTATTAATTGTTAATTATTATCATTAAATTTGTTATGGAAACCTGTAGTTGCTAGCAGCAATCATCATACTGCAGAATTTTTACTGAATTTAAATACTATACTGAATCATTATTTTATGCATACCATAGATCAGAATGCCTTGAGATTTTTGTAATGTTTGCCAGTTAACAAGCTCTTCTACAACTTTATTGTTATTTCTAAGAGCTGGTTGTAAACCATCATCTTCTTGATACGATCTCATCTCATTAGCCTGACAAAATGCCCTGTGGTAGGGTTAAAGATAAGATCATGATCAAATTACATATGATATATACCGGTAATATATATGATTCAGAATTGGAATAGGGGTTCAACCCAGGAGAGAAACTCTTGAATCAAAGAAGAGACCTAACAAACTCTACTCACATAATTATTGTGATGCCAATGTTCCAAGAATCAAACCCAAAACCCCAGAGGTGATAGGTGAGCACACTACTGCTACACCAACCTTGATTCCCAAGTAACTTATCATCTGATACATACCTGACATGATCACCCAGGAATTCAACACCTATTGACTGATTCTCATCCAAACCATGCTTATCAACAAGAGGATAAAATGTCTGAACAATGCAAATAAAAAATGTATCTGGTTAGGACTAGATAAACTTATCAATCAATGCCAAGGAGAAATATAAATTACAAATATGTCTTACAAGTCATCTTACCAAAGCAGGCCAAAGAAGAGATCTTCTTCCTGGGTAGCCTGGGTCATAACGTTGAGCCCAAACCATGTTTTTCTCAACCAGGAATAGTTTCCAAACATCACTATAGACCGGTAACCATTCTCTCGTAGTCCACTCCTCATTGTCATATTCAACTAAAACCTGATAATTTTACAATTATTATTTATGATTAGAACAACAATATCCTATATGGCTAGTGATTATGCATGACTTCCATCACACACTAAAATTATTTTCTGGCAATTATGATATGGTCATAGTATTTATGATATTGATGTTTGGTATCCCTCCCATTCAAAACCACAGAATTGGCTTTAACAGCATGCCTTCAGACATTATATTAATGTTCTCTGTCTCTCTCTTTTTAAGCATTATTACTAAATACAAGTAACTAAAGCACTATCCCTAATCACAATCACAATGATTATAAATATATCCCACAAATTTACAATTATAAGAGAGAGATATAGATGATGTAACCAATAACATTACTCATTATAAAGTTCAAAATTAGTTAAGGTAGAAAAATAGCAATGTTACAAGACTTTGAAGGGAATATATGATATCATATACAACTAATTACAGAGAAACAGCATGTGTACTGGATAATGACATCCTATTTTCAAAACGAACTTCATGTTGTGCGGGTGATTATTATATACGTATTTTGAATTTTATAAGCTTTCAGTTGGGAAGAGCCTTTTTTGTTCTAAGAATATTAATTTTAAAGCTGCTTTGGTGTTATAGACTAACCAAGCTTTAGAAATCGATAAAGAGAACTTTTTTCTTACTAGTGCCTTATATCATAGACCTGTAGGATTAGCTAGAACAGTTTCAAAAGACGTTTTATTTGTATACATAAAGAAACGAACCCTTGGAAATATTAAGGGCACATGTTGAACAATATACTCATACATGAACACTAGGGCTTCATTAGACTATCGTTCACTAAAGAAATTGGGTTATAAATGATATGATAAAGAATAAACTAATGGTTCCACAAATAATAACCATGATCGGGGCATTTAATCCATGTGTTATCTATTTCAGGTAAGTTACTTGAACGAAAATTAATCACGGTTATGAATGTCAAAACCAAGCAAAACAGGCGCAATCAAACAAAGGGATTTCTAACACATACCTTTTGATCTGGATGGCTGCTGTCTTGTTCAGTACAAGCTCTTATAATACCACATTTCCACTGGTAATCTAAAGGGTTTGAGAGCTTGTTTGACCGTGAGTTTGGCCGGTTACTGTTTGATCTCGAGTCGCGTACACACAGGAACCGTTTACCAACCAACTCCTTTCTGAACGGGTACATTTTTACCAAGTTCTTCAACTAAATATTATAAAAATCTTCTCGTGATTCTTTCATGGTGTAATATAGAAGTCCTGTGTTGAATCCAAGGGTTGTTTGAAGGGTTTAATGTTAGTAATTTAACAGTCAAGTTGAATGTTTAAGGCATGAACAACTTGACAGGAACATCGCCTGCCTGACTGCCATCATACGCACAATACGCTTGCGCACCGCACAGCTAACCGCAGGTCCACTACGCTATTTTTAGCGCAAATTTTTTTTAATTCTTATTATTTTTTTATTTATTTTTTCATCAAACATATAAGTATAAAAATTATGAAAAAGTTAAAAAAAATTAAACTAACTACGAAAACATTTCTCTCTTATTTTGAAAACGGATAGCAAATAATCTTTTTTTTAAAAGATTAACTAAATGTGCATGGCACAAAACGACGTTATCCCCGCTGGGTGTGAGCCGAGGTGTGAGGCTTTAACGTTCACGGCTTTAACGTTAAAATGATTCACATATCAAAGATCAAGGAAAAAAAGGTTTTGAAAAGTTAAGATTTCAAATAAAATGTTCTGAGTTCATTCGAGGCCAACTGCAACCAAGGCTCCCGAGTCTCAAGTAAGGCGTGTAAGTTTTCATGTTCACCGCCACAAAAAGATTAAATCTTTTTCAAATAATTATTTGCTTACCGTGCATATTAGGAGTAGCACTAGTCACTGAACACCCCGCCCCCGACCGGGGAATGGGTATATGGGGAAGGAAGTAACGCAACCAGCCTGGGAATTTAGCGTGCTTTTAACGTGTATGTTCAATAAGCCTGAGAGCATACTGATAGCGGGGATTTCATCGCTGGACCGGAAGTCAGCATTGTTTGATTTTGAAGACGGTTTTCAGCGTCTATATACTCATGTGAAAGATGGTGAGTGCAACGGGGTCCAGAAAGAAAGTATACGGAAGTTTTGATGCATAGACACGTCCATAGACACAGAACTAGTGAAGATCACGTTTTCACCTTGAGACCGAAATTGGAGTTACGCGGTAAAATCCCCGCCCTGTCTCGGTTATGGGGGGTGGGGTTTTAACGGACCACTACATCACTGAAAGTTAAACCATCATCGTTGATGCAGAGCAACGTTAAATCTACCTTATAGGAACAAGAATTTTGCTTTCATAAAAATTCACAAGAAAAAGTGCTATTTTCTATACAACTAATATGTACTTATTGACTGAGTGGGAGGTCCGTACTTCAGGACCTCGAGCCAAATATTTTCCCGTTCGGACCGACCTTAACTCAGTCAATAAGCATTTTATCATATGACCACATATAAAAAATCGATTTCAAAGCGTTTTTAATAAATGCGAATCAAAATGCGTAGTTTTTACATGATTGACGGCAGCGAGTCCGAACGGCGAGTCCGAACGGGAAATTATTACACTTTTCGGAAAAGCGTACTTTTTTTGCTGACGACATTTTCCCCAAAGGTTTTTTTTAGAATCACGCGTACAGTGAAATACGGTCGTATGATAATTTAATTTAATTACTTCGTCACAAAAGCACACGCGACAGGAGTGACAGAACTTCCCTCCAAATTGATACACTACCCCTAAAAATTACACACATATTCATATGAGAATAAAGTACATAAAAACACGATTCATATAATAACATATCAAAGAAGAAAAGAAAATACGATTATTATGAAAAAAGTAGTTCATGAAAGATAAGTTTAATATACAAAGTGATTGATTTTGATCTAATAATTTATGTATGTATATGTCTTGACGTGCATGCTTGTGTGAATGTCTAGAATGTTTCATGCAGAACAGACCTCTTTACCTTAGGCATAATGTTTTCCCATTCCAGACCACGTCATTCCCATGAGTATCATTTATTTGTTTAACGGTTGCACATGAGAAGACACATGAATATGGATACAACTCAAACAAAGAATCTTATTCTCAAGAGAATGATACGTGGTCTGAAATGGGAAAACAATAGCCCAAGCTAAAGAGGTCTATTCACAATTTATAATGCGATAAATTAGTTTAATTTATTTCTTAATTCGGAAACTAATTGAGTCAAGTGCATGAAGTATTCTCCTTCTTCAATATCAGCATCTTTGACAATATTTTTCCATTCTGTTTGTAAATTGTCAAGATTATTAAAAATGTTTGATTTTTTGAATTCTTCTCGGCAGCCAACTACCATAATGTTCAGGGCATGTAAGACTTTCTCTCTCGTGTCGTTATCTGTTGTGTGGAGGAGATCTGGGACTAATGTGCACCAGCCTTGTTTGACCATCACCTTTAGAAGAGGAACTCTGGAATGATAAAAAATATATACCATAAAACAATGAAACAACTCAAACAAAGAATCTTAAGCAAAGAGTCATATTTAAAGTGTATTTGTAGACTGATATATATAAAGGTGAACAACTTACTGTTTTAGAATTGATGTTATATCTTGAGCACCCTGCTGCTTTGCTTTTTTCTTTACCAAATCAAACTGTTCAGTCAGAATATCTGTCGTCAATGTTACAATTTTAGTCTTTAGTTGTCCAGTACCAGGTTCAACCAGGAGCTTTACAAGTATTTCCATTCCATTCATCTTGAGAAACTCTTTTTGAGATGTAGAGCACAAGCGAATCAAAGAGGAAAGGGCATACAAAGCTTTACGTCGAACTGCCATTGAATGCTGAGGTGACAGTAATCTCAAGAGCATAGTTAAGGCACCATACTTTTGTGCTGCTTTCTGCACTGTGGGATTGCTGAAAAAGAACAAGTACAGTACCATCAACACTGTTCTTAAATTACATAAAACAGTTTTGCAGCAGACTGTATACTTCTTTCAAGAGGAAAGATAGCTCTGGCACAGTATATCTTTAGGCAATGTCACCTTAAAATATTTAATAACTCATCTGATACAGTACATCCTGGTTAGTTCAGTTTGTAAGAGCATCTGTCTATTGTGCTGGAGGTCTTAGGGTCAAGCCTCAGCCAGACCAGTTTAACGTACAAAAGCCAATGCATAGAAGTATGTTCACATAAATTAAATGTGGTGGTACTTTTGTGTGTTGTGCTGTAGAATGGAACCTGCAAAGATGAATAGGCCGGAACTCACCTCTGAGATGCAGAGCCAAGTACATAGGCAGCAGCAGCTGTCAGTCGCTCCTCAGTACTATTCAGCAGTTTGATAACCAGTTTAAGCCCACCGATAGTAGCAAAATCAACAGCATTATCTGTCTGATGAAGATAGTACTCCAGCTCATTCAAAGCATGTTCTTTTTCTTCTAATGATGATGAGGTGTTGTTTAGGATTTGTAAATGTTCTTTGATGACCTCAATATCTTTTTTCAGGAATAGATGAGCATCCTCTAGGTCTTTTCTTATTTCCTCGATTGGCCTGAACTTATTTGCTGAAGAAAAGAAAAAAATATCTTTAAAGCAGAACTTTTAACTTTGTACAGATTGATACTATATTATTTTAAAGTTTAAGTGGGAATTATGCAGTACTGATTTACAGTACATCTATGGTATAACGTGCTATAATGCCTTTTTTGCTCAGTAATCCATCCAATCACAATGTGCAGTTACGGCTACAGTAAGATATGATACTGCTATGCCTTAGTGTCTACACTTCATAATATCCACTGGCTAGATCTCATAATCACAAGGGCCTTGAATCCGGGTCACAATGGGGAGAGGCGAGGAATTAGCAGTGCAAACAACCCATGCTTCCCTGAATATAACCAACTAGGCAGTGGTGAGATGCAGCACAACAGAAGTGAATGTTAACCTTATTACCTTTGTTCTCTTTCTCTTTGTCATCGCCAGGTTTCTCATCATGAAATTTATCTTTAAAGTCTTTCAAAGCATCCTTGAGATGCTGTTTAGAAAATATATTTTTATCAATCTGAACAAATTTTTGCTTTGAATGGTTTTGCTCCTTAAGGTATTTACTCTTTTCATGATTTTTATATCTTTTTCCATCATCACCATCCATCAACTTGGCTTGCTTCTGTCCTGATTGTAGATCGATCTTGACGTGTAAGCCTCGCGGGATAGCCTGATCTGGTTGAACAGTTTGCCATTCAGATGTTGGTTTGAATACTTTAAGGTCTTCTTTATCAATGAATGAATGTACAACTGCTTCATCATCGTGTTCATTATCATCAGTTTTAACAGCTACTATGGACCCTGCTTCATCACATCTAACACCTGCATTTAAACACGATTGTTAAAAAAAAAAAAGTATCATATAACAAAAAAGAGACTTATACAACTAAAATTAACAATTTCATAGGTGCCCTTACCGTCTAAAACAAGCAATAAAAGTACTGCAACTAAATAATGTGTCTTCATTTTGATAACGTAGTAAAAAGAATACACGTTCAACAGTTTTGGATACCGCTGACTCAGAGCTTTGTAAAAAGTTAAAAGTCGTGACGTATTTCCGGTTCCAATGCTCACAAAAACTGCTAAAATAAAGCGAAAAATGTTATCAATGATTTAACCATCAATTTAGAAAATTAGGACTTTGGACAACAAATCCTGTCACTTATAAAAAGTAAGAAAAATCTTTATAGAACTGCTTTTTATTTTGGACCCGGAAGTAATTTTTCCATATGATTGACGTCTCTGATTACCGCTGGCTCAAAAATGGATGACGAAACCACAGGAAGCCCAGTATCAGTAACTTTAACTTATACAATTTTATAAAAGAAAAGATTAAAAACTAAAATTCATAAAATAAATTTACAATATTCATACAACATTCAATCACCACAGAACGAGGTTCCAAATTAAGTTCAATCTAAAATTTTTGGTGAAAGTAAAGACGACTACTTTTTTCCTTCTACGAGATATTAGCAGAAGCAAACTCTCATTGTTAAAAACAATCTTGAAGTGACAAAGGGATAAAGCATTTTGAAGAACATTTTGATAAAAAGTCACTAAAAAAATTTATAATATTGGGATTCCTGTGGTAAACATCATTCCGAGCATGTGAGTGTCTGAATAACCGCTGTCCTTGTCCTCGAATTTTAATTCCATCGTCACTCATTTTTATTCAAACTCCAGGATTTTGGCTCCAAAAATATCATTTTGGACCTCAAAAATACCGCAATTAGAGTCCTAAGGAACACTCAAGTGTTCGGTTTTCATCATGGTGTCCTATATAGCATCTAGGATCATCATGTAAGTCAAAATATGACTCATTTTAATTTTTTTCCGAATGTAATTTTCTTGTGTTTATATTTTTTTACATGTCACTAAAAAAATTTATGAATCTAAATGAATATTATTAATATTTTTTCTTTCTTTTGTGATTTTAAGGCTGGTTTTTGGAACCCTGTATCCAGCTTACGGCTCATATAAAGCCATTAAGACGAGAAATACTCGAGAATATGTAAGAATTTGGATGAAAATCGTTTGTTTGAATGGCGCTATTCTTTGCCAAGTCGAGTGTTTTTGTGGCGCTGGTCATTTTATAAACTTAACTTATTCCCTTCCAAACTCCTTTATTATTTTATTTGACACATTTTTCTTAGAAAAATATTTTGGTATTATTTTTGTTCTTGGTATTTTCGTCGTTAAGTTATATAACAGTCGTAAAAAAGCGCAGTTAGAAAAGCTGTTTAGCTCGCTGCTAACACTCTAATTATGCTCGAGTTTCCATGGCTTTCTTGTCCTAATCTCCTAAAACATCCCATCCTAGTGTTTTGTTACTTGAAATATTAGCAAAGCCGTTTCGAAACGTGCTTTCTAGCGAAGGAAAAAAATCTGCAGTAAAGCAATCATGGATCTTGGAGTCTTATCCTGCACCAAGGGCAGCTGTGTTTTTTTGCCCTTCAAATATTATATTTTTTCCTTAGATATGTTTTAACCTTATCTTTATAATCAGCATACATTAAACCATGGAAAAATGTTTCTTTTGATGGAAGGGAAACCCTAAAAAATCCACAGTAAAGTAATCGTGGATCATTTGAGTCTTATCCTTGCAAGAGGAGGCAGCTGGGTTTTTTACAATCATACCTTTATTATTTTTATTTAAATATGTTTTAAACTTGTTATCATAATCGATATTAAAACAAATGGCTCTTTGCCTTCTGACATGGATTTTTTAATTTCATAACCTTAAATAAAATTTGAAGCTGAGCCTAATTACTAAAATGCTTAAACCATCAATGCAATGACATTAAATGTATCTTCATTAAAAAAAGGAGGATTGAAAAACTCATTTGCTAGGGTATTTGCATAATAATGACAATTTATTTTTGATGCAAAACAGTGTAGATTAAAGTATTATAAATTAGCGTAGCAGCAATATAAAGGAATATTACATCATAATGGTTTGGGTTAGAAATAAAATCAGCAGGATATCATTCTTAACTTTTTAGGGCTAGTTTTTCTTTTAATTTCAAATTGATTAATTTTCAGAAGGCAAATTCTTGAAAGTAAAAATCAGTCAATTTTGAGGTCACTTATATGCCCTGTATACTATTACAATTGTGATGGGTCATGCTAATGCTATTGCCTCCATGCTAGTTATTGATAGATCACTAACAGGCATAGGACATATATCTGTTTTTAAGAGGGGGATAGTGTGACGTGATACACTATGAATAGAGATAAAAATATAGAGACATATGCCAATAAATTACATCCGAAAAATAATAATAATGACCTCAAAAAATCTCACTCCCCTCTTTTATTTTCTAAATTTTTGGTGTCAGCTCATAAGTTACACATCTTTCTTAGTCTAGATGTTTGAACTTTTTATTAAATTAAGATCAAATTAAAACCCAAGGTTGATAAAACATTTTGTAATTTATTATTTTTATATTTGGTTTTACCTTGCAAGTAAATACCATTCTGCTAATATTCTAATTATTGTGAACTGTAATTTGTGTATTTCCAGGTACGATGGATGATGTATTGGATAGTTTTTGCTCTTTTTACAACAGCTGAGCTATTTGCAGATCTGCTACTAGGGGTTTGGTAAGAAAATAATATTTACAAATACATATCCTGACAACGTTTTTCCTTTATTTTGTAAACAATTTTTAATTTCTCTGTTGCTCAGTGAGGTTAGCCTCTGTTAATTTTGTGTAGAATATGAATTCATGTTTCAGTGATAGTCTGTGGATTTCAAACTGTTCGTATTGCTGAAGTTGCGTATTCTTTACTTTAATGTATTTGTGAAGTTTTCAACACTGATTACACCCATTTTCAAAATTACACCACCTTGGGAGCTCCAGTTGTCTGGAATCTTGACTTCCATGAATCAAGTTACGGCGGGCCGAGTTCATTCCGATTGATATATAATTATATAGAAATTCAGTCGACTCGACAGCCATTTTCCCATGCTGCTATAAACATAGCTATGCTAAAATACAATGATCAAGAAGAAATAGGTTAGAAAATAGTGCCAATAGTTATTCCTAGATTTGGATGAAACTCAACAAATGATAACGTTGAAGATCAGGTTTGAAAACAAACTCAAACGTATTTATTGAACAGCATTTTCTTAAATACCTTGTTGTTTTTTTCAGGTTCCCATTTTACTATGAGATCAAGATTATATTTATGATTTGGTTGCTTTCACCAACCACAAAAGTGAGTTAAATATTAAAATGATTTTTATTCTTGATGCCCAATATTACATCACAGTCATCATTAGCATCATCATAGCATCATCACCATCATGTTGTTGTCATGTGCAAACTTGTATATTTTTTGTTCCTCATGTTAGTCCGTTTCTCATATTTTTAGGGTTCAACAATATTGTACAGGAAGTTTGTTCACCCACTGCTGTCAAAGCATGAAAATGTAAGTAAATCAAATTACTGTGGCCTAAAAATCAGCTCAAACCTCTCCTATCACAATGGACCTCTAGACTCCTAGAACTGACTATATGCTGTATGTATGTATCACACTATCTTGTAAGTAAAAGAACAGTAGTAAGGAACAATGATCTTTTCCCTTCAACAGGAGATTGATACTTACATTGCTCAGGCCAAAGACAGTGGTTATGAAACACTTGTACGAGTGAGTCGGAACAGCTTAAGTATTGCGGCAGAAACAATGATGAAAACAGCCATTACTGTGAGTATTACCATGGAGACAGTGCCATGCACACACATCTTAATATGTTAAGGTAGCAGTCCCTGTATTTTACTTTTGTATTCCACTCCCCCACGCCCCTTTCCCCCGGGGATATTAGTCTAATACTTTCTCATCCAAATTCCAGACAGCGACCAAGGGCAATAGAGGTATTGCTCTCAGTATATGTAAAGGTTTAAGTATTTGTTTAGCATATTTACCCTTCTGATTAAGCGACTCCCCTGTTTTAGCTCCGTTCATGATTAAGCTCATGATTTAAGCACATGAGCTCGCAAAAAAAAAAGAGTGCTACTTTCAAATAAGCACTTGAATTCATTCACAATAATTAAAGTGTCATCTGACTGAGACAGCGTATGACATTTAAAACATGTTTATTTGTTCGTTATCATTTACAAAAATGTAATGATTTTTAAAGAGCACCACCCTCGAGTAATTGCACCACTGAAAACACTAAAATTTAAAGAGCGCCACAGGGCTTAATCTAGTCAATACAGTAATTGGTTTAGCAATTGTTATTTACCTGTCAGGACTTTCGTCTTGATCAGCTTGTAACAATAAAAACAGTGGTAGACATGTGTAATAGGTTTTAATGATGAAATGTTAACTGCATCACCTTAGAGTCAAAATGTAATTGCCGAGAAGCTTCGCCAATATGGCACAGATCAAGTGGAGGGAGATGAACGACACAGGATGAGGAAAGCCAAATCTTGGTACGGTGGGATGGACTCTGTACAAAATGACTACCAGCCAATCAATGAAACAGATGAAATAGAAGAAGAAGATGAGGAGGAAGAAGAAGAAGAAGAAATGGATGACACAGGTGAAATTGTGGAAAGACCTGATGAGAGGTAAACATATCCAGTGATGTCTGATTCATGCCATACTATGATCCTTTCATATGTTAGAGATATATGTATATGATGCAATGTTACTATGAAAAACCTTTAAAATGTATCAAACCCTGAAACAACCTCTGGGCTGATCTAAGTCAGGGCATGGATAACTCACAGATCACAGATAACAGTTCAGTTCCTA
Source organism: Anthopleura xanthogrammica (assembly GCA_964019055.1). NCBI lineage: Eukaryota > Metazoa > Cnidaria > Anthozoa > Actiniaria > Actiniidae > Anthopleura > Anthopleura xanthogrammica. The sequence goes on along the minus strand of OZ025214.1, from coordinate 13,222,677 downwards.
CAGTTCAGAGCAAAGGCTGCAACAATCTTATCAAATATTTTTTATTTTCTAGTGCAAAGTTACGAAAAGATCTTTTAGAGAAAAAGAACAAGAACAAAAATTATAGCTCATCCACACTGCCAAGGTCTTTTACTGTAAGTAATATAATATTAAGTGTTATTTTAAGGTAAATATTTAAGAGTGGAAGGAAACCAGTGTGTAAGAGAACACTGCAGGGTAGTGAAGAGTATATGTAAATGTCCCCTTGCAACTTATCCCTTTGGGGTCAAAACAATGCAAGATTTCAATCTTCAAGAGGAGGGAATTCTTTTGTTTTTACCATCAGATTTTGTGAATTATTGCAAAGGGTCTATACAATATGTCTAGATATTTAGTTTATAGACAATTTTTCCCCCACAGAGATCTTCAACTTACAGCAGCCTGTACAGAGACTACAATGAAGAGGTGAGTGTGTTGTTGTTTTTTGTTTAAATTATTTATTGTTTTACATTTGTTTCATAAATTTTGATTACATAAACACATCCACGTTTTAGCCTATGTCAAGTTCCAACTATACCCCATCAGAACGAGAATATGAGGTAAGCACTGCATAGAACCTGCAAATAACCCATGAAAATAACTTGTGATGAACTGCTAGTAATGATCTTGTAGTAAAATGAGACCATCCTTGGATTTACATTCTGTAATTCAGAACAGGGTTCGAATTTCCCACAAGATAACTGGCTAAATGCAAGTTGAAAATTACAAATATTGAGTAAAAAGAAATTGAACTCGCATATTCTAGCTAGTTCTCTTTTTGGAAAATAATCATGAAATGCGAAGAAAAACAAAGTCTTTGTGTTTGCATTCAATCCATTTATCTTGTAGCTGCTCAATGCATAAGAGAAATTTATCTTTTCACTCAAAAGTTGAAATTCTAACCCTGTCAAAAAAAGTTTCAAAAGTATTAGGGGATCATGAACAGCAGAAGCTTGCTTTCCTCCCTTCCCCCTTCTTTCTCTCTTTATAAACTTCCTTCTTCCATCCATCCGTCTTTCTTTCCTTCCTTCCTACCTCGCTTCCTTCCTTCCTTTCTTCCATTCTTCTTTCTTTCCTTCATCCCTCCCTCTCTTTCTTCCATCCAAACTTGCTTGCTTGCTTCCTTCCTTCTTTCCTTCCTTTTTCCGCTTTCCTTCTTTCCTTCCTTCCAATCTTTCTTCATTTCTTCCTTTCTTTTTCTTTCCTTCATCCCTCCCTCCCTCTCTTTCTTCCATCCAAACTTGCCTGCTTCCTTCCTTCCTTCTTTCCTTCCTTTTTCCGCTTTCCTTCTTTCCTTCTTTCCTTCCTTCCAATCTTTCTTCATTTCTTCCTTTCTTTTTCTTTAATGTCTAAGGCTTTTTCCTTACGTTTATTTTTCTTTATTCTATTCTTTCTTTCTACCAAAAAGATTTCTTCCACTGTTTTCTAAATCCAACCTTGTTTCTGTTTATTTCCTTTACTTCTTTTACTTTTATCAATATCCTTAGTGCAGAACTCCTCCAATTTCTTTTCAGCCTGATACAGGATACAGTACACGTAGTCGCAAGAAAATCGCCTAAACCAGCTTAAAGTCACACGAGCTGTTTTTATTTACGTTTTATAGCCAACAGAGAGTGATGTCAGGCCTCGCCGAAGTCAACGTGTTAAGAAAACAAAACGTGTACTGCCTGTTATCCCACCACAAGACTAGATTAGTGACAAGACAAGATATAAAGTTACTCAACTATCTAGCTTATTTTTACTTAAATTGGAGAGTTTTTTTTATCTTTGAATATTGTTGTCTTCTAGTTGCTAGTCCTATCATTATTTGTCTTGCCCTGTAAAAAGTGTATAAACTTAGAGCGGTTTTCGTATGAGTGGGAAACGATACGGGCGACAAATGACGTAGCCGTGTTGTAGCCATACTATCTTGCCGTAGCTACGCGTTGTGATTGGAAGAAATACTGAAAGACAATGGGAAGCCATTTCAATGTTACGGCATGCTGTACTTTTTACGCGCTGTAAGTCAATACGGCACGTTTCCCACTCATACGATAACCATTCTTATGGAAACCATTTCAATGTCAGGTTACGGCATGCTGATCTTTTAAACCGCTGTAAGTCAATACGGCACGTTTCCCACTCAAACGATAACCGTTATTATGGGAAGCCATTTCAATGTCACGGCATATAGTACCATGTACGTGCTGTAAGTCAGTACTGCACGTTCCCCACTCAAATGATAACCATTCACATGGGAAGCCATTTCAGTGTTGAGGCATGTCGTACCATTTTTTGTGACTAAACTTGACTTTACCTTGCACAAGTCACTAGTTATAATGTAGCACCGCCACTCGTTATTCGATTGGTAACGTTTAGTAATCACAAACCAGACTCAAGCACGATTATCGTCCTGTAAGCTAGACAAGATCACACTTTGTAAATATTTAATTGCTGGTTTGCGATCATTCCCAAGAGAATGAAATTACAAAAGACATGGCGGCCATGTTGGATGATATAACAAAAGAATGCATCGAAAAATCTTTTGTTAAATTCATCCAACATGGCGGCTATGACGTCACGTGCAAACTAAGAATATCAGAAAAACTCGGCCCTCATGAGACTACCTAAAAGGGTTAGACAATATAAGTTTCATTTTTTTAATGTGTTATGGAATTATTGTGTTGTTAGGGGGTTCAGGATTTTAATGTAATATTGAAATTAAAATATTGTTGCTTTAGTAATGGTCAGTTCACTTGCGTGTATGGCTAACAAAATGGCTGACGGGGCCATCCCATTCCTAGGGCCATCCGCCATCCCATCCCTAGGACCTTCGGCTTGGCTCTACTTTTATCTTATCTTTGAATCTTTTAAACGACCTGTAAATGAATCGATGTCATGACCAATTTTGAAGCGGTTACCAGAGGGGAATCTTCAAAAGGGGGAGGGGATTGAATAGTTTTCTTTTTTATCACAGGGGGTGGGGGGGCGGTGCGAGTTGACGCGCTTCTCGAGCGAGGCCCCTTCTGCATTGTATTTTGTTGAATGTTGGAGATGGTATCTGGTGTAAACAGTTATTTCATACTTTTTTTGGAATTTTAGAATAATTGATTGATTGATTCATATACTCATATTTATCGAAAAAATAAATAAATAAAAGAGAGAAAGAAAAGGAAAAATTACCCTGTAGTTATACACTGCGCATGCTCAAGATAGCAGCATGCTGACACCACATTGTTGCGGGCTCGTAAGGTCTAATGTGATTATCATAAACTGGGAAGAGAAAGTATATCGTGGAAGAAATAAAATTAACCAGACTAAGATGCGGAGTTGAAAACTGCTTACTCAAGAGACGGAAGTTCCTTTTTAAGTCCGGTGTTTCATACCAAGTAAGTTATTGTTTATATGTAGTTATTCTGACATAAATCGATCGCTACAGCAGCTAGTTCCTGCTTGTTTCTTATTACATTTTTCTTATTCTCGACTTTGAGGGACACTTTTCATAAATACAATAGCTTGTTATCCTTCACTGCACATGAAAACTATTGTGTTTATGCAAAATGCCCCTCAAATTTGATGCGAATGAGCCAAATAGCCAATATACACAAACTCAAATTTCTAGAGCACAAAGCATGATGGAAGCCGAATCCTTAACGCTTTTTTGGCTCCTCTAAAAATTCATCTGACAATTTTTCCTCCGACATTTTCTATGGAAATGTAAGTATTTCAACAGACGAAATTAACAGAATATTTTTTTTCTGATATTTCGTTTGATGTCCCTGTTTCATTTTTGCAGGACTCGGTTTCCCAGAGTGCTTTGTGAGCTTTGATGTACATTGTCTATAGAAATGCTTTATGGGTCGTAAGAAAGCAGCGTATAGTATTGGTAATGAGAGGTTTCAGTCGTATATCAATTGTTTATTGGTATTAAATTCGGATACAAAGAATGAATATTATAGGGATAAAAAACTTAACCAAACGAGAAGAAAAAACAAAGCTAGACCAACATGCATGTGATGGCCATCAAATCAATCGCGTAGTTCATAGAATTCAAGCTTCAACCGATTGAGGTCACACCGATTCCAGAAGACAGCTTTTGTCCCGGATGTAGGGGTACCAGACTCCGGGTGGATACAGAATCCCGATGGACTGTGACGTAATGACTTTGCACTTGTCCTGCGGTTAGAAGATGTTAAAGCATGTTAGAAAGCGTGTAGAGTCTCTGTGTATTTTGTGCGCATGGATACTAAAATGTATGATACGTACGCTAGAGTCTACGGCAAGGAATGCACTTTGAATTGTTAGCGCGTACGTTTTGATGAGGATCATGATGGTGATGATCATGATGGTGATGGTCATGATGGTGATGATCATGATGGTGATGATCATGATGGTGATGATCATGATGGTGATGATCATGATGGTGATGGTCATGATGGTGATGGTCATGATGGTGATGGTCATGATGGTGATGGTCATGATGGTGATGGTCATGATGGTGATGGTCATGATGGTGATGGTCATGATGGTGATGGTCATGATGGTGAAGGTCATGATGGTAATGATCATGATGGTGATGGTCATGATGGTGATGGTCATGATGGTGATGGTCATGATGGTGATGGTCATGATGGTGATGGTCATGATGGTGATGGTCATGATGGTGATGGTCATGATGGTGATGGTCATGATGGTGATGGTCATGATGGTGAAGGTCATGATGGTAATGATCATGATGGTGATGGTCATGATGGTGATGATCATGATGGTGATGATCATGATGGTGATCATTATGATGTTGATGATGATGGTGATGATGATGATGATGATGATCGATGATGATAATAATAATGATAATGATGATGACGATGTTGATGATGATCATCATCATCGATAATGATGATGAGGATGATGTGGTGATAATGATGGTGGTGATGACGATGACCGATGATAAAGATAAGAACATGTGTTTGCAAGCATTCTTATAGCGTGTTTGAATACCTTGTGTACTTTGTTCTTCTATCAGAGCATTTGTTCCTCAACACAACAGGGACTCCGTCGAAGAGTATACCATCCATATGAATGTCTGTACATAAAACAGAACAGATGGGATACAACGATTATCAACTGAATGATGGAGTAAATGAACAAATGGGATAGAATGGATCCTCACTATGGCAAACAGAACAGAAGGGATACAACGATTATCAACTGAATGATGGAGTAAATGAACAAATGAGATAGAATGGATACTCACAATCAGGATCGGGACACAGATACATTCCACTACAAGTATGTTTCAGCCGACCATTCCTGGTTAAGGTAAACATCATGTAATTCTTGGAGCATCGTACGTTGTTTCCTCCTGCGCCGCTGTAAATGATTTCAGTTCCTTCAGGAGGCGAGCAGTCAGCCGTCCTTGGTTGCCAGCAAAAACCTCCGTGTGATCTAATAGGGCTGTCTGTTAATAGATATATCATATGAAATTAGATAGTAGTGGGAATCAAGGGTGCTGTCAGTAGGGCATCTCGCCTCTGGGGTCTCGGGTTTGATTCCTTTTATGGGTAGCATGGGTTGCGTACGCTGCTAACGCGTCGCCTTACACTGTGGTTGCAAAGGCTCGGGTCACTGGTCCGAGCACTGCGGTCTCCATATGTGAATTGTGTTTGTTTGATGTGTAATTCTCTCCTGTGCTACGAGGGTTTTCTCCGGGTACTCCGGTTTCCTCCGTAAGTGTGTATAACAAAACTACCTGATTAAAGACCAATTATCAGTTTCCTCGTACCCAGTAACAAATACTTACCTCTAGATGTTGGAGCTTTACGAGTTGGTGTTGTAGTTTTTGAAGACCGTGTTGTGGAGATAATCTGAAGATCATCTGAATAAAATCCAAAAGTCACAACTATAATATATAATTTCTTCTTTTCATAATGGATTTTGGCTCTGAATTTAGTGCGTTTTTTTCTGGACTTTGAAAAACTGTCGAGTTTATGATTCTTCAAATATTACATTGCTTTGATTAAAACAATGCCCAAAATTCACCTCGCGAAACTATGTGGTAGTCAAATTAGAAGGAAAGCCAGTGGGCGATGCTATATTAATACCTACCATCCTTTAGCTTGAACAAATCCAGCTTCAGCCTTGATGACGACTTGCATCCAGTCCATGTAACAAGGTGTATGCCTTCAGCAGGAGTTCCCATATTAGGATGAACACATTTACCGGACTGTTTGTGTCTTAAAAGTTTGGCTTTAGTTATCTCGAACATGGCTTTGCTTTGATTGCAGAAGCTACTCAGTACTAGTGGGGTGCCTGAATCTGCTTGGCCACCTGTAACGAATTTATATTTATATATAGTCAACAATAGACCCCTTGCATATGACGTCAAAGCAGCTCAATTTGGAGGACAAAACAAAAGAATTTTATTCTCCTGAGAATTGCAACCTATTGTTTTGTCCTCCAAATTGAGATGCATTCCGAATGTTGGAGAGGAGAGCTCATATTAAGGATTAATTGTAATACTCGCGACCAATCAGAATCGATTAAGTTTGATGAGCGTGCTATAATATAGAAAAAAAACTCCACAAATTCCTTTAGCTGTTATCTTGCATTTTTGTGATTATTGAAAAACTCAACAAATTGAATCCTACCTTGTGGACACACATACTTCCTACTGCAAAAATGCATAAGCATTCCATCATTGTCGTATAGAAAGTTCATGTAATCTTGATCGCAGTTTTTGCTGTTCTTCTTGTAGACTAGCCTAGTGTTTTCAGGGGGACTGCAGTTTGCGGTACTTGGTTGTATGCAGAAATTACGAGGACCTTTAATGGGACTCTCTAGAAAAGGAAAAAGATATAAAATGACTATGTTTTTGGGTAGCATGGGTGATTAATAAAGAGATTTTTAAAATGTGATTCCTTAATAAATGAGATAACTGACTGAATATTCGATTAAAATCCATCTTACTTGGGCAGTAACTGCATCGTCTCGTCTCAGGAACCAAGACACATGATCTTCCACCACACCGAGGAGCTGGATTAGAACATGAACGTGTTCGGGTCTGGATACCATTTGCATTACACATTGGGCGGCATCCTCCCCATGCACTCCAAGGCGAAAGTCCTCCATCCACTAGAAGTATACAAGGTAATAAATACAATATATTTACTGTACAGTATTTTTCTACGTAGTATCATTCATTCTTTTTAAATCTTGAATCACGAAACAAAGTTGTCGGATAATGGGCGTCGGGTTTCACACGTGCCGAGTCTAATTCAAATGTGCAAAATCTACTGTTTGAGTTCATTTGCACTGGGTTCGGTGCATGTGGGATTCGACGTCTAAACCGGACCATAGTCTCGTTCGGTTTTTTTATTGTTATGTGTTCGTCTTTGTCTTTAGATAGTTATTTAGTATTGTAAGAGCCAAATTTGTACCCTGCCAAGATGGCCGCCTTATCGTCGAAGTAGTCCATTAGCTATTGCGCATGACCAAAAATAACAGCAGAAACTGTGTTACAAAAAAAAAAAATGCCTTACTTTGCTTGCATTTGGTTGAATATAATGATAATGATCTGCGCATCATTACCCGCGTGCAAGTTAGTATACATTTAGTCACCTAGTGTTCCATTAGGTCCACAATCGTCCTCTTTCACCCAGTACCAGATAAACCCAGGGTTGATCATGAAATAATCTATCCATGGAGCAGGATTGTTTCTTTTTAGTCCAGAAACAATAGTACCCCATTCACTATAGTCAGCATGGGTTGAAGTCGTCAGGAGTCCTTTCCTTTTTCCTAACCAAGGCATCCTTTTTTCCAGGGAGGAGGCCCAGTTGTATTGCCATTCGTCATATTTCTTCACCAAAGTGACATTCGTCTGCCTGTTGTTCGTGGCAACAAAGCTAAAAACGTACCAAAATCATTATCAGGTAAGGTAAGCAGCTCGAAAGGAAAAAATATTTTCTAAAGGCGCGGGCACACGGTGCAGCATTGCGCGCAATATTGCAGGGAATGTTGTTGAAGTAGGATCGTTTTCTACTTCAGCAGCATTGCATGCACCAAATTGCGTCGTGTTACATGGCTCGCAATATTGATTGTCTGCAACATTGTGCCCTACAACATTGCGCGCAATGTTGCACCATGTGTCTGTAGCTTAACGTTCGCGCTTCGTAGACTGCACTAAGGCAGTCGTGATGTAACCGTCGCAATCTGTCCGCACACGCTAAATTTAGTACATTATCTTAGACTATCGTGTGGATCGATACACTCTCGCGACACGCTAATGGGCAAAAGACAAGAAAAATTCTTAGAGTAGGTAAAGGTATACATGGGGACCAAGAGAAGGTACTTGGGAATGATTTAGCTCAATTGGTTTGTGGAGAGATCTATCTATACCTGTATGATGACGGTGCTTTCCACACTCCTCCCCAGTGCCCATGCTCATTTGCCTCTAATTTATAAAAAAAGGTGTTTCCACCGCTCAGTGTTTTTATCTGATCACCCAGCTCCAAAACGGAATAGTCTCGTGATAAAGATGGTGAATTCGTGTTTCGGTGTTTGACTTGATTTGGTAGCCATCCGTTATTGGCGCTCGTCACTAGTAGAGTCCAAGCCCCTTCGTCTGAGTTCATGTCGCATATGACAGGGAGATACTGGTACGAGGTGTTTGTTATCATGTAAGGTCCGTCGTTCAAAGAGCTCTGTTGGCGAGGATGCTTTATATTCTGTTTTATTTCGTCACAAGACCTCCTACGAGTTGTGGATAAAAGGGAAATGAATCAATCAAAATCATCCTTGCTCAGGGAATCAAGGGTGTCGTAGCAGTAGTGCACCCAGGCTGGCCTCTGACCTCTGGGGTCTCGGGTTCGATTTTTGGACTCGGCATCACATGTGAGTAGAGTTTGTTAGGTCTCTCCCTTGATTTGAGGGTTTTTCTCCGCGGGTTCTCCGGTTTTCCTCACTACACAAAACGTAGGTGACCTAACGCGCTAAATTCCAATTCGATCTGTGAGTTTGCCATGCCCGACTTAGATCAGCCCAGAGGTTGTTTCAGGGTTCGATCTGTGAGTTAGCCATGCCCGACTTAGATCAGCCCAGAGGTTGTTTCAGGGTTCGATCTGTGAGTTAGCCATGCCCGACTTAGATCAGCCCAGAGGTTGTTTCAGGGTTCGATCTGTGAGTTAGCCATGCCCTGACTTAGATCAGCCCAGAGGTTGTTTCAGGGTTCGATCTGTGAGTTAGCCATGCCCTGACTTAGATCAGCCCAGAGGTTGTTTCAGGGTTCGATCTGTGAGTTAGCCATGCCCTGACTTAGATCAGCCCAGAGGTTGTTTCAGGGTTCGATCTGTGAGTTAGCCATGCCCTGACTTAGATCAGCCCAGAGGTTGTTTCAGGGTTTGATCTGTGAGTTAGCCATGCCCTGACTTAGATCAGCCCAGAGGTTGTTTCAGAGTTTGATCTGTAGTTAGCCGTGCCCTGACTTAGATCAGCCCAGAGGTTGTTTCAGGGTTAGATCTGTGAGTTAGCCATGCCCTGACTTAGATCAGCCCAGAGGTTGTTTCAGGGTTTGATCTGTGAGTTAGCCATGCCCTGACTTAGATCAGCCCAGAGGTTGTTTCAGGGTTCGATCTGTGAGTTAGCCATGCCCTGACTTAGATCAGCCCAGAGGTTGTTTCAGGGTTCTATCTGTGAGTTAGCCATGCCCTGACTTAGATCAGCCCAGAGGTTGTTTCAGGGTTTGATCTGTGAGTTAGCCATGCCCTGACTTAGATCAGCCCAGAGGTTGTTTCAGGGTTTGATCTGTGAGTTAGCCATGCCCTGACTTAGATCAGCCCAGAGGTTGTTTCAGGGTTTGATCTGTGAGTTAGCCATGCCCTGACTTAGATCAGCCCAGAGGTTGTTTCAGGGTTCAATAGAATTTAAAGTTCTTTCTAATCCACTTGTTCAGTTAGTATTTGTAACGTTTAGTATTTCATTCTACAGCTTGTTCATCAGTTATACATACATCAATATAACTTACCAAGTCCCCTCTCTAACCCAAAGACGCAAGCCAGATGGCCGTTCCATCTTATTTGGTAAGTATATTGCATCACTTGTTGAAGACACTATTGTCCCCGAATCATCCCCTGAGGGACCAGCGGTCGTCAGAAGAAGAGTAGAATCTTTAATATAAGGAAGCCGCTGTCCTAAATGATGATCTGCGTCCCAGCTGCCATATTTCTTCAACATCTTTACTCGAGTCTGATTGCTCAAACCTGATAAAAAGCTTTGTCCCTTTCGTGCTTCAAATATGCCTCCCCATTGGCTGGTATCATCTTCTATCTTGTACTAGTTCAACAATATGATAAGCATCAATTATACGCAACCATTTCACTAGTATATCAATGGACCAAGCTAAACAGTGTCAAACCTGAAAGTGTTGTTGTCCTATGATGTCATCACTGAAGCCCAGAATGGAAAAATCTCTGTTCAAAGATGGGCTTTTCACATTTCTATTACGTACAGTCTTCCTCGTCCATCCAGTTCGTGAGGTACTTGTAACAAGTAGTGTCCAGCCCCCTCCGTCTGTTGTAAAGTCGCAATACGTTTTGAAGTCTTTACCTCGTATTTTAAGATTGTAAATACCGCCTAACAAGAAAAACATAGGTATGGGAATGACACGTGGTCTTGAGAATAAGATTCTTTGTTTGAGTTGTATCCATATGCGCAACCGTTAATCAAAGGAATGATACTCTAGGGAATGACAAGTGGCAATGTGTCTTCTCATGCGCAACCGTTAAACAAAGAAATAGTACTCTAGGCACACTCCTTGTTTTTACGAGGGTAGCACTAAATAGCCAGTGGCTAACAAACCTGTGGCCCTCGTTCCATGATCGAATTGGAATTTAGAAGTTTATTTTTGTGGTCTGAAATAGGAAAACATTACGCCCAAGGTAAAGAGGTCTATTGATGGTAGCGTGTGCTCATACATGAGGATAAGATAGTTACATTAAGTATAATACTAACTAGAGAGTGGCGTAGATTGAAGACCCAGCAGCTGCAGTTCCATACAGGATTTAGGCTCTCGAATCTCTCCTTCTCTCAGCCAATACCAGATGTTCACTGGATGCTTTTCGCTGTCTTTGGCATTGATCCAAGGTGCAGGATAAAATTTCGTAATGTTTGCTACAAAGAAAAATGCTCACATTAGAACGTTTACTAATGACTTTACAACCTTTTTGAATTGCATGATAATGAAATTAAATTTAGAATGGTATAATATGACCTCTGCATAATATTTTTTATCCTTTTGGTCGACATTTAAATCACGTCAATTCATAACATTTGAATTACGGATCATCGCCGTTAAAATGAACTGCAATTCTAGAATTTCCCTTGACAAAAACGAATGGAAGATCAGGTGCTAATGTGCCGCTCAAAGACTAGGAAACGTATTTAGGAAGACAAGAATCGGTTACGCCAGGACGAGCGAAAAATAGAGAAGTTCAATATCGGTCTGGGGGCCCTAGCCTCGCCCCTGATGCCTTTCGGCTAGAACATTATCCAGCGTAATCCGTCTACCCCAAAACAAATGCCCAGACAGTAACGAATTACTAACCAGTGATTGATCCATATGCATATTCATGATTAACAACGTCATTAGATGTGCTTAACATTGGTCCATGAATCCAAGGCATTCTTTTCTCGATTCCCAAATCTTCGTAAACCCATTGGTCAAATTTCTGGATCAGGTTTACATGTGTTTGTTTATTGTTTGTAGCAGTAAATGAATAAGAACGAGGAGCCTTCCAGATCCCGCCCCAACGCCCTGAGAATAAAACAAAAATATCATGTATCTCAACTTAGTAGTTCCAGTTCCCAGTTCCCTGCGCCATTTTGAAAGGTAGGCGTGTCATTGCATCGAAGCGAGACATGAGGTGACCGTGCAATGATAGAGACCTTTTTTACCACCTTGGACAATTATTCACGTCTCTATCATTGCAAGGTCACCTCAAGTTTGGCTTCGATACGAAGGCACAGCTATCTTTCAAGATGACGCAGGAAACTGTGAAGGGGAATATTTTCTAATTCGATCCTGGGCTTCACAGTAATTGGAGCTTGGCCCAGTTGTGAGTGTTCCAACGCTGTCCCACAGCAGCCAGATAAAGTACAATGCCGAAAACAATGCGATCCGCCATTTTCTCTGCCAGGCAAAATGGCGGTTTTGTAGGTGAAGTTTGGGAATCCAGTTCCATCGGTCTTGTTATTCAAGCTAGAATTTTTAAAACCATCAAGATATTTTCGTGAAATTTCTTAAATCTTGGCAACGAAGCTAAGGTAATTTTCGTATGTGAACAAGAATATAGGAGCGCAGTGCATTGTAGTTGACTAGGATTCTTTAATCAGTAGACTTTTGTATTAGATTCAGCACATGTGAAATTCGACGTCTAAACTGGGCGCAAAATCTGAAGACATACGACGACAACAACAAAACCATTGACTAACCAAATTGTTGTGCCTCAATCCTGTATTCAAAAGAACTGCCGATAACCCGCGTTGCATTTTTAATGACATCAGCTGCAAACAGGATCGAAAAGTCTTGATCAAGTGCTGGATTATTTTCGTTTCTTCTTCGCACGTTAGAAGATGTCCATGTATTAGTGTGGCTAGTAACCAATAGCGTCCAACCGCCTCCATCACGTGTCATATCACAGTAGGTTTTAATGCTGCCTTGACCAGATGGATTGATAGTGTATACTCCACTTGGGTACTGGATGCCTTTTTGCCGCCCGATGGCTTGTAAATGCCGACAAGAATGAGCAACTGTGTAATAAGAAACAGATGCAATATTATAATCATGATGATGATGCAGATGAGAGACGTGTGTTAGATAACTGTACATTTCCCTGACTCGTCTCCCTCTATAAATAAAGACTGCGACGATGCTGATGCATGGTGATACTGATGGTGATGGTGATGATGACCACGAATAGACCTCTTTACCTTGGGCGTAATGTTTTCCCATTTCAGACCACGTGTCATTCTCTTGAGAATAAGATTCTTTGTTTGAGTTGCATCAATTCCATATTCATATGTCTTCTCATGTGCAACCGTTAAACAAAGAAATTATACTCTAGGGAATGACAAGTGGTCTGGAATGGGAAAACATTCCACCCAAGGTAAAGAGGTCTATTATCCTGTTTGGTACGGAAAGCTTCCTACTCTTCAGTCTTAATTCCTAGCAAATAGCTACACTAAATACCTGGACAGCTTTCAAGATTACAATGTCTGGTTTGAATTCTTTCACCAGGACATTTCATTCCAGTTAGACTTGGTACAGGATGGCCACAAAACCTGTGTCTTTTCTTGGTCCCACCATCACAAATACGTGTACAGCTACTCCACGAGGACCATGAACTCCATCCACCATTAACAACAGATGTGACTATGACAAGTAAGTACAGATATATGAGGAAATACCTACTAGCATGCAACATTCATTTACTTGTGTCACTTAGAGCGGTTTTTTCGTATGATTGCAAGGTACGACATGACGCAACATTGAAATGGCTTCCTGTTTATCTTATGAGGGGGAAACGTACGATACTGACTTACAGCACGTAGACGGTACGACATGACGTAACACTGAAATGGCTTCCCGTTTATCGTATGAGGGATAAACGTACGGTACTGACTTACAGCACGTACACGGTACAACATGCCGTAACATCAAAATGGCTTCCCATGAGAATGGTTATCGTATGAGTAGGAAACATACGGTACTGACTTACAGCACGTACACGGTACGGTATGCCGTAACATCAAAATGGCTTCCCATGAGAATGGTTATCGTATGAGTAGGAAACATACGGTACTGACTTACAGCACGTACACGGTACGGTATGCCGTAACATCAAAATGGCTTCCCACGAGAATGGTTTTCGAAAACCGCTATAGACTTAGATAGGCATACCTGCTGCACAATTCGTTAATGGGTCATAACCATCTTTACAATGACATTTACCAAGGGCAGTGCAAAACTACAGGAAAAAAATAATATGATGATCAAAAAGGTCTGTTCATTGTAAGGTCTGCTTAACTGAGGTCAAAATCATGTCTGTTGCTAATGTGTGGATATCACAGAAAAGATATGAATAGAAAAATCTGGAACATAATAGATTAAATGCATGGAAAACATGATTTCATGGACATTGATAATAATGTTAAAGACAAGAAAACTGCCTTTTCTTGAAGCGAGAAATGCGCTCTGATTCACTACAACCGTGTCTTATGAAGCGGTGTACGTATTATGAACTTACTCCATTTCCAGCGCACTCCTTCCCATTGATTTGAGGACAAGATGGTGTAACCATGGACAAGATGGGGCGACACTTGTAGTTCACACACATCTGTGGATTAAAGACGTAAATACAACACTGTAGAGCAAACCAGGATATCTACTATTTTGATAATAGTAACAATGATAATAGTAAGGATGAGCGTAAGGACGAGGACATATCGTAATAATGATAATGATAGAGATAGTAATAAGTGTTGATCATAACAAACCTTGTTTTTACCGCATTTGGTCCCATCTTTAACCATTCCAAGACTATCGCCTTTCGTCAGGTTCATTGCGACCAAACTTCATTTAAGATAACAGTAATGATATTAGATAAACAATATTGGAACTAGTCACACTTTGAATCCTAATCTCAAAAATCACCCATATTTACAATGCATGCGTGATATTGTAGTATATCCCGTAGTATAGCATTCTATTTGTACCTGCATTGCCTTTTCTTTCCAGCGAGAGAGCGTGTCTTGTAAAACACTCCATAGCTCACAGTGGGGTTTTTGTTCGTTTTATCTGAACATTGTAGTTGTCCACACATGGCGTCTCTAAAAGATTACAATCAATTGAATCAAGATCGAGTTCTACTTTAGTTTTTGTTTGAGAATCAATTAATAAGGAAAGAAATGTTCTTACTGTGGCAGACAAGGTTGGATTCTAGCAGGGTTACACGTGCCATATCCTGTATTTTCGGTGTTGAATCTGTCATAACAGGCTTTAGAAGCTGAAACTGAAGCTGAACACACGGAATAAAAATGGTTAACCTTTGGAAAGCACGGGTAACTTAGCGGTGAGGGCGCTCGCCTCTCGCCAACTGCGACCCGGGTTCGAGTCCCGCCGGGCTCAGTGTCGTATGTGAGTAGAGTTGCTTCTTGGCTCTCTCCAGTTTTCGAGGGGTTTTCTCCTGGTTCTCCGGTTTTCCTCCCTCCAGAAGAATCAACTTCTAAATTCCAATTCGATCATGGAACGAGGGCCACAAGTTTGTTAGCCACTGGCCATTAATTGCTAACCTCGTAAATACAAGGATGTTTTTTAACACGTATGGTAAGGAACACAGAATTCTTGCAAATAAACTCACTTGGGCTCCAGAGATCTCGACACTGGCTGTTACGTGTTGCAGAACATTTCCCTCTGAAACAATACGACTGTCAATCGAACAAAACATGTTAAATTTAATGGCATTTTTTTGTAAATATTATGGATTTGATAATCAAATATTCTTACGCTTTTCGACTGGGATTGCCTTCTTCCGGTGTAGGCTGTCCACCGCTGACCATTTGCACTGTAGTACAGCCTATAGCCCGTTACACGAGTACCGTCATACATACCTTCAGTACCAATAGCACTAATAACCATCATCTAAACGAGTTAAATAGTAGCATTAGCAAACAAAAAAAACTTTTAAATTGTAGCAAACCCTGAAACAACCTCTGGGCTGATCTAAGTTGGGGCATGGCTAACTCACAGATCGAACCCTGAAACAACCTCTGGGCTGATCTAGTCCAGCAATCAAACTTTACGTCAAAGAGGCTAGAGGCGCCATTGCACTACCGCTACGCCATCCTTGATTCCCAACCGAAATACTAGTAAGTTTTATTGATTATTATTACCTTTCCAAGGTCGATCTGCAGATATTGTCTATTGTCTGCCTGTGCTGCACACCATGTATTGAACCCATTCATTCGGCCATGGAAGGCTTCTTTGTTAGTACGGAAGCTTGTCGCTTTAATTCGATCATTTTTTATGCCTCCACTTTCCATTCCAAGTGCTACTTCGCAGTCTAAGGATTGGAGTTGGATAAGCAACTCAGTCAAGTGGTACTATCTAGTTCATTCGATAGAGCAATATGAAAAACGTACGGCACGGACCGCGCCTTGCCGTGACCGTGTCAGTGCCATGCCGTGTATTCGAAATTGTGTGCCGTGTCCGCGCCGCGCCGTAACCGTGCCGTGTGCCGTGACTTTTCATGCTCATACGAAATCTGCTCTATCGTTTGCTTGTGAGCGATTACGTGTGTGATATCTAGACAGAAACCATTTGTCAAGGCTCGTGGTTGCAGGCCTGCATGACATAATTGAAGCTTCAATAGACCTCTTTACCTCGGGTATAATGTTTTCCCATTTCCGACCACGTGTCATTTCCTAGAGTACTATTTCTTTATTTAACGGTTGCACATGAGAAGACACATGAATATGGATACAACTCAAACAAAGAATCTTATTCTCAAAAGAATGACACGTGGTCTGAAAAGGGAAAACATTATGCCCAAGGTAAAAAGGTCTTTTATCCTCGCCCTTTAAATGCAGGAAATCCAATGTAGTACTCTTGTTACATCATGAGATTACCTGGTTTTACGAAAGTGAGTGCAATATTACTTTTGGCTTTACATCCTTTCCATAATACAAGGGAGGTTCCGTCTTGAGCCAGGCCACCATATGGATGAACACACAAACCGCTTTGAACGTGCTTTAAAGATTTACCTAAAGAATATCGGGATTTGGATGAAGAGCGTATAGTTTATACGAAGTATAGCTACTGAAATAACCCCAGATAGCAAGATTCATGAAAAGTGTAGAAAATCAAGGGTGGTGTGGCAGCAGTTCACTCACCTCTCTCGCTCCTCTCTGGTCTCAGGTTCGATTCCTGGACTCAGCATCGCGTGTGCATAGAGTTTATTATGCCTGACCCTTGATTCGAGGGTTTTTCTCCGGGTTTCCCGGTGTTTCTTCCTCCGCAAAACTTATCAAGCTAAATCCCAATTTGCTCTGTGAGTTAGCCATGCCCTGACTTAGATCAGCCCAGAGGTTGTTTCAGGGTTCTATCTGTGAGTTAGCTATGCCCTGACTTAGATCAGCCCAGAGGTTGTTTCAGGGTTCGATCTATGTTTTAGCCGTGCCCTGACTTAGATCAGCCCAGAGGTTGTTTCAGGATTCAATCTGTGAGTTAGCCATGCCCTGACGTAGATCAGCCCAGAGGTTGTTTCAGGGTTCAATCTGTGAGTTAGCCATGGCCTCACTTAGATCAGCACAGAGGTTGTTTCAGAGTTCAATCTGTGAGTTAGCCATGCCCTGACTTAGATCAGCCCAGAGGTTGTTTCAGGGTTCAATCTGTGAGTTAGCCATGCCCTGACTTAGATCAGCCCAGAGGTTGTTTCAGGGTTCAATCTGTGAGTTAGGCATGCACTGACTTAGATCAACTCAGATGTTGTTTCAAGCTTCTATCGAAGTTAGCTCTACCCTGAGCTGATGTAGACCAGCCAGAGATTGTTTCACCCAGAATGTCGATAAAGGTATAACCCTACTTGATATTACTGACCTATTCTTTTAAATTTGGCTGATTGCTTAGTACAGCGTTTTGCAACCACAAGTTTGGTTCCATATGTAGCAGGAGTATCTTTGGGACAGACCATGTTACCAGTGCATTGATGTATCAAGGTCCCGTCATTGGTTATCTTGAACTGCATGTTTCTGTTTGTGCCCTGGTCTAATGGTTTAAAAGCAAGCACGGAGACGTCGGTTTGATCGCAGATACCGTCTTCAGCATCAACGAACAGATTGTTATCAGATCTTAATAGTGATGGGGTGTTGGATTTTCGCACTACAAGACAAAGAAAGAAAGTAAATTAAGCAATTTTATAAGCCCTATTCGACCAAGAAAGGAGGCTCTGACGGCATTTCACTAACAACGTTCACCTTGATGACATCCATAGATCTCTGTTCTCATGCAGATATGTTTTTGCCAGTGTTGTGGGTTGATCCTAACAAATCGTGCTTTTATTCTTCTTGGGAGTCTTGAAATTCTGATGTTGTGGTCAACATTGTTTGCAACAAGTTCCTTAAATAACAAAGTAATTACATAACCAAGTAGTCACATAACCAACATCATCTAAGAACTGTCTTCACTTGCAGAAAAAGGTTATACTTACAAAATCATTAAAGTGACATGCAGTTCCATCTTGCTTGTGGTCATCTGGAGGACACTAAATGAACAAAAATCGAAAAATTTAATAATATCTAACTCAGTAGTGATTTGGAGAAGAGAAAGAAAAGAGAGAGAGAGAGAAAGAAAGGAAGCCAGCAAGGAAGTAAGGAAGCATGGAACCAAGGAAGCAAGCAAGCATGGAAGCCAGCAAGGAAGCAAGCAAGCCAGGAAGCAAGGAAGCAAGGAAGAAGGAAAGAAATTGCTTCCATGATCATCATATAGAGCTTCCTTTATTGATCAGCATGAATTCCAAGCATGTGAAAGGTTGTACGAGTGTTGCACATTGTCTTGTGTATTCTATGTATCTTACTTGGCCTGATCTTCCAGTGCAGAACTCCGGTACATCACACCGTCCTTCAGCCTTTCGACATACCAGTCCAGTAGGTGCATACTGACAATCCTTACAACATTTATCATGCTGATTACTGCACTGAGACGAAGAGTAAAGTCTGCAAGTCTTGGGGTTACAGCATGGATCCATAATGGCACAATTCTAAGAACAGATACAGGAAGTACTAAGTTATATTACGCGCTCTTATTTGGACTGAAGATCTTCTTAATGCAAAGTATGTATGTATACATGCGTGATGATAAGTACCTCTTTTGTCCCACAGTCACATTCCTCGTGCCCTTCCTTGATTCCATTGCCACACTGAGTGGTGTTAACGCTCTGGAACAGAAGTTTTACCATAGGATATAACATTTTCTCTTTATTTGTTGAAGTTTTGGATTTCTTAAAACCTGTTTTTCTTCGGTGCTAGTTTGCCGTAATCTCTGCAATCAAAATAACTGAACATAGGTAGCTTTATTTCAAGCAATGTATTCCTTGTCAAATCGAAACAATTAAGCTATTGCGCTACGTCCAACATCGATCTTACAACTTGTGTTGCTATTTAAAGACCTCTATACCTTACGCTTAATGTTTCCCCATTTCAGACCACGTGTCATTTCCTAGAGTATCATTTCTTTGTTTAACGGTTGCGCATGACAAGACACATTACCACGTGTCATTCCCTAGAGTATCATTTCTTTGTTTAACGGTTGCGCATGACAAGACACATTACAACGTGTCATTCCCTAGAGTATCATTTCTTTGTTTAACGGTTACCCATGAAAATATACATGAATATGGATACAACTCAAACAAAGAATCTTATTCTCAAGAGAATACGTTGTCTGAAATGGGAAAACATTACGCCCAAGGTAAAGAGGTATTGCTTGTACAAGTATAAATATAATATATAAGGTAGGTAGTCTGTATTGCAGTCGTTCCTGGTTAGTTCGGGTTGGAGACGGACGCCTGCAATGTAGACTATGGTGTACGGTAGACGAATATACCTTGACTGGTATGTTGTACAAACATTTATCATCAATCTTTTGAAGATCTCTCAAGTTGCAATCAGAAAACCCTGGTACTCTTGTTCTGTCAGAGAATACAACATGTCTAATGATTATTGGGGTTCAGTGTTTTACATAACAAGATAAGACAAGACGGGGAACCTAACAATAGAAGAGAGATTGGGGTGGGGATCGGAGCTCCAGAGCAGAGAGTAGGAACAAAAGTTATGCCAACTGATGAGTTAATATTGTAATAGCATCCAAGATGCCAAGCTCTATCGCGAGAGAACCTCTGCAACACTAGGGTACATCACGGCGAAGTGGTCCGGAGTTTTTCACGCGAGGACAAACCTGGCCGTGACCAAGAAGCACTAATGTGAGAGAGCCTCTGGAATCTAGGGTGTGTACATCATATCTGTAGCCTAACTATGTTTTACTTTGTATAGAGACACAACAATGTGCGGATAGTAAAAAACTGAAGACTTTTGGGAGCAAGAGTGTTAGCATCAGAATAAGCAGTCGGTAAGGGTTTGCATAATCATTTACTATCACTATGTACATGTCAATTAGAGAGCCTTTTGTATGACTTACAGCACGTACACGGTACGACATGCCCGTAACATTGAAATGGCTTCCCATAAGAATGGTTATCGTATGAGTGGGAAACATACGGTACTGGCTTACAGCACTTACATGGTACGACATGCCGTAACATTGAAATGGCTTCCCATAAGAATGGTTATCGTATGAGTGGGAAACATACGGTACTGGCTTACAGCACTTACATGGTACGACATGCCGTAACATTGAAATGGCTTCCCATAAGAATGATTATCGTATGAGTGGGAAACATACGGTACTGACTTACAGCACGTACATGGTACGACATGCTGTAACATTGAAATGGCTTTCCATAAGAATGGTTATCGTATGAGTGGGAAACATACAGTACTGACTTACAGCACGTACATGGTACGACATGCCGTAACATTGAAATGGCTTCCCATAAGAATGATTATCGTATGAGTGGGAAACATACGGTACTGACTTACAGCACGTACATGGTACGACATGCTGTAACATTGAAATGGCTTGCCATAAGAATGGTTATCGTATGAGTGGGAAACATACGGTACTGACTTACAGCACGTACATGGTACGACATGCTGTAACATTGAAATGGCTTTCCATAAGAATGGTTATCGTATGAGTGGGAAACATACGGTACTGACTTACAGCACGTACATGGTACGACATGCCGTAAAATTGAAATGGCTTCCCATCGTGTTCCAGTACTTCATCAAATTAACGCGTAGTTACGGCTACGGTAAGATACCGTACGACTAGGAATTTGCCATATCGTTAGCCACTCATACGAAAACTGCTCTATCATAACCACTTACTTAAACGTACGCATTATACAGCCACGCGGAGTTAGACATTTACACTTCGAAACTGCAAAATAACGTTGATATGAAATCAGAAATACGCAGCAAAAATATAGAATATATAGGAAAGAAAAGCCATCAATATACAGCTATTTCGAAAAAGGTTGGTGAACTTCAAGGTTTTGTTGCATATGTTGTTGCATGTTGCTTACCAAGCTTGAAATGTATTATATTCTTATGTAAATAATGTCAGCACAGAAGAAAATATGCTGAAAAAAACTGCAGACAAAGTAGTTGGGATCTTTCGTTGCTTGAATTCACATCACTCATACTGCATTTCGGGCTTGGTATGCAAAATGCAACATGCAACAAGCAACAATCAAAAAAACCTCCACCAACCTATTTTTGAAATAGTTGTATTTCACCGTTTCTTTCCATCAGGTGTTTCAGTGTTTTCCATGGTGTGGGATAAAATAACTATACAACGCTTTCTCGTGGCTTACCATGGAATATCCCACTTGTCCCTCTTGTATTTCCTTCTATCCCATACCATAGAAAATACCGCCAATCAGAATGCAGGAAAGCCATTGTATATTCGTCGGTATTTCACTCTTCCTTACCGACATGCACTGCGCGTTTAATCTTCATTGTATTTTCTATGGTGTGGGATAAAATGGTTATACAATGGTTTCTCGTAGCATACCGTGGATATCCCACTCGTCACTTGTGTTTTCTTTGTATACACACTCGCCTAAAGGCTCGTGTGTATACTAGAAACTACAAGTGCCTCATGGGATATTCCACGGTATGCTGCTCGAAACCATTGCATAACTATAGTATATAGAGTACTCACGGTCGTCATGGTCAAAGCCAAAATTATGACCCATTTCGTGAGCCAGAGCTATCCACGGGCCAACAACACTCCATTGGTTCCACTATGATAAAGCAATGCATTAAAATATATGTAAAAAGGTATTTGGCATGGATGGCATGGATGGCATGGATGGCATGGGTGGTATGGATGGCATGGGTTGCATGGGTGGCAGGGATGGCATGGGTGGCATGGGTGGCATGGGTTGCATGGGTTGCATGGGTGGCAGGGATGGCATTGGTGGCATGGGTGACATGGGTGGCATGGATGGCATGGATGGCATGGATGGCATGAATGGCATGGGTGGCATGGGTGGCATGGATGGCATGAATGGCATTGGTGGCATGGGTGACATGGGTGGCATGGATGGCACGAATGGCATGGGTGGCATGGATGGCATGGGTTGCATGAGTGGCATGGATGGCAACGAATGGCATGGGTTGCATGGGTGGCATGGGTGGCATGGATGGCATGGATGGCATGGGTGGCATGGATGGCATGGATGGCATGAATGGCATGGATGGCATGGGTGGCATGGATGGCATGGGTGGCATGGATGGCATGAATGGCATGGGTGGCATGGGTGGCATGGGTGGCATGGATGGCATGGGTGGCATGGATGGCATGGATGGCATGGGTGGCATGGGTGGCATGGATGGCATGAATGGCATGGGTGGCATGGGTGGCATGGGTGGCATGGGTGGCATGGATGGCATGGGTGGCATGGATGGCATGGGTGGCATGGGTGGAATGCGCTGCTACGCCGCTGTCTCTCACAGTTTCATTAGTAATAATATCATAGTAGTAGGTGTTCCCTCACCCCAACAACACCAGTTGATCGTATAGTACACATTTCCCTCATGTAGGCCATTCCTCCGTGGTCTGCCCATTCTCTGCCCCTGAATCGAGAAAATTAAACCAGAATTATGCAAGTAAGGCCTTGTATGTGGGTTATACCCTGCTGCTAAAATTCCTGGTTCTTGTCTGGGGATTGGGATGCAATTTAAACACGAACTTAGATCTAGAAGTTCCTTCCAATGCAAGGTACCATATTTTACGTTATTACTATTTCTAATCTATAGAATCGTAGAGAGTGATCCTGGGAACTAGAAGCTCATTGGTTCATTGTCACAGGAACAGGTCGCTTGAGTAAGTAAACACGATTATGTATTATTCTATATTCATCTTACCTCAAAAGCTGCAAAACATCGCATTTGTATTTGTCTACATGTTTTTCTCTGTATTTTTGTAGATTCTCTAGATCTTTTCCAGCTTTCTCGTTAAACTTTACCAAATCCTTTTGGGTCCATATCTCTAATGCTTTGATGATGATGCGGATGTTGATCTTTTGGTAGATCTGTGAGAACGTTATGTTTTTAAAGTTTCATCTTTCAATTGCATATTACGTTAGTTTTATTCTGGATATATGTCGTTGCTCAAACAAGAGGACGTCGATGAACCTTCATATTTTATCGATACTCTAAAACAACTTCTGACCAAAGTCAGGGCACGGTCAACAAATAGATAGATTGGAAGCGAATTTAGCAAGTTAGGTTTTGTAAAGGGAGGAAAACTGCAAAACCAAGAGAAAAACCCTCGAATCAAAGGAGAGTCCTAACTAACTCTACTCACATGGGATACCAAGTCCAGGTGTCGAACCTGAGACTTGAAGTGATCATGCGAGGCAAGTGCATTATCACTACACCACCCTTGATCCACCAATATCCCGTACCGTGACCGGCTTGTCGTTTGCATAAGGTATACAAATTATATCAATATCAGTACATGCGTGCCTACCATATCAATAGCATTGACTAAATCAAATACTCTTCTTTGGACGTCACTCGTATTTCTTCCATACATATCGTACTGTTAAATCAAATAACAAATGGATTACATGTAGACTACAAAATACTATACCAACCACCACCATCATCATCATCATCATCATCACCATCATTATCATCATCTCCATCATCATCATCATCATCATCATCATCATCATCATCATTATCATCATCATTATCATCATCATTATCATCATCATTATCATCATCATTATCATCATCATCATTACCATCATCATCATCACCATCACCATCACCATCATCACCATCATCATCATCATCATCACTATCACCATCATCATCATCATCACCATCATCACCATCATCATCATCATCTTCATCACCATCATCATCATCATCATCACCATCATCATCATCACCATCATCATCACCATCATCACCATCATCATCATCACCATATCACTACCATCATCACCACCATCATCATCATCATCATCATCATCACCATCATCATCACCATCATCATCACCATCATCATCACCATCATCATCACCATCATCACCATCATCATCACCATATCACTACCATCATCACCATCATCATCATCATCATCATCATCATCATCAGCATCATCATCATCATCACCATCATCATCACCATCATCATCACCATAGGTTTGAGAAAAGCCTGAGATAAGTTAAATTTCTTCAATGAATGGTACTTACAATGGCTTTGTCCACGATAATAATAAGCTCCGCATAACGTGTCTTGTTAACAGGGATGTGCGAGCGGAAAAGAGGATCAATAGCCAAGGAACGACGAGGCTATATGAAAAAATAATAATATAAAGATCAATTAGATTTGGTTGTGACAGAACAGTTTTCATCAATCAATTTAAAAAACACTGATTGGCCATCATTACCCTGTCATGGCCAAATCTCTTTGCTACATCTTTGGAAGAATTTCTCGTACCTTAAAGAAAAACGTTTGTAATGAAGATACAGTTTAGGGCAATTGAGTATTGATGATATAAAGAAGACTTATCTATAGAATAATTCTTATTTACCACAATTGAAGTCTTGTAAAGGGTCTGATGCTGTTGGACCTCCTGTTCGTTTAATTTTATGAGCATTAAAACCCTTAAAAAGATAAAAGAAAGGATGGACTTTTGTCATTCCAGTTTTATAGGCAGCTTATCATGTAAATACATAGATTGTTACGTTTTTTACCTTGGCTTTGAATGGCATTATCGAAAAGCTTTCTCGCTCATCTTCTATTATACCTCTACAAGAAAAAGTCAAAAAAGAAAATGATTCACTATGGCTTGGTATGCATTTCTCATTAATATTTAGCCAATCAGCTATTACCTGATACCATCACATGTATCCAGCATCACAGATGATTCGGGATTGCCTTCAATATGACCTTGGTAATGACAGCGTTTCCCTAGGCCTGCAGACTGATTTTAGGTTAAGCCATATAAGATTAGTCACTTGAACAGCTGTTCCCATGCAGCTGCCAATGCAAATCCTTTACCTTCTTAACTATCTGTTTTCCTTCTTGATTAAATGAGCGTATGAAGAAGTCCTCTGGAATCATAACCCTGTTAGAAAATAAATCAATTGAAGCCCTTAATTGAGCAGTTTTTGAAAGGAAATTGTGATTTGAACCTTGATCTTAAACTCACTCGTTTCGGATGACATCGAGAACAAGAGATCTGCCAAACGCCTTAACTCGAAACCTTGCCTCATCTCCATAGCTGTGCTGCATTGGAAAAAATCACGATAATACATATTTTAGCAAAAACCTGAAAAATATATGTTAACTAAGAAACAATTCATATTTATTTTTACTAACTGTATTTTCAGCTGAAGTGTCCCTTCGTGCACGACGATGATGGAGACGTTCTGGAAACACGATTTGGACGTCATTTGCATTGTCTTCTAAGTCATCTATTGAGTGCGCAGAACCTTGGTGGGTGAACCACATGTCGTGCAAGGCAGATAAATCAACAAAGGTACATCAGTATACTAATTTAACAATAAAATTTCGTACAAATGAGATATTTCAAAATAAATAAAAGTTAGTATGCACTGTTGCAGCAGGTTGAGTGCCCAGTATTTTCCAGTATGAACGGTAATTGTGTTTTATCTTGAATTTCCTTTTGTCAGTAATAGTATTTTAGACAGTCCATTGATGTCGTCATAGTTTTTCCAGGGGTCTCGGGCATAGGGTTTCTTATTGGTACGAAAAAGAACTAGTTTCTGAAGAGCGGCTAAGATAAGATTCCATAGCATAAAGCAAATGTGGACGAATTTGACTCAACCTAACATCAATGATTGAGGGTTTCTTATTGTTTATGCTAGAATATGCTATTGATTATATCTAATGTTACGGCTTTTACGTTCGCCAGGATGGCTCCCTGCCATGCAGCCGATATATTTGATACTCACACCATTGAAGTATTGCCATACTTACTTTGTAGGAAGCCAATGTCCGTGCCAAGAATGACAAGGAGAGCAGAAATGCTCAGAACTAAACAAACATAAAATAAAGAGTACAAAATAATGTAAGTTGAAAACGCAGCTTCTTGATAGCTCTATAATATCTGCTTCGTTACTACATTAACTCCATTAACCTACTAATCGATACTCAGGGTGATTGGAATTAGGAGAAGTCATCGAACATGCAACGTACTAGTTTGCTGCTTGGTGTGATGTGTAAACTACTTACCAGCAGCTCCAGCCATGACTGGTTGCACGATAAAACTTTAAGGACTTTACCGACTTATCCAGTGAACAGAGTTTAGTGTTCCTTGATCAGTCTGCGTGCAGCAATAACACTCCTTAAACATCGATATGGCTATTAAAGAAATACGTAAAAACGGGACACCAACTGTGAGAAAGACTATAGGATTACGCACGAAAGGATTAAGGATGACTTGACACTCACCATGGCTTACCTTGCAATTGGCCAGGATCAACTAAACATAGGTGCATACCTACATTCTCCTTCTAAACAACATCTAAAGGTCGTCTTATCGATACTCTTAACGAAAGTTTTGTCGTTCCATTTAAATCATTATTGTTTTTTGCTATTAGACATATATTGGCAATGCTCAAAAGATTTTTTCCAACCACAAAACGCAGAAAAAAATTCTTTATACAATACAAATTACGATAACAGTTATTTTGGATAGGAATGACGCAACTCAAAGAGGACACCCGTGTTGTGTGCTCTCATAAGGCACGCGCTCTCAACCAATCACACTGCGATATTTATAACAGTTTAACATTCTAGTTCATTGATGTACTGTTTACTTCCTCAGGGGACCATCTCCGGCCCTACGTGCCTGCCTGTGAGGGTAATAGCTGAGGATTCAATTGCTAACATTTTTTTGTGAGGCAGCTGCCCAGGACACCAATCACATTATGATCACCGAAAGGGAACATAGGAATTCTAAAAAGAAAGCCTTAATGGGCTATTGTTCATGGAATGAAAAGTCAAGTGGAAGTCAGAGGTAAACAGTGAGAGGAAGGAAGGAAAAGACTCGGAGAATACATGCAGATGAAACTAGCAATAGGATAGAAAGGAAAGGAATGGAATAGTATGCATTCTTATTCTATACGTCCATCCAATTCATCTCGTGTACATTCTTATTCCTATAGACGCATCAAGAGCTCCGCGCTGCTGCTCAATGCGCATGCTCAGGGGATTAAAAAGTGGGATAATATTTTGTATAATATGCAATTTTCCGGTATATTTGATTCAGAATTCGCTTAACGGTACGCGATCTTGAATATTTAGTGAAAATTGTACTTGACAAGAAAGATACAACTAAAATATAGCATATTTTACAAATTTTATCCCACTTTTTAATCCCCTGAGCATGCGCATTGAGCAGCAGCGCGGAATTCTTGATGCGTATATACACCAAACCAATCCATCTCGTGCACATTCTTATTCTGATACACCCATCCAATCCATCTCATGTACATTCTTATTCTGATACACCCATCCAATCCATCTCCTGTACATTCTTATTCTGATACACCCATCCAATCCATCTCATGTACATTCTTATTCTGATACACCCATCCAATCCATCTCATGTACATTCTTATTCTGATACACCCATCCAATCCATCTCGTGTACATTCTTATTCTGATACACCCATCCAATCCATCTCATGTATATTCTTATTCTGATACACCCATCCAATTCATTTCGTGCCATTACGTGCTCTCACTATTAGGTCAGTTTAAAGATAAAAATTTGAAGGTTTATATTAGTTTTGGTCAGATTAGAGAGATGTAACATATATGTTAGATCTATAGATGTGTTATATGAGGGCATTACGATAGTCCTGAATACTTGTGGGAACGAGTAAAAATACTAGTTTAAATTTGACCTGAATTGGGTTTCCTGTGTATACTGTTTTAGGTGGACAACACTCGTTCACATCGGCCAAAAGGACCTTCACTGTCTTAAATAAAGATTTAAACCTCTAGTAACTTGAGAATGATCATTTAAAAGTTCAAAAAACCGTAGAAACCAGATAAGGACATGCAAATGAGTCAAGCAACGCCTGGTCAATTTCATCAATTTTACACCAACGGATTAAGCTCAAAATTGAGCATTTTGAGTTGGTGTGAAATTCATGATTTTGTCCAGGCGTTCCTCGCCCTTTTTATAGAAGCCACTTGAATGAAATTTTACCGTGTTTTTGAAAACACATGAAAATTGCCCCAAATCCACCCAAACCATGGGCTATAGGTCACGGGAAGTACCCCAGAGCATCACAAATAAAAAGAAAGCCATTTTCGGGAGTTAAAAGTGGGAACAGAACAGGGAACAGAACAAGGAACAGAACAGGGAACAGAACAGAACACAACAAACATTTCAAAAAAAACCGTAGAAACCAGTTCAGGACATGCAAATGAGTCGAGCAACGCCTGGTCATTTTCATCAATTTTACACCAACGGATTAAGCTCAAAATTGAGCATTTTGAGTTGGTGTGAAATTCATGATTTTGTCCAGGCGTTCCTCGCCCTTTTTATAGAAGCCATTTGAATAAAATTTTACCGTGTTTTTGAAAACACATGAAAATTGACCCAAATGCACCCAAACCATAGGCTATAGGTCACGGGGAGTACCCCAGAGCATCACAAATAAAAAAAAGCCATTTGCGGGAGTTGAAAGTTCAAAAAACGCGTAGAAACCAGATCAGGACATGCAAATAAGTCGAGCAACGCCTGGTCATTTTCATCAATTTTACACCAACGGATTAAGCTCAAAATTGAGCATTTTGAGTTGGTGTGAAATTGATGATTTTTTCCAGGCGTTCCTCGCCCTTTTTATAGAAGCCACTTGAATAAAATTTTACCGTGTTTTTGAAAACACATGAAAATTGCCCCAAATACACCCAAACTATGTACTATAGGTCAAGGGAAGTACCCCAGAGAATCACAAATAAAAACAAAGCCATTTGCGGGAGTTAAAAGTGGGAACAGAACAGGGAACACAACAGAACACTACAAACATTTCAAAAAACCCGTAGAAACTAGATCAAGACATGCAAATGAGTCGAGGAACGCCTGGTCAATTTCATCAATTTTACACCAACGGATTAAGCTCAAAATTGAGCATTTTGAGTTGGTGTAAATTTCATGATTTTGACTAGGCGTTGCTCACCCTTGAGTGGAGTGGAGTGGAGTGGAGTGGAGTGGAGTGGAGTGGAGTGGAGTGGAGTGGAGTGGAGTGGAGTGGAGTGGAGTGGAGTGGAGTGGAGTAAAGTAGAAAGGAGTTTATTTATATAAATTTACGTTTATTTTTATTTACATTTCCCTATTACATTTCTATGCATTTTCTTAACTAATTAGAAAAGTAACAAAAATGATGCTATTATTTATTGGTTAATAAATTTATTATCTAATTAATTATAGATTGATTTGTTAATTTAGTGTAATTGATTTCATAGGGATTATTGAGCGTGCTAAAATATTTTCTAACATGGCCGTGCCAACAGACCCCTTGCAGGACTTCAGAATGCAGCTCAATTTGGAGGACAAAACAATTGGTTCCAATTTTCAGGAGATTGAAGTTCTTTTGTTTTGTCCTCCAAATTGAGCTGGTTTGACGTCACATGAATGGGGTCTATAGACCTCTTTAGCATGGGTGATTGTTTTGCTCTATTCCTTTGTTGCGTCCAAACAAAGAAATGATACTCAAGGGAATGACATGTGGTCTTAAATGGGCAAAATATTACACCAAAGCTTAAGAGGTGTATTGTTGAATGACTATTATGTGTTTATTATTCAAAGTCCTTTGTTGTAGTACAACATCGTCTCCTTTGTGTTGGACTGTATTTCAGGTTCCAAATCGGCTGTTAAAATCTGTTCAAAAGTAAGAAAATTTCTATTTCAGATTTATCAGGTTGTAATTAATAAACAGAAAACAAACTCAATGATTCCTAAAGTGGAGTAGTCAAGAGTGGGAAGGGGGGATAGAAAGGATGGGATTCAATGCCTCCTTAAATTCATTTTCCATTCATAAGGTTCCCACTGGACACATAAAATTCCCTGTAACTACTGACTTTTCCCTGACATTTCCTTGACCAAAAATATTTTCACTGACCACACAGGGCACTTGTTTTACAAAAGCCCAACAAAGAATTCCAAATTTAATCTAGAATCCCGAAGGTCTTGGGTTCAAATCTCGCCAGGTGCTTGGAATGTTTTCCGACAAATACTTGCTTGAAGGAACACATAGCAACTTCTAATACTTTACCAAGAAACAAAAACACCTAATTATCCCGAATTTGTTTTTGTCAAGGCTGCCAGAAATTCCCTGCCAGAAATTGCAAAAATTCACTGAATAGAATGAAATCCTACTCCACAAATAAAAAATGTCCTTGCAAATAAAATTACACTATCAGTGATGGCTTATTAAAATTCCCTACACATTCCAACCATGTGCAGTATTGTTCTAGTGTTAGGAGGGTATGGATCTTTGCATTATTTTTAATACTCTTACCTGGGATTCTTGAGGAAAGAGTGCAATTGCAAATGGTAATGCAATGCCGAATACGATAACACATACTGCCGCTTGTGCTGGGAGATGAAGTTTGGGACGCACCTTCATGAAATGAGTTCTGCAAACAAATGTTGTTGCTTATCAATCGGACATACAGGTGAATGGGCTTGAATTAAGGCAATGATGTAAGGGAAGTTGAATGGATCATTTGATATGTGGTCTATGATGGCAAGAGAGATGGGAAGGAGAGAGAGAGAGAGAAGACTGAAGAGGACAGGACAGGAAAGAAGGTGAGATGAGGTGAGGAGAAGCTAAGCCAAGAGAGGTGAGGCAAGAAGGATGAGGAAAGGTGAAGTGAGTAGAGATGAGAGGCAAGGTGAAGTGAGGTGAGGTGAGGCAAGGTGAGATGAGATGTGAGGCAAGGCAAGGTGAGGCGAGGAGAGATGAGGTGAGGGGAGGTAAAGGCGACTGAACTGAGGTTAGGGGAGGGAGGCAAGGAGAGGCAAGCTAAGGTGGTGAGGTGAGAGGAGAGAACAGAGAAGAGGGAGAGGAGAGGAAAGGGAGGCGATGAAGAGGAGATGGAAGAAAGGAGGCCATATCAAAAAAGTGGTAAAGGATAGTGATGTACCTTTCTAATGGCACCATAATTAATGCTGGTACTATCAAGATCGGTGCTGGTAGGAGTATTCTGGTTAACGTTGTCTCAAATATCGCCTTAGGATCAAAATAAAATAAACCAAGTTTTAACGTTAAATTGATCAAGAAATAAAAATATATAAAGATAGTTGAGTATGAGGGTAGCACTCAATAGCCAGTGATCAAATTGGAATTTAGAAGTTGATTTTTGTGGAGGAAGGAAAACCAGAGAAAATCTGTGGAAGCACAGGAGAGAACCAACAAAGAAACTTTACTCACATACTGATAGTGTACCCAAATATTCAACAAATGATTATAACATGGCTGTGCTGGATCATATAACCATGAAAAGTATTCTATGACAGTTGTCAACATACATTTCTGGCAGCAATCTTTGATGCTCCTACGATGTAGCCATCCTTGTCCTTTACGTCTATGCCAGTGAACAGTTCTTGGTTCCTCATTAATACTATGTTACAGATGTTGGCTGCAGCTGGATACATTAGACGAAAAATATTCATTGCAAAACTATTAATACAAAGGAGTGGATGTAAGGATTGGATAGAGCTAGTGAATGGATGGATGGATGAATGGGATAGATGCGTGGGTGGGGGTGTGGATAGATGGGATGCCAGAGCTAGTGAGTGAATGAATGAATGAATGAATGAATGAATGAATGAATGAATGAATGAATGAATGAATGAATGAATGAATGAATGAATGAATGAATGAATGAATGAATGAATGAATGAATGAATGAATGAATGAATGAATGAATGAATGAATGAATGAATGAATGAATGAATGAATGAATGAATGAATGAATGAATGAATGAATGAATGAATGAATGAATGAATGAATGAATGAATGAATGAATGAATGAATGGATGGATGGATGGATGAATGAATGGATGGATGGATGGATGGATGACTCAGATAATGGATGGATGGTCAGGTGGATGGATGAATGGATGGAGTGGATAGATGGAATGGATTGATAAATAAATAAGCTGAATGGATGGATGGATGGATGGATGGATGGATGGATGGATGGATGGATGGATGGTTAGGTGGATGGGAGGATGGATGGATGGGATGGATGGATGGGATGGATGGATGGATGGAAGGATGGATGGGATGGATGGGATGGATGGATGGGATGGATGAATGGGAAGGATATAAGGAAGGATACAAGGATCATATAATCTTGCCTGTTGCAGGATATGCCACCAATCTTTGAGCAAGGCTTTTTATCATTGGATTTGAGAAATTTGTCTTTTTAACCAAGTTACTCAACCCAACCTGTAAGGGAAGAACAAACCATTAATTCTCCTAATGAATGCAAAACCCTTGATCAATTTCTGTTAATTAAATGAGTACAAAATAACTTATACTTTAGCAAGCTTACATAAATTATTAGATCAACCCAGTTAAAAAGACTATGTATGACCCAGCAAGATGGCATTGGTGGTGTTAGTTGGGGTGATGGTTTCCTTGTGGTGAAGTAGTGGTGATGATGGTGGTGGAAGGGTGAAGTGGTGGGTTGGTGATGATGGTGGTGGAAGGGTGAAGTGGTGGGTTGGTGATGATGGTGGTGGAAGAGTGAAGTGGTGGGATGGTGATGATGGTGGTGGAAGGGTGAAGTGGTGGGATGGTGATGATGGTGGTGGAAGGGTGAAGTGGTGGGTTGGTGATGATGGTGGTGGAAGGGTGGTGTGGTTGGTTGGTGATGATTGTGGTAGAAGGGTGGTGTGGTGGGGATGGTGATGATGGTGATGGAAGGATGGTGTGGTGGGTTGATGATGATGGTGGTGGAAGGGTGGTGTGGTGGGTTGGTGATGATGGTGGTGGTAGGGTGGTGTGGTGGGATGGTGATGATGGTGGTGATGGTGGTGGAAGGGTGGTGTGGTGGGTTGGTGATGATGGTAGTGGAAGTGGTGATGATGGTGGTTGTGGTTTTACAACTAAAAGGATATTGGTAGCTCTACTCACTGCAATTGTTACAGCACTAGTAACAGCCCCTGTGTAACTCAACAGAAATCTGCTAGTTGGAGTTGGCTACAAAAAAGATAGATCAGTCGAGAATATGTCAGAGTTAGAGGCATGATATGTTATCAATGTCCTAGTTACAAAATTGTGATTTTCAAGATAAAAACAACAGCACATTATATAATTATATGATTATCTTACCAACCTTGCTTGCATTTCTATTGGAATAGTTCACAAGGGCATTGTGACTTTGGTTCATCCACTGTGCAAAAAAAGAAATTGCAAATTTATTAAAGAGCAGTGTAGGCAGATAGAAAGGTTAGTCAGGACCTTCACATGTTTCTTTGATCTATATTCACGACTTCAAGGTGTTTAGAATGTTTGGCAATCATTCTCTAGGGAGTGGCAGGTGGTCTGAAATGGGGCAACAGACCACCCAAGCTAAAAAGATATATTAACTAATGGAAGAGTGACATTTTTTAAATGAATTCAGATATCTAGAATGACATACCTGCCAAAATATAACTGTCTTAAGACTAGGAGCTGGAAGCAACATACCAACAACCTGATCACAAGGATAATAATAATTAGTGATAAATGATAATGAAAAACCCGCGAAGCAAGGGGGAGAATCAACAAACTCATCTCACTCATGGTGCCGAGTCCAAGGATTGAATGCTGGACCACAGTGTTGAGAGGTAAGAACCTATGCACAACGCCACCCTTGCTTCCCAGAATTCTCGACTGACAAAACCACAAAATCTTAAAAATCTGACTTGGTTGTAAAGCAACCAAGATTGGACCATAGCAGTCTTATATCTGGGATGCCTGTGGTCAGTAAAGGGGAAACATCACCAAGGCCCTATTAGGGGGTACCCATGTCCTCTGTCTGAATTTCACAACTGCCTGACAATGTCACAATTTTGGAATGATCTTGTCAGATTTTTTGTCAAGTATTCTGTCATTCATTGCTAGCTGGTGTCTCTCGTGTCGCCATTGCAAGGTGATGCCACTTGTTGAAATTTACCCCTTATAGGACCTCATTACCAACTGGCAGCTGTCAAACTAGAATGCCGATGCAGCAATTAAACGTGGCCAGTACAAAAAGCATAGTTGAACTATGACAAAAGGAATTTGTTGTGCAAAATTATTTAATAATTCTTAAATATAACTTACTGTAATGGTTCCAAATGGAACATATCCTGAAAAAAAGAATACAAATAAAATATCAAGGAATGCAACATGGAAAGCAGGGGTGGTGTGCACTGTAAATGAATGTGCTGGCTCTCAATCACCAAACCAACCTGGGTTTGATTCCTAACTCTGGCTTCAAGGTTTGATAAGTGGGAATGACAGTTATTCTTACTAGTAATTCCTTTATTTAAGACTGGAAGATTAGTGCTTAATGTTTATTGACCTGACATCCTGAATGGCATGAATATCTTTTGATTCGTATCAGGATGGATGATGGCCTGAAACAATATACAATTACAATATATATAGAAATAATAGATAAATAAAAAATTAAAGATATAAATCAATCAATCAATCAAGTCTATCTAAAAAGGGTGACACTCGATAGCAGAGCTAACAAACATGCAGCCCTCAGCCACTGGGTCAGTCAGACAGTCACTGAGTGGGTCAGACAGTCACTGGGTCAGTCAGACAGTCACTGGGCCAGTCAGACAGTCACTGGGTCAGTCAGACAGTCACTGGGCCAGTCAGACAGTCACTGGGTAAGTCAGACAGTCACTGGGTCAGTCAGACAGTCACTGGGTCGGTCAGACAGTCACTGGGCCAGTCAGACAGTCACTGGGTCAGTCAGAAGGTCACTGGGTAAGTCAGACAGTCACTGGGTCAGTCAGACAGTCACTGGGTCGGTCAGACAGTCACTGGGTCGGTCAGACAGTCACTGGGTCGGTCAGACAGTCACTGGGTCAGTCAGACAGTCACTGGGTCAGTCAGACAGTCACTGGGTCAGTCAGACAGTCACTGGGTCAGTCAGACAGCCACTGGGTCTGTCAGACAGTCACTGGGTCAGTCAGACAGTCACTGGGTCAGTCAGATAGTCACTGGGTCTGTCAGACAGTCACTGGGTCTGTCAGACAGTCACTGGGTCTGTCAGACAGTCACTGGGTCTGTCAGACAGTCACTGGGTCTGTCAGACAGTCACTGGGTCTGTCAGACAGTCACTGGGTCTGTCAGACAGTCACTGGGTCTGTCAGACAGTCACTGGGTCAGTCAGACAGTCACTGGGCCAGTCAGACAGTCACTTGGCCAGTCAGACAGTCACTGGGTCAGTCAGACAGTCACTGGGTCAGTCAGACAGTCACTGGGTCTGTCAGACAGTCACTGGGTCTGTCAGACAGTCACTGGGTCAGTCAGACAGTCACTGGGTCAGTCAGACAGTCACTCGGTCAGTCAGACAGCCACTGTTATTGTTATTATTATTGTCACTCAGCCAGTTATTCAGTCTTCTTCATTGATCTCTGATAACAAGATAATCAGCTGATGATATTATCATACCTCCTTGATTCTTTTTGCTTCCCAAAGCTATAGTAAGATAAAAAAATGCCAACATTAGAATTAGATTTTGATTATTTTAATGAGCAGAGAGTCTTTAAATAATGCCAAACAGTTGATGACCCTATTCATATATATATCAACAGATCATGGAAATCGTATACCCTGTCTACGACCAAAATCCTGAAAAAACCATACCCTATCCAATGGAACATCCCTATAGGCTATATATGTGAGTACCCCCTCCCCCAGATGAATACCAAATACAATAACTATTTCTATATATGCTTGTAGTGTCAGTACCTCTTTATCTGTGACATTCTTATCATGGCATCCTTTGTGGAAATCATTCAGCAGCTGAATGGAATGCTGAAGCTTGGACTGGAAGAAGATTCAAAATCATATAATTATATTAAGTTAATAACTGATGTTTATGTATTCAAAGGAAAATTTATTTGATGATGAGTAAAGGTCAAATGTGTACGCCTTCCCTTAGTCCAGAGCTGGGCCCACTTTTATCGATGCTAGTGTGGCGAAGATGAAAGGAGTAGTGGAATTAAAAGAGACTGGTTATAATAATTTTTAAATTTGCAGTGTAAGTAGCTTAAACAACACTGATTTTCTTGGTTCTGATGAATGGAGAGGGTTAAATTGAATTTTTAGCATTGTAATCAGTCGACTCTGCTATCTCTGTCACAGGAACCACATCCCCCCTCTCCCCCTCAGTGACCCCAAAAAAAGGATCGATTTGAACGAAGCCGCCCGTTCCCCTCTCTCTGTCCACCTTACTCCTTCTAATCGCAAATTTCTGCAAGAAAAGGTGGATAGTGCAATTATATCAAGTCCTAGGGATGGGCCTGAAATTTCACCTGGAATGAAGTTTCAACACAACAAATCTAGTTGTGCAAAATTATTGTCAGCATAAAAGCTAGGACTGAAATGCAGGTCTTCTGAATACACTTTCAACATTTTATATTGACTGCATAGTTCAAATAAATTAAAATCATAATCAAAATAAAATCATGTCATTTCTCAGAATACCTTTCAGTCTCAGCTACTGTGTTCTAGCTATTTCAATCCTAAACCCTATAAAGGTAGTACACATATTTATCATAATGCATCATTATCAATTATACCTCTTTAGTAAAGAGAGTACGAGGATCAGTCACCTCAAAGCAGCGCAGTAGTCTTCCACTGTATGTTTTCTATAAAGTTATTCAAACACAAAGAACATCCACATTTACCAATGAGGGGGAGGGGGGGGGGGGGGGGGGGTGGCAGTGTGCAAGATTTTATAACTCTCCCATGCAAAGTAAAGACGAAGTTCCTCCTAAGAAACAAAGATACGGGGATACGGGACCAAATTTTTATCTTTATTCTTCATAAAAATCCACTCTTCTAACAATACTTTAAGACACTTCAGAAACTTTTTTCGCTAAGTTAAGCTTACGTTCTTTGATGCGTTCAAAACACTATTTTCTGGCGAACACCTTCCATTTATCTGTAATATTTTTGCATTTGTTGGCATATAAATATAAATTGTTTAATCTTTTAAAGCATATACCTGGTCAAACCGTTGTTTTGTCAAGAAAAACTGTGGATAACCAGCACTTGGTTGACTGACTCTGTTTGTTTGTTCCGCCATCTTGATTACACAGGGATCCCATCAAACATTTATCCACGTCATTGATCAGTGCGCAGTATGGCAGCGCAAAGCATTTACGGCTATGCCGGAGATTTCGGCGCGCCCCGACACCGCTACCGAGGATTTACAGACTGATCAGGAGGCTCTGCCGAAGCTGTAGTTGGTATTAACCCCTTGCTAAGATCAGCAGACCGGCAGACCGGTTATGGACCATGGGCACTCCTTTCAATGTGGGATGCATTTTGAAAAAATCTTGCGCAAAATTATAGTTATATAGATATACATTTTCAAAATTTATACATGCGCAACTTATTCTTTTAAATTACTTCAATTCCAGAACCGGATATAAGCGTCTCTTGGGTAACCATGCGCATGCGCAGCTCTGACTATCACCGTCAACGCACCCAATCTGGAGCGCAATAACGAGAAATCTTGAAAAACATTTTATATCTTTGTTTTCATCAGACTGCAACAGTGTATGAAATGGTTGAGAACGGGCCGTTTAACCATCAGCTTCGTACAAAATAGGTCAAACAGCCGAAACAGCCATAACTGATGTCTTTTTGAAATATCAAAAACCATATCAAATCTGTAATCCTTTTTTGAAAGAATACATGGATGCGTATTTATTCGTTTCATTGATTTGTAAACAATCACAGTAAGTACTTACGAGTACTATACACTGCAAAGTACTGACTAGTAGGATTAGGCAAGGGCTTAAGGGTTGACGTCAGAAGAAGGGTGTGAACAGTCCTAATACAATAGCAGTTTCCGCCCCATTGGTTTATATTGTATTCAATTTATCCTTATCATTGAATGATAAACAAGTGTATTGATCCTAACTGGTACAATAAGAGAGATGGTGTAATTCAGTTATCTAGCTTTTCAAGAACGGAACACATTCAGGAACTCGATTTGAACATTCCCAGTTGTCGAAGAGAGAAGTGGAAAGTATCAACTTTAAAGGGTGATATCAGGAAATTAAGAAGATATAAAGTTGCCAAAGCATCCAGAAACGATTAGAGATTGTTTTTAAAGTCGTAAAATGTCTGGTCATCGCGAAACAAAGCAGCTTTATACGAAAAGTCATAAAAGAAGAACAAGAAAGTTCAAGGGTTATGAAAAAGAAATGGATAAAGCATTCGTGTTGATTTTCCATAATCTTCTACGCCTGCAAGAAGTCGAAGAAAATCAGGGATTCAATAGGATTAATTCTTCAAAGAACGATGCGAAGAATTACAAACGATATAGTAGAACATTTGGTAGAGACACTTCTAGAAGGAATAGTTGCTCTGTAGACAGCGATAAATATTTGTTTAAAGAGAAACCAGAAAACGGAGTTTCAAGACATGAGCAAGCATCATCGAAGAAAAAAGTTAGCTTTGTTGAATTGTAGAACTTATTTATTATGCATAGAAAGTAGAAAAACTCGCTAATGACAACAACAACAGCAACAACAACAATATGTATATGCGTATTTATTGATGGCATTAAATCATATAAGATGTGCCTTTTGACATTTATAACTACGAAAAAATTAAAAACTAAAAATTACACTCACGCAGTAAACTAGAATACGAGTTTTAAAAATCCACACTGCAGTACAAAACATTGTTTTTAAAAATCAAAATTTATAGATTCAAATTAGAGAATTAAATTTTTCAACGAAATAAAAGCAAACCGAGCCTAAAACAATTCTCTAATGTGATATATTTTCGAATTATTAGTTAATTTTTGTGTACACACTTCAGACAAACTTATTTTAGTTTATGCTTTGATTATATCGCTTTGAATATAATAAAATGAAAACCTCTTTTTCATTTTAAAAAATGGTTGAAATATCTTTAATTTAAAGGGGGGAAATTTTACTAAATTTTGCATCAACTGGTTTGTATTTGATTATTTAAAGTCTTTTTTTTTAGAATTAGAGCTTTGAAAACAAGTATTATTACTTTTTCAAAAGTTATTTTGGAATATTATAAAGTTATATTCTTATTTTTCCTTTCCATAAAAGAATTGCTTTGTTTAAATCTGGAGACTCACTTCCGGTTATAATTTTGGCGCCAAAAATGCAAATTAGCACAAACCGGAAATTACGTCACAAGACCGAATTTTCAAAAAGGTGGTTTTCGAGTATATCATGCATTCCAGAAATTTCTTAGTTTTTTTATGATTTAACTTTAAAATGGCTATAAAATGTTGTTTATCTTAGAAGAGAAGAGCTTTTTTCTTATACTGGTTTTGCTTCCACTGCGGAAGCTTGTAAAATTCTTCTTTCGGCATTGAGAAAACTTTCTGAAATTCTTGGCCTGTTAGGTAGGTCTGGAATAGGAAATAAAGAAATAAATATAGCTTAAAAGCTGTTATTAAATGTTAATATTTATCGAACGTTTCGTCGTAACGATTGAATTTTTGGTTGGTATGTCGGCCATGATGGAGGCATCCAACATACAACATGGCTGCCACATGAGTGTTTTTTTTGTCTTAATTTCTCACCTCAAGTTGAGACTTGTCGATTCCTTTCGGCAGTTGGTAGTTGCTGGTCATGAGTTCGGAATATCGATAGTATTGCTATGGAAACAGAAAAATGGTCAGATATAGTAGACCCTAGGCTGATCTAAGTCAGGGCATGGCTAACTCACAGATTGAACCCTGATACAACCTCTGGGCTGATCTAAGTCAGGGCATGGCTAACTCACAGATTGAACCCTGAAACAACCTCTGGGCTGATCTAAGTCAGGGCATGGCTAACTCACAGATTGAACCCTGAAACAACCTCTGGGCTGATCTAAGTCAGGGCATGGCTAACTCACAGATTGAACCCTGGAACAATCTCTGGGCTGATCTAAGTCAGGGCATGGCTAACTCACAGATTGAACCCTGGAACAATCTCTGGGCTGATCTAAGTCAGGGCATGGCTAACTTACAGATTGAGCCCTGGAACAACCTCTGAGCTGATCTAAGTCAGGGCATGGCTAACTCACAGATTGAACCCTGGAACAATCTCTGGGCTGATCTAAGTCAGGGCATGGCTAACTTACAGATTGAGCCCTGGAACAACCTCTGAGCTGATCTAAGTCAAATATACTACCGTTGATTAATTCAAAAAGTGATTGATAAGTAGAGTACTTACGTCGGGTTGAGGCAGCGGTCCATCGATATTGTTGTATTGCATTTCTGTTGAAGGGAAAAAGAAAAAATATAATCAACTTAACAACAACAACAACAACAGTGTCTTTGTATTGTATAACTACTAGCACAGTCATATCTAAGACACAAGGTGCATTGTATTTACCCAAGCTGGTATACAGTTTTGTCCCCAAGCTAGACCAGAATGCACCTTGTTCCCTATCCCAGGTCTAGCTTTGATCAACACCACATAAAGCATGATGAACAAAAGATGTTTGTCCCCAAGCTAGACCAGAATGCACCTTGTTCCCTATCCCAGGTCTAGCTTTGATCAACACCACATAAAGCATGATGAACAAAAGATGTTTGTACCCAAGCTAGACCAGAATGCACCTTGTTCCCTATCCCAGGTCTAGCTTTGATCAACACCACAT
Organism: Anthopleura xanthogrammica; assembly: GCA_964019055.1. Classification (NCBI taxonomy): domain Eukaryota; kingdom Metazoa; phylum Cnidaria; class Anthozoa; order Actiniaria; family Actiniidae; genus Anthopleura; species Anthopleura xanthogrammica. The sequence goes on along the minus strand of OZ025214.1, from coordinate 13,181,565 downwards.
AAAGCATGATGAACAAAAGATGTTTGTACCCAAGCTAGACCAGAATACATCTTGTTCCCTATCCCAGGTCTAGCTTTGATCAACACCATGAGTCAGTTGACCCAAGCTAGACCATGATGCACAGCGTTCCCTATTACCGTGGTAGGACGAGTCTCTCTGCATCAGCTTGTCTTTCTATAAAAAAAGAATAAAAATTAAACTGAGGTATCATGAAGCCTGCGACAATAGACCCCTTGCAGCACGTAGGAATGCAGCCCAATTTGGAGAACAAAACAATAGGTTTCCAATTCTCAGGAGATTGAAATTCTTTTGTTTTGCCCTCCAAATTTAGCTGCTTTGCCAGAGTGCTTCGTGAGCTTTGATGCACATTACCTATTGCTCCAGCGCTTAAGCCGCGGTAATAAGAGCAACAAAACGATTCAACTTGTCGCGCAATATACGCATCAAGAGTTCCGCGCTACTGCTCTAAGCGCATGCTCAGGGGATTAAAAAGTGGGATAAAATTAGTATATTTTTGCTATATTTTATTTGTATCTTTCTTGTCAAGTACAATTTTCACTAAATATTCAAGATCGCGTACCGTTAAGCGAATTCTGAATCAAATATACCGAAAAATTGCATATTATACAAAATATCATCCCACTTCTTAATCCCCTGAGCATGCGCATTGAGCAGCAGCGCGGAACTCTTGATGCGTCTATATCGTTGCGTTGCAAGTTGCAGAGCGAATGTTACTCGTATTACCACCCCGTGCTACAACAAATTTTCTTTTTCTCAGAGACTAGAAAGAGCTTCTACTTCTGCAACAAAGTCGCGCAACAAACATTTTTGTACGGGATGGTAATATGAGCAACATTCACTCTGCAACTTGCAACGCAACGATATTGCATGACAAGTTGCACACGACTTTGTTGCTCGTAAAACCGCACCTTTATCAAGATATGTCCAATTCATAATGACATTACAGGAAATATCTGGACCACATTACATATTCAATCGATGTCGTGTAAACGCAAGGCGTAACTGAGTAGAAAATAAAATAGTTCCGTGTAAACGGGGCTTCAGCTACGCCTGCTCCTGTGTTAGTTGTGTTGCTAGAATCGTAACGAAATCTCTGTTTTAGTTGGCCTCTGATCATATGATGTTAAAATACGGTATTAAGGTTATTTTGTGCTTACGTCTTCAGTGCTGTATCGACGGACATGAGAAGCGTCGGCTGCACTTTTAGCCTTGATATCAAGAGGAACTTGAATATCGCTTCTGTAAGCAGGTTTCTGGTAAGAAAAGTCAAATAAAAACATCAATTGATTAAAAGATGCATTAAATGAAGACGAGATGAATTTCGATATGGAAAATCAGGGGTGGAGTAGTGTTAGTGCACTCGCCTCTCACGCACCTCTGGGTTCTTGGGTTTGATTCCTGGACTCAACATCACATGTGAGTAGAGTTTGTTCGGTCTCTTCCTTGACTCAAGGGTTTTTCTCCGGGTTCTCCGGTTTTCCTTCCTCCGCAAAACCCGAACAAGCTAAATACTCGTACGTATACTAGCTAGTAAGAAAGAGAAATGACTGAATCTTACCTCGGAAGTTGGTGGGGGGTTGTCACGTGTTCCATCTGTGGATAAACGTTTTGTATAGGTTTATTAGCAAAAGCTTATGCTTTGGCATAGTGATTTTAAAGGTCTATTTCTTTGCCGGATGGAGGGGTGTGAACGGGGATAGTGCTAACCAAAAGACAGATGCTCAAAAACTTTTGTAAGAGTTTGAGAAAGAAGCATGATTGTGGCATGTAGTTCTAATGCCCCGCCTTGCACCATCGTGTTCATTGGTTCGATCCCTGGACTCACCGTCATTATTTTATACATGTAAGTAGAGTTGCTTGTTGGTTCTCTCCTGTGCTTGGAGGGTTTTTCTCCGGGTTTTCCTCCCCGTCAGCGAAAATCAATTTCTAAATCCCAATTCGATCATTGAGGGCAAACGAGGGCAACAAGTTTATTAGCCATTGGCCGTTACGTGTTGCCCTCGTAATTTATTCAATTATTCATTTATTCATCCATCCATCCATTCGTTCGTTCATTCATTCATTCACTCACTCATCCATTCATTCACACATATATCCATCCATCCATTCGTTCATTCATTCATTCATCCATTCATTTTCTACTTACAAGACTTTGCAGCAGATGAGTACTCATGATAAGAATATGGCCTGCTCTTAGTTTCCTAAAAAGAAAAAAAAACATTTCATAAGCATTTTGGAGAACTTAAACAGCCAGATATTTTAGACCGTTAGTTTTAAGTGAAGAACAGAAGCGCGGGCGCAGCATGACACTCCCCCGGTAACACTGAAATGGTTTCTCATAAGAATGGTTATAGTATGAGTTGGAAACATACGGTACTGACTTCCAGCACGTACACGGTACGACATGCCGTAACATCGAATTGGCTTCCCACAGGAATGGTTATCGTATGAGGGGGAAACGTACTGGAAGATATCCAGTGAAAGCTTAGCCGCATGTTCTATCAATCATACCCTTGGGGGTGCTTCTTCCTCTGGAGGGGCAGTGCCCTTGTACATACTATTCCATGTATTGTGGCTTGCTGATCTGGCTGGTGGTTCTGGGGCGGAATGACTTTGAATCACTAAAAAAGATTAAAAAAATTATATTCAAGCTGTTTTCAAATAAGTGTCTATAAAACATCTTTTCCCCATGTGTGAAGTTCAATTTTTAGTTAAGTGGAACCATCCAATTGTAAAGATAACTGGTTCGATTCAGTACCCAGTACGCTTGTGCTTTTGAGATGGAAATTGAGGGAAAATCTCTACTTGTAAAAAAATGAAGTAAAAGTGGAAAATTAAATCGGTGTACCTGTTTGAGGAGCAAGAATGATTTCATCTTTGAACTGTAAAAAAAAGATTGTTTTAAATATTAGTTCTGGGTTAAAGGTAGTTAATGAGTGTATTTTGTGTTTCATTAGTTTTGTAACAACATTCCTGGCGAGAAAGTTTCAATGAATAGTAAATTATAAAATAACTGTAACTTACGAATCTCGCCTTCTTTTTTGCTATTCGTATCCAAAATAACGCCTATTCTTATTTGTATTTTATAAAAGAAATAACAAACTTGCTTGCTGTGCTGTTTGTTGTTATAAAGCACTTAGTGATTGTCAGAACACTTGAGAAGTGTTGAGAATCACTCCACTACGGGTTGTGCTTCTCTAACACTTCTCTAGTGTTCTGCCAACTCCTGCGTGCTGTATAACTGCACTCAGCATGCGCACATGTTTTCTATTTTTTCATCAGGTTATGGAATTGCAGATCCCTTGTGTCTATGCATGTAGTGCTTTAGTAACATAATATACAAATTTCCTGTTAATGTACTCACTGGTCTGGCGTTCATTTGCTTCTGTTCCTGGGCTGCCTCGTCACTACAGCGTGGATGCCAAATCTCATTGCCTATTTACATATGCATGTTTATTAGAGATGGTTTTATTGTGACTACTATGAAACCTAGATTTTAAACAACTTTTTTTGTTGCTTCTTACCTTGGAGATACATTTCTTCCCCTTCGCCGAAAACCTTATGGCATCTAGCACACTGAGAGCAGCTGGGGTGGTAGTGCTTGTCGCCAGCCTAGTAAGATATGTCATGTTAACTCAGTGTCACACAGTTCATTTAGATTCCAGGCTCTAAACACTATTCTCTACTTTCACAATGTTCATAATACATTGAGCTTTGTGGGATAACCAGGGTAAAAACTGCACATATTATTTTGAAGACTAATAAGAAGTGGTTGTAAATGCATCTTAATATTTTCAAATTGACCACATGAAACAGACGTTGTAATTACTAAAAGCAACCACGAACCTGCAGCACTTTACCAGTGATATAGCCCTGACAGCCGGCACATCTCACACCAAACAGCTCTTGGTAGTCCTTCTCGCAGTAGGGCTTGCCATCCCTAAAACAATGGTAACACATTAAAACCATACTGACAACCTACCAATACCCCACTGACACCCTACCAACACCCTACTGACCACCCACCAACACCCTACTGACACCCTAATGACAGCCTACTGATACAGTACTTACTGATGATGGTTAGCTCACAAGGTATATACTTACTTTCCCATGTATTCTCCTGATAACAGGGTGTGGCATCGGGTACAGGTGAAACACCACAAGTGCCACTGCTTGTTGAGGGCTAACAAGGCTTGACTACCTTTGATGTCTTCACCACATCCAGCGCACCCTTGAATTGTAGAGAAAATAATAATAATCAAGGTTAGGGATAATTTATGAGCCAAATTTCATAAAGCAACTCAATGTAAAAGCCCATGGTAATGGATATACGTGTGTGTGTGTGAGGGGAGAGAATGGGTGATACCCAAACAAGCCAAGGACAAGAGCTTATGGCATCTAACAAATGTCAATTCTTTAGAGGTTAGGAAGACTTTTAAGACATTAATCATGTGAAATTCACTACTTTTGTGTTTAAGGATGGGGTGAGCAAGGGGCCATTAAACAATGTCAAATATGAGACCTTACTCATGAGGACAACAAGCCAGCATGGCAATTCTAGGACAATCATGTTAGCATGATTTCAAAATGGTTTTCTCATGCACATCATCCTCCTTGTTGTTGCCGCTGATCTCTCTAGGGTGTGAGAAAGCACTAACTAATGTTCTAGCAAGGACAACAGTGCACACATAAAAAAACAGTTTTGAAAACCTGCTTGCATCATCATTTGGTGTCGTCATCCTTAATTTTCTCCCTTTTATTAACTAGCTGAGTAGACCCCACCTCCGATGCATGATATATACTGCAGCATTTTTCCAAGTAGGGCAAACATAACAGATTTCAGTCAATATCAATTCATACATCATACCAGTTGTACTTACTGTGCATGGGCTGAGGACTCTGAGGACTCTGAGAAGTCACAACTTTTCTTGGTGCGTTAACACATTTTTGACACTTGTAGTCATTGCCGTCATAAGCTATCTTCTCTCCCTGAGGAAATGGCTGCCTAAACATGCAAAATGAAATGGTTGAACAACACAGTAAAATATATGTCTTACAGCTCACTAATAAACCTTTAAAGATACAGTAGGGCATACTGTTTTCCAATTTCAGACTTTGTGTGTAATCATTCCCTTGAGTATTATTTCTTCAGGAAGATATTTTTACTAAGGGAGTGGTACATGGTCTGTAAAATCTAACCTAAGATCCTAAAGGTGAGAGGCAAGTGCACTACCAGTACACCACCCTTGATTCCCAAATGCCTTGCTTATCATTCATGAAATACTTTATTACATACTCGTGAATGCAAGCATACCTGCAGTATCCACAGACGAAGCAAGACTCATGGTAGACATTTCCATGTACTGCCACAGCTTCTCCTTCAATAAACTGCTTACAGCCATGACACTTCTGGCCATAGTTTTGATGATAATCATCGCTGCAGTAGTAATGATCTTCGTAATCAAAGATGGGCTGGGACTTCAGGAAACAGTTGCACACTGGAGAAATAAGAAAAAAATATTAAGGGACCAGTCATTATTTACAGGGAGGAGGGGCTGGTGCAAATAGAGGGGGTTAACATTTAGGGGGAGGGGCCACATGGACCACCCCATGCCATAATAACATTCTGTGCCATGTCTGCACTGCCCCATTACCGGGCCAGGTGCCGTGACTTTTTAATCTCAGATGAAATTTGCTGTAACTTAAACAGTCCCTTTCACAGTACCCTGCACAATCTTGAAAGGTAGCTGTGCCTTTGCATTGAAGCGAGATGATAGGTGAGCTTGCAATAATGATAGAGACCATTTTTTACACCTTGGACAATTCATATGTCTCAATACAAAGGCACTACTACCTTTCAAGATGGAGCGAGGAACTGTGAAAGAGACTACAGAAGAGTGTATTACCACTGTTTTTATTTGCTACATGCTGATCGCTACAAAAGTTGCAACAAGTAATTGCCTATAGAACAGAGTACTTAACTTTAGGTGCATTTGAAACATACTCTAGTTACATTGTATTTGATCGAGAGTCTAGACAGCTAATTAACCTGTAGTGACTTGATCATCACGGTGGAATGAAAACAGTGATTAAACTACTGTAGGCCCTTTCTGTAGCTGTCACTGTTTATATCTTCTACTCATTTCTGGAGCCGCTGTCTCAAGTGGCCAAGAAAGGGGAAACCGAGTCATGATAGATGATACAGGACAGAAAAGGAAATATTTCTTATCAACTATATGGTGATCATTTATTCATTCACTTAGGTATGTAATCATCTGTTTTTATATTCATTTCTTTGAACTTTATCTGTTTTTTTAAGGATAATACTAGTGAAATGAAATGCGTTCTGTGTGAATAATATTAATGTTTTTTTAAGGGTTTATGGGACAAAACAATAGGTTTCCAACTCTCAGGAGATTCAAATTCTATTGTTTTGACCTCCAAATTAAGCTGCTTTGACTTCACCTGAAAGACGTCTATCCTTATCCTTTTTATCACAATACAGGTCAGAACTTATTGGGACAAAATTTGTATAAAAAAAAATATGAGTGAATGAATAAGCGAATAAAAATTGAATGAATAAATAGAATGATCACTAGTTTGTCTTTTACATTAAATTATAATCTAGTTATTCATTCAAATTTTCATTTTTTATTTTTTCAATTAAGCTTAATTCTTTTATCAAAAATCAAAAGTTTTAAAATCAACAATTTAATATATATATTTTTTATTTCGTTATCAATGCTACCCTATCTAGAAGTCCTAAATTACAACTTGTAATTAAGATTTTTTTTAGTGTTCTTCCAGACTGCATGTCCTAATCTTGGTATAACATCTTGTCAGTCTTCCAATTCTTAATGGTTCTTATCATTCTGTAAAATACATGCTTCAACATGTTCCAAATTAGTTCTCCATGTGGTTTGAACAAACAGATGCATATTTTGGATTTCTGTATGTCAATGAATGCTTTTAAAATATCTGTAGTTTATAAATATACTTTTGAAAAAGGTTGTCTCACTAAGAACAAATAAAGCATATTATGTACACATTTAAGTGGTTCTATGTAAGTTAAATTTTTTATATTTTTGTATAAAAAAGAGTGTAAAAATTGTATTGTAGACTGCAAATGCTATATCCATGAAACAGCAAGTACATTATAGCATTATTTAAAACAATAATAATTGCACTATTTCATTCTATTTAGTTTGAAATAAGTTTAGTACTGTTTCACATATTACAATTTTTGTTTACACAAATTGATAAAATAGTTAAAACATGTTGTCTTAGCATGGTTTTGGCTTCTAAAAGTTATAGAATTTACCTGCAAAGACTTGATCTGTAGTTATACTATGCAGAATTCAAGCGTATGTCAAAGGACAATCATTTTTGAAATAGCTTTTGTTATGAATACTACAAATTAGGGTTTGCATGAGAAAGATAAACTTTTAATTTGTCTTTATAATTAATCTTCGTGTTTATCAACAACCTGATCTTTTTTGTTTAAGCTAAATATACAAACATACTTGATAAAACAATACTACAATAATTCATATCTGTGACTTAATCTAATAATGAAGTTGGGTGGCTGCAGCATTTTCAGCTCTTTATCTTCCATAATAAGTTTTATAAATTAACTTTGGTCATAGCGTATCAAGTTAAAGCACGTACAGTATAGTAGACACTGTCTTGTAAATTAGGTAGCTCATGCATGGAAATAATGGTGGATTTGAAAAGCATATAAATCATTGTACTATATATATATATATATATATACATAAATATACTCAAATATATTTGACTAAATTTGCTTGGAGTAGATGAATTAGATCATCAAGTAAGTTGCGAGTATATTGCTTGATAACTAAGATGTTAAATATATTCATGGAATGTGAGTCACGGCTAAATGTATAAATTTAGATACAATTTATACTAATTCAGAATTCCAGCAATAATATATATGGCACCTGCTAAACCTGATTGATTTGGAAAGTATAACCTCAATGGGATAACAATTCTATTTTCTGACCTTGTAATTGCCTAGCCAGAATATTTTGGATACAAAAAATAATACTTAGTTTCCTGACTTGATAGAAAGATTGAGAGAAAATTACTCTACCATAAAGAAAAAAATACATCATTTGAAACAATAATCGTGATTTGAAAATCCTGAAAATTACTAGTATAAAATAATTGATGATTATAAAAAAATATGCCTGTTTTAGTGGTTTTTATATTTGCATTTTGAGATTTTAGAATGTGGTTTAAGAGATGTCGTGATGGCGTCTTTTTCCACACTTGAATAACGAGAAATTCAATCTCTAAGCTTATGATATTTTACAATATGTCAAAAATTTTAAGTATGGACATTTTTGGCACACTTCGTGACATTAAAAGCGTCTCTTTTTGCACGCTTATCTGAACTTATTTTGATGAATCATAGCATAAGTAAAACAAAAAAGTATACAAATCACTCAAAATACTTAAAAATATATAGAATAATTTTTCAAAATTGATGATTTTGAAGGTTTTTAGGTGAATTTTTTAGGCTAAAAGCTGAAAACTTGGATTATAATTTAAGCTGTAACTTGAGATCAGAATGAGGTATCAAAAAGCTCTTGTGCTTGGAAAGAATGTCGCTTTTAGAGGAGTGATTTACATGCAGGAAAAAAGCGTTACCAGGAGATCTTAAGCATTTATTTTGCTTATTTGTTTTTGTTTTATTTTGGAGTAATAATAATTATTTTAACACAAAAGATTGCACACTTCGCGAGTTGTAAAATAAAAAATATAAATCCCGACTGAATACAACTAATCTTTCTCGAGAGCTGGGGGTTTTTAGGATTTGGATTCAACCAGGAAAGAGAATTTATTTTAAGTCCCTTGTTTAACGGAAATAATATACCATTGAGAATTATTGTAGTAAACATAAAATAGTTAGTGTTCTTACCTCTGCAAGTCAAACAGTCTGAGTGGAAAATGTGTTCGTTGAATTTAAGAATTTCTCCAGAACACGGCTTTCTACACTTCCAGCAGAAAACATCAGCTTCCCCTGTAAGGAAATGTAAAGAGTTTAAGAGTTTAAAAGCGAGGAAAAAGAGTCAAATTCGAGGTGAAAATTCTTGACAAAAGAATTAAAATCGTTGGTTTATGAGGCGTTTTTCGCGCGCGATTTGAAGACAATACGAACATTTTCACTCACCCATGGCTTGATTTCCTTCTGATGAGAAGATAATTGATTGGGAATGTTAGATCAGAGGGTAAATAAACCCGTACGATTGTTTTGGTTAGGAGTTTGTCTTGCTAAAGTGTTGGTAGCGAGCTTTCTTTCTCAACCACTGAAGCGATCGATGATATACAATAACAATGTCTTCCAGAATGCCTTTCGAGCTTGAAGGGTCGTTGAGGGCACTGAGCTGCGGGCTTTTCCCATATTAAACTACAAAACTCTACAAATTACAAAATCTAATTAAAAGTTAAATGAAATGGGAAGTAAAAAAAAGTACGCATTCAAAAGAATAAAGCAATTGGTATTTTAGTGAGAGAATTAGCGATATTGGAGAAATTTTAAGGATAGCACAGGAAGCCCAAGCGTAGAAATTTAGCATGCGCTCGCTTTGAATAAATTTTTTCATTGTTTTTGACTTTTCTTTCTCTTATTTTTTTCTGCATTTTCTAATTATTTTTCATTTCTGAATGGAAATGAACGAACAAACAAATAAACGGGTGGACGAATGAGCGAACGAATGAAAGAATGAACGAACCAACAACCGAAACGAACGAAAGGACGAACGAGAGTCAACGAACGAACGAATTTAACGAACGAACAACGAACGAACGAACGAACGAACGAACGAACGAACGAACGAACGAACGAACGAACGAACGAACGAACGAACGAATGAACGAACGAACGAACGAAAGAACGAACAAAACGAACAAACGAACGAAAGAACGCACGAAAGAACGAAAGAACGAAAGAACGAAAGAACGAACAAAACGAACAAACGAACGAAAGAACGAACGAAAGAACGAAAGAACGAAAGAACGAACGAACGAACGACCGAACGAAAGAACGAAAGAACGAACAAACGAACGAACAAACGAACGAAAGAACGAACGAAAGAACGAACAAACGAACGAACAGACGAAAGAACGAATGAAATAAGTGCATAATAATTATCAGTGGTTCTATTACAAGGCTAGCACTAACTTTATTCAAATTATATCTTCAGTAATGGAACATCACTATTTGTGGTTTCTAAACAGTTAGAAAAAAAGATAATTCCACGTGAAGGCGCCTTAAAGGCCTCCACACTATGAAATTCAAGGCCTTAAATACTTTTTCAATACAAAATTTGATAAAAATCATGTTTTTTCTAAGCTAGCTCAAGCTATTCATCTAACTTGGTTCTTTTTTCCCGTCATACGTATATACGATTCCCCAACATGATTTACATACACTGAAAATCCTCAATTCATATTCTGAGGATAAATGTACGCATATTTTGCTTTTCATCAGGAAGCATTAGTCTCATTATAATTTTCCAGGCTTAAAATCGTGAAAAAACGTCCATAATCTTGAATAATTTTCAAAATTTACAAGTTTTCCATAAATCTTATTTGCTTTTTCCAGTAGTGTCCTGGGATTTGGTTAAAAACGCAGCTCTTTCTGCAATAGGAATGAAACCTTCGTCTTTTCGCCATTTTGACAGCCTTGCCACGAACCATTTCTAGAAAAATAGGAGTCAATAAAACTCGTTATTTATTAATTTATTTTTCATGCATTTAGCCATGGTATTTTTGAAAAATGGTAAACTATGAATGAGTTTGTTGGGGAAAAGATCGCCCATGCACAATAAACCTACATTTGATAGCCCCCCTCTACTCCCAACTTGTAAACAAAAATAATAAGGCACGCGAGAGAGAGACTTAGAAACCGCTATAAAAAAAAGTTTTTTGTTTTAAACCTATAGTACACTTTAAATGGCGTCTTTGAGAATAAGCATTTACATTTATAATCTCTTGTCAAATACTGATATACAATAAACTTGAATAGTATTGAAAGAAATATTCTTACAGTCTTACAAGACGAAATAGCAAAATGGTCTGAGAAGAAAGGACATTTAAATGGCTTGTAACAAGCATTAGAAATACTAAAAAAAAGAATTATTTAAATTCAGCCTTGAATGAACAATAATTAATCCTAACAGAAATCTTTTGAAATCTTTATTGTAAAGTATTTTCAATTTACCTGTACTTCGTCGTTGGGTATTCCAATTTCAGCCGCTAAAAATCTCAAGGATAAAGTGTCTGGGTGATGACTCTCTCGAAACGCATCTTCTAAGCGCTTCGTCTCTTCAGGTTGGAATTTTTCTAGGATATTTTCTGCCATTTTGTTCAGATCATTTAGAAGTCAACCTCGTGTATAGCTTCCTTTTCAGTTCTGACAGATGGTTTGTGTCTGTGAACTCGCGCGCATTCGTTAACACTGAAATGGTATTTTTCCCCAGCTGCCTCTATGCAAATGCGGGCTTTTAGTTTTACATCCTTGAGGCGAGTCGTAAGATAATTATTTTAATTTCCATTTGGAAAAAGTAACGACATCTTTTATATCTATAGATAGGAGGCGATTGCTAAATTTAATACGAGTATACAAATTTATAGGTTATGGTTTCCAGGGCTTGGTTCGTATCAGTCAGTTCACTCAAGAGGGGGGATTTTATAACCATTATTATCTTCGTTTGGTTTACCACAGGGATTGACTTGAAAGGTTTGAATTGGAACTAATAAAGGACCTAAAATGACCATTGAGGTAAAGAATTGTAATACTAATACAAAACTAATACAAAATGCATGTAATATGTGAATTGCTGATGCCGGCATCGATCGATATATCTCATGAAAAAATGTGGTATTCAAGTAAAAATAGAAATATAAACAAAAATGAGAAACATTAGACAACGATGGTGGATAACAATTGTATGGGAATATGAGCGGTTGTTTACCTTTATGAGCAGTATATGAAATTACAACTTGGCATCTCGTAGTAGTGTAACGTTAATATCGTATGGAAAAATGACTTCCAGATCCAAAATGCAAAAACTCTTCTATAAAAATTTTTCTTACTTTTTCTTCATGGCAGGATATGTTGTCCAAAGCTCTAATTGTTTCAGGTGAAGGTTAAATCATTGAGATCAATTTTCGGTCTTGTTGCTTCATTACTGGGTTGCCTGTGGCAAACCCGTCTAAAAATGCTACGCGTTTTTGTCTTTTCTTCCTGTTTAAGAAAACGCAAAAATTGCGCAATAGTACTCAGGGGTCTTCGTCTTCGGAAATTCGGTTTTCTTCAGGAAAAAATAAACGAATGAATGACAGAAAACTTTAGAAAATTATCGAATACCAATTTTGAAGAAAATCAGCTTTTCTCGCCAACCTAAATAAATCTAGCCTGCGTATCGGCGCATTTTGGTGGGGGCCGGGGCTGGGGAAGGGCTGGGGAAGGGCTGGGGAAGGGCTGGGGAGGGTTTTGGGATAGGGGGCTCTCCTCCACAGGCCCCCCAACCCTCCCCTACCCTCTTCTCCCAATATGGGCCGCTACGCAGGCTAAAATAAATCATGATAAAGTAATAAAGCTTAGATATTTCGCCAGCCAGTCAGCTGTCGCCCCGCCGTGCCCCAAGGGTCAAGATGAGGAGTAACTTTAAAACACGCGTAATGCAACGCTACTTGTTAGCGGAAACATAACTTTAAAAGCTCCAAGACAGTTGCGCCTTTATTCTACTACTTATCTATTTTCCAAAATACAAATCTTTTTTGTAAGCTGTCGTATAGTAGGTTGTCCACTTAGAGCCGGTGCACATGACAGGAAACCCAGTTCGCGCTCTAATAGCGTCTTGTTAAATTGGTCTTCCTGTGTTATCGGATTGAGAGAGAGACTCAGCTTATCCAAAATGGCGGACTCAAGTCAAGTTTACTTTGGTGGGATCGAAGGGTAAAAAATTGTTAAAAAATCACTTAAAATCTTGAAATTCTTGTATTTTGATAAAATATATTTACTTTTCCAGTGGCGGGACTCATTCTATGGCAGTGATTCTATCCCAGGATGGCAAGATCGTAGGTCGAAGTACAGGCCAAGGAACCAATCATTGGGTATTTTATGCTAATATTATTCAATAATTATCGTGATGTAATTACAATAATCCATAATATAGAATAAGAATTCTAATTGAATAATTCCGAGTAAATTCAGCAAGCCGGGAAGAGAAGGGTTTTGATGGCGCTGTGTAGTGAGATTCTTGAAAGATTGAGTTACCGTTATTGTAAACTACCTTATTCTCGTGACTTCTCTCAAAGGCTTAACAATTTTTTAACATATATTCAATTTGTCGAAAAATAAATAAGTATAAAAAAAATGTAATTTAGTTCTGTATTTTTAGAATTGTTAGGTTTTTAGAGACTGTTCGTTGTTCATGCCTATGGGGGGGGGGGGGGGGGGGGGGGTAAAATTTTAAAAGGTACTCAAAGTAGGGGGTGGGGTAAAATTTGTATCTCCTAATGAAAAAGGAGGGTAAAATTTTAGTATATTTCAGGTTTGTGAGGGTACATTTGTAAGGTGCCTCAGGAGATTTCTGAACACTGGTCCCCATTAGGCATAATTAACTAACAGTCCCTTATTTCCTGTTATTATTCATATAACCATTTTCATTTTCATTTCAGCTGATTGGAATGGAAGAATGTTTAAAGAGAATAAATCAGATGGTAGAAGAAGCTAAAAAAAATGCAGGAATAGACGTGACGACCAAGCTTTTATCACTGGTAGGTGCTCACATCAAAAAATTCATATTGGTATCATATAAGGGTAGTAGGGCCATGGGAGTGAGGCCTGTGCATACCTTTTAAAATTCTGGCTTCCACTCTATAGATTATTTCTTGACAAGAAAAAAAATGGAGAAAGTCTTTTCTATTAGCAACTTAACATTGTTGAAAAAAATCAAGAATGATGAACGTTTTATACCTCTGCCAAATACCATAGAAATTTTATAGTTAGTGACTGCTCTGTCTGTTCTTAGGGACTTTCTCTAAGTGGCTTAGAGCAGAAAAAACAGCAAGATGAGGCGATGGCCACAATGAAATCTGTCTATCCTAATTGTAGTATGAGTTATCACATGTGCGTGGACACTCTGGGTGCAATATCGACAGCGTCTGATTCAGGTATGTTAACAATCCCTGTGTCTTTACCATGGGTTTTACACTAGCTAAGCTGCATGCCAGTTTGCTCAGTTGGTTGGCCATGCCTGTTGTGCAGGATGTCATGGGTTCAAGCCCTGGCTGGACCAACACTCGGGTTCTTACGTCGATTCTCAATATTATCCTGCGAACTCGGTAGTTGTGAGTTGCCAATGGGAATTTCACCACAAGCTGTTGAAACGTTCGAGTTTGCAGAATAGCTGTAATGTATCCGAGTAGGTGATTCCTTTACTCTAAAAATATCTGCAAATGGTTAGACCTTTGCCATGGCTTGGATGACCAGATAAAATAGCAGTCCCATCTGGAAATGGTATTTGCCACTTTACAGATCTAGACCTCCTTAGGTCAGCTGTAATGTTTTGCCATTTCAGACCATGTGTCATTCCCTAGAGTATCATTTCTTTGTTTCATGGTTGTGCATGAGAAGACACATGAATATGGATACAACTCAAACAAAGAATCTTATTCTCAAGAGAATGACATGTGGTCTGAAATGGGAACACCCAAGCTTAAAGGGTATATTGTCTACTATCAGGTGTCCATACTGGTTAACATGGTCTTGTTATTTTTCGTTATAGGTGGTGTAGTTCTTATTGCCGGTACAGGGTCAAACTGCCAGTTATTGAATCCTAATGGAGAGACGTTTCATTGTGGAGGCTGGGGTCATCTGCTTGGGGACGAGGGTAGTGGTACGTTGATACAAAGTTCTGTGGGACTTTGAATTTAACTACAGTAATAAGAACACTATCGAGAATCATTTAAAAATGGGTTACATCCCTATTCTGTAACATTTAATAATATTTTTTTCTATTCATTTACTCTCATTCAGTTTGTCAGGTCAGTTCATACATCCATCCATGTTAATGAATGCCTCCATCCATCCATCCATTCGTCTATTCATTCATTCAGTTTGTGGGTTCTCATGGCTTTGATCATTCCATTCATTTGCCATCTGTTAGTCAATTAGTCTGGCAAACCAACATTTATTTATTCATATCTTTTACTCTTGTTGTCCATCTACAGCATACTGGATTGCCCATAAAGCTATCAAGACAGTGTTTGATGCTGATGACGGCCTAGCTGCTCCTCCCTTTGATATCACATATGTAAAACAAGCGATGCTCAGTTTCTTTGAGGTAACAGTAACTGGCATAACTTGCATCAACAAATCAATGTCGCATAACCTGTTTTTAGTCTGTTCACATTTGGGTCCCAAGCATTGTGCCAATCAGTGTTTGGGAAGCACTTGTCAACACAAGTGAAGCGATTCCTGGGATGCACTTGGGTCTCAAGCATTGTGTTGTGGGTGCCAATCAATATTTAGGAAGCCCTTGTCAACACAAGTGAAGTGAGGCATCCAATATCAGACACGTCAAAATTATGAAAATGCATTTTTTTGGCTAAAAAATTTATGTTTTCTGCATTAATATGATGTATATGAACATGGCATCGATGGCATCAAGTCCAATAGCTGGTTAGTATGTATCTTTAGTGTTTGATTTTGATATTATCTTTAGATTCAAGACAAGTATGGACTCCTGGCACATGCATATCAACGCTTTGACAAGTCAGAATTTGCTAAATTCTGTAAAGTAGTTGCCGATGGTGAGTAAATCAAGCTTATTATATAAATTATCATCATCACTTCATTATAATTCTTACCATAATTAATTTATTACTAATAATTATCATTATGCAGAGCTTAAATGATTTTTGATTCCAAGCAGACGTGATTTAGCCAAATTTTGAACATAATTTTGTTTTCTCAAGGTGCCAAGGACAATGATGATCCATTGTGTAAGCATATTTTCAAGTTAGCTGGTATTGATCTTGGGAAGCACTTAATAGCATTAGCACCCAAAA
Organism: Anthopleura xanthogrammica; assembly: GCA_964019055.1. NCBI lineage: Eukaryota > Metazoa > Cnidaria > Anthozoa > Actiniaria > Actiniidae > Anthopleura > Anthopleura xanthogrammica. Next base: position 13,165,431 of record OZ025214.1, on the reverse strand, counting down.
TGCACAAGGTATGCAATACATAGAGATTATCACATGTTTTAAAAGAGCCTGATATCGTTTTTTTATTCACAAGTTTCCCGTATCACATTGCGAACAAGCAAGGGATATGATAAGAAAAACGAGTGAATAAAAATGATATTAGCTCGTAACATGTTTATTACACATTTAGGGTCGATTATGTATTATAATAAATCGCGAGATTTTATTGGACAGTTTGCCGTGAAGTGATATCGTATCAATTCACCGATATGGTTTTTATTCACGGCTTTATTTCACAGATATCAACCCTAGATGTGTAATAAACACTATTATAGTACACTTCACTAATAGGCCTAATTTGTCTTGGTGCAATGTTTTCCCACTTCAGACCACGTCATTCTCTTGAGAAAAAGATTGTTTGGTTGTATCATGGTTTGTGTCTTCTTGTGTGCAACCGTTAAACAAAGAAATGATACTCTAGGGAATGACGTGGTCTGAAATGAGTAAGCCTTACACCACTCGAGACAGATTGAATTGGAATTGAATGCTTACGTTTTGTGGAAGAAAGATATATAATTTTGAGGCATATGTACAGTATAGATAATTATTCCCAGTTCTCTATTGTTTAGTCACTTTTAGAAAGGCCTGGAGGTCTGCATGTAGTATGTGTTGGATCAGTGTGGAAGAGCTGGGAACTCCTCAAAGAAGGTATTTATTCAAGACAGCTGAGTAATAAATTATGAGTAAATGCTGAAGAGAGTGATAGGGGATGATCATGTATACCATGCCTTGGAACAACTTTTGGTCTGATCTAAGTCAGGGCACTGCTAACTCACAGGTAGAACCTAAGATCTAAGTCACAGTACAGCCAACACACAGATCAAATTAGAATTGGAGTCGTTGGGCTTTGTGGAGGGAGGAAAACCGGAGAACCTGAAAAAATCCCAATAAGAAAGCAAGATATATTGAACTCTACTCACATGCAATGCCAAGAATAGGAATCAAACTGAATACCCAGAGGCTAGACAGATTACAATGCCTTGATGTTAAAGCAGATTTCCTACGAGTGTGAAAAGTTATGGTTCACAGAAAGGTTACGGCATGGCACAGACATGGCATCAAATGCCTTCATACACAGCATGGCACTGGTCATGGCAATGTGCAGCCTGTGTGTAAGTTTTTTCATAGTCATATGAATACTCTATGTATATTATTTTTGTCAGGATTCATTCAAGCAATAGAAGAAGGCAAGCCCAAGATCATCAAGTCTGTTAGTCTGTTTAACCTGACTCAAACCTGTGCTGTGGGCGCTGCAGCTCTTGGGGCAAAGAACACAACACATAGCTTGAAAATAGACTATGACAAGATGGTCTATAAATTCTTTCCTTGTCAATGTTAAAGTACCAATTTCATAATTTTAATGTACCACATAATATATATGCTGCTATCGGCACAGTCATATGTTCAACGGTAGTTTAGAAATGTTTTGAAACCCTGAATGCTGTCATGTATGTGTATGCATGCAAAATGCATTAATTTTGAATGATTTAGTAAATTTGCATAGATTTGAACACACTAAAATACAAAATAACTAAATACATCACTACCAATGCCTGTGTATACATATACGTTAGTATGCACACAAAATACAAATGCATTATCAAATGATTAATACCTGATAACCATCCTAAATAAGAAACATAATAATGATTATAGAAAATGCAAAATTAATAAGATTGTAAGCAGGGTTATAGTTTGTAACTTAGTAAAAGTACATATATTTTACATTTAATTTTTTGATGATTTTTGATAGGCAAAATAGCGATGATAAAATATTGAATTGCTTAATATGTATGTGTAATGTTTTGTTGCCTTCAAATTTTACTCACAGATCGAGTTGGGATTTAGCATGTTAGGTTTTGCAGAGGGAGGAAAACAAGAATACCTGGAGGAAAACCAGAGTACCCAGAGAAAAACCCTTGAATCAAGGGAGAGACCTAACAAACTCTATTCATGTGTGATGATGAAGCCAGGAATCGATCCTGAGATCCCAGAGGTGAGGTGTGAGTGCACAACCACCAAACTTTGAAACATTTTTAAACTAAGTTTTTTTTATTAAGATAGTTGAATGAAAAGATAAATTATTTTACACAAATCAGAGCTCATTGACAAGATGAAAAATGATGAAAGGAAGAAAACATCTTTGGTAATTATGATCTGTGCAGCACCAGCTTTCCTTACAAACGTCTGAGTTTACCAACCCAACATACAAACCCATTTTATTGTAAAATAGGAAAAGCAAAGTACATAATCTACCAAAGACGCATGTACATGTGGTGAATTGATTACCTAAAAAGACAAGCCCTTATATCCAACAAAGTGATTTTAAAATTTGAATGTTCGTAAACAAGAACGGATAATACAAGTTTAAGTGTTAATAGTTGCTGGCCAAACGTTGGCCAAATTCGTTTGTACAGTTATGAAAGTCGAACGGTCATTAAATGTGTGATAGTTTGGGGACAGTATCATGTAACTTTTTGCGCAATGACGAAGCAATACAAGTTGCACAAGTTACACAAGGTTGCTTAAAACCAGAAGTTCTCGCAAAGATGAAAGTAGCTGTAGTATAATACGCAATGATGTTACAATGCAAATTGCACAGCAAAGGTTGTACATTACCATTACATGTGCATCAGATTTTAATTGCTGCAACTTCCAGGAACTCTCGCAAAGAAGAAGTTTTGTCACGAGCAAGTGGTATTAAAATACGCAATTATGTCAAAATGCAACTTGCACAGTAAGGTTGCTTACATGTACATTACCACTCCATGTCACCCAGAAGCTCTCACAAAGACATTTTGTCTTGAGGAATATGGGGTTACTTACAATATTCGTTGTTCAACTCACAAAATATCGCACAACTTTTTTACTTGCACTGATGTGTCATACTACCACGTTGAATTGTATTTTGTTGCTGATCATTAATTGTGTCCATCTGATGACCTTTACTTGCCTTGTTCATCATCTTCTATAAAATCTTTAGCTTGTTCGATAGTGATTGCATCAATGTGGCTGACTTTGTTACGGAACTTAACTCCATAAAATTTATCAGCTGAATCCAAGAGTTCTGGGCGAAATGTTGTAGTAATGAATTGTGCTTTGTTTGCCAAGTGACGAATCATCTCTGAAAAGGAAAATCATTTTTGTTACATGAAAACATAAATGGTACTATTGCTTAATTGTAATATGGCAGCAATCAAGTAATTAAAAATCATGATAAAAAATGCTGATGTCACAAAGAGAAGAGTCTTATAAGGAGGCCTAAAACTTACCCGCAACAGCTTTCCTAAACTGAGGATCAAGTGCTTGATCGATCTCATCAAATAAATAAAATGGTGCTGGATCACACTTCTGTATGGCGAAGATGAGAGCAAGAGCGACCAGGGATTTCTGGCCACCTGATAACTGGTTCATTTCACGTGTCTCAGCTGATTTGCCGCTAAATGATACCTGTTAAGAAAGAGTGCAGGCTGGGTTATGATTGGGTGAAGTTGGCAATACATGCTAGTATCGCAATTTGGAGAGAGCCGCCAATAGAAACCCATATTGTTGGCTCAGAATTGCCAACAAAACTTATTGCGATTTTGGTTATAATGATTGTTTCTTGGACTGACAATGCAAAATCTGCCAAAAGTTAAACGTAAGACAAGTGCCTTATTTGTAAAAAAGTATTTTGATTGACAGCTCTCGAAATGCTAGTTTGCAAATGAGATATTAAACTTCATAGGTCACACTTATGGTTATAATAGCCAGTGGCTAACAAACTAATTATCAATCAATGATCAAATTGGAAAAGTTTAGGTGTATATAATACAGAGGGAGAAAACCAGAGACAGGCATAGGTTTCTATCAGGAGCCACACCAACCTTGATGGCTACACCAGTGAACTGGTCGACCAAAGGAACAGAACGCTGGGAAGATCCTTGGCTTTGACTCTGACTATCTTCATCATCCTAGAAAAGTAATGGAAAAAAGCAATCATACAGCTTGTTTGTATATTGAAATACATATCACATAGATTTGCTAATAATTACCACCACCCGTTGTGATCATCATCATCTGTGTCACAATCATCAGCACCCATCATTGTTAGCGACATTGTGTTATCAATACTATCCTCATTGTCATCATTATCCCAAAACATAATATTATCATGATCATCAGCATCATCATTACTTCTATCATCATGCAGCCATAAAATTCATCAACATCATCACCATCAATCTGCATCGTCACCATCAACCATGTCACCATCATCATGACTACTGTCAGTACTGTACCTGTGGTGCTTCTCCAGGATCTGTCTTCATTACTAAGGTTCCTTTGCCATGATGGACAAGTTTTTCAAATACCTCACTGAAATACTTAGAAACCTGGAGAAAAAAACCCAGTAAGGTGTTACTTATTTACCTCATTTTTCCTTCTAATTTTACAAGTATTATTGTATCAACATCCTGCATCATTTCATTTTCCTAATGCTAACTAGTGTATTACCTGTTTAAAAGTGAATAAAATAGCTTCATGTTTTCTTTGTTCCAGAACTTCCATCAAGTCAACAATAGCCTAACATTACAAGGTAAAGAAAAGAGTCAGTTACAAGGTAATGGTCAGCTGATATAGCATCATACATGTTTTACACACAGATAGAATTGGAATCTAACAGTTGGATTTTGCCCTGGGAGGCAAAGAGAAAACAGGAGAACTCTGAGAAAAACCCTTGAATTGAGGGAGACACCTAACAAACCCTACTCACATGAGATACTGAGTTAAGGAATCGAAAAGGAGACCCCAGAAGTGCCAGTGTACTACCCAGGGTTTTCTAATAAGTATTTGGATGAGGGGTAGGGGTTATTAATGCTATAAGCCTTTCCGGAATTGCAGAACGCGTTGCATCCTGGGCTATTTTAGGGGACGCTTTAATACTCATATGGCATATTTCTTGCTTGCTGATAGTGAAAAGTGATAGGAAATCATGATTGTCGTGTTAATTTTCAAATTTCTTTTATTTCTTTATGCAAAAAATGCCAACTGACCGATGAAGCATCCCTGAATACAGCCCCATAATGCAACCCATTTCTAAGATTTTGAAGAGGCTAATTCCTAGGTTCATTCTTTTTTAAAGATTTTTATTCAATTCACAATTATACCGAGTACAAATGTAAACTTATGAAAAAATTATATTAAGTAGATAAATGGATGGATGAATGGATTCATTTATCCATTCTTCTTTTTCTTACCTGGTAGCCATTATCCAGTTCGTCTTTTCTCTTCATTAGTTTTTCTTTTTGCTCAGAGAAGTTAACAAACTGATCCAGGGCTTTCTTGTTCACATGGCTGTACTTCTTCAGTTCTTCATTGCAGTGGTGGAGTTTTTTCCAAAGCTGTTAAAACAAGTACAACTTATGATATACAAAGATGAGAGAAGAATAGAAAAGGAAGAGGAAAAACAAGAGGGAAAGAAATAGGGGGATATAGAGAAAAAGGGGAAAGGAAGAGATATGAAAGATAATTAAAGACTAGAGAATGGAAGAGTAAAAGAGATGCAGAAAAATGGGGAGAAGAGGGATACGGTAGAGAGGAGAGAATGGAAGAGAAATAGTGGAAGAAAAGAAGAGAGAGAGTGAAAGGGATGAAAAGGAAAAGAGAGCAGGAAAAGATGACTCAGAAAAAGGGGAGGAAGAGAATGTGAAGGGACGCTTCAATATCTAACTTACCGTTTTAACGTTTGCCTTCTGGAACTTGTCGAAAGCATCAGCTGGTAATGAACCTAATTCCCGAATCTTTTTCATGCACTCGTCTTTCTGTAAAGCAGAACATAGATAGAACATGAATGAATGAAATTAAAATACATCATGTACCGATTTGCAGAGAGGAAAAAATGTTATAAGCAAGGGAGTGACCAGCACAGTGAACTATAATCAAACCTCTACGCAATGGCCATCGTTAAAGTATATGTATGAACACATTGGTAACTGGGATAACATTTCCTGGCCATTCGAAACAAACGAGTGCTAACCATTTAATCCCAAAAAGATTGAGCATGACAACTTACCTTTTTCATCAAAAGACTTCGTTTATTGGCAATCTTCTCTAATGCCTTGGCATCATCTTGTATTGCTTCGAGACGAGCACGCTCTACATTCTATAAAAAATAATCATTTTATTTCATCATTTTCCACCACGTAGGGACATATGCATCATTTAAAAGTTTGGTTGAAGAAATAGTTGCTGTGTATAACATCCCTCCATCTGGAGGAATGTTGTACGGCAGCAGATATATCCTTGTTTGAGAGGATAAAGAACAAAGCAGAAAAAGTTCCCATGCACAATCACTAAACTATCAGTTTTTGTAGGAGATCCCTTGCATGATGTTGCTTTCTTGAACTGTTTACCATGAGGCATATTTTATTGTGAAATCAAATTCATTTTCAAATCAAGTGGGGAAGCTCGGGTAGCGGTGAGAGCGATTGCCTCTCACCAATGCCAACTAGGTTTGAGTCATTGTTTGGAATAAGTAAAGGAAGCTGTACCTTCCATTCTTCTAGCTTGGACTGTGCTTTTCCTTTCTTCTCTCTGTGGTCATCAGATTCTGTCTCAAGTTCTACATGAAACATGATAAATATGGTATAATTATTAGATTAGATGATAGTGATGGCAATCAGGTAATCATAATCATGGGGAATGTGATCAAGATGATGACAATGATCATGGTGATGATGGTGGTGATGATCATGATGATGATCATGACGAAGAGGATGGTGAAGTTGATGGTGAAAACTGTAATTATTACAGTTTTGATGACAATAATGATGATGATGCCGATGATCATAATGCTGATGGTGAAGTTGACAGCAATGATGATGAGGATAATGATTCTGATGTGGGTGAAGTTGATGGTGATAACGGTGTTGGTGGTGATGATTTATGGTTTTGATGATTGATGCCAACAATACCTTTCATTCTTTCCCTTGCTTTCTTGATAGTTTTAGACACAGACCTCAGATCAGCTTGGTGTGTCTCCAGAATTTGGTTCTTATTTTCTAGTGAGATTTCCTCCATTGCTTGAGCAAGTTCATTTCTTCGTCGTATGAGATTGTTATTCAGCTGGTTTTCAAGTTCACTTTTACGTCCTTCCAACTAAAAACAACACTCAAGATTAATGTCATAGAACTGTGTACTTTTACTGGTTTAAGAGTTAAGGTGTTGGTACAACTCCTCAAGCAACTTGTCTTGTAAAAACTCAAGTTGGTGCAAGTTGTAGAAGCTTTTGGTGATCATAATGCCTGATCCAAACCAAAATGGGATTGACAAGGAACTGTGACAGTCATGTCACTTCGATGTCATATTCATGTCATAGGAAAGTCGTGGTCATGTCACAGTCATTGCATGGAACTGTCATGATCATGTCATAGAACTGTCATGTCACTGTGATGGCACAGAACCGTCACATGACTGCATGTCCTTACCATGAATTTTTCACAGTCATTCAAAATCTCCCCTATGTAAAATGCTTACCTCTGTTCCTCTGCCAACAGCAACTCGTAGTCTTTCTTGCAATTCATTGATTTCGTGATTTAGTCTGTCAACCTTGAGGTAAAACAGAAAAAAATATTGGTTTTAAAATCATTTACACAACACAGCTCTTGCTTTTTGATTAGGAACCAATTATTGACGACTGACTGATTGACGACTGACAACTGATTGATGACTGACGATAGTCTGAATGACCTAGCTGATTGATACAATCTGTTTACCTCATTTTGATCTTGTGTTGTTAGTTGTGACAGCAGTTCAGTACCCAGTTCATCGTTCCAAGACTGTAATGAGTTCTTCATTGCAGTCAGATCAGTCTGTATACTTGTCAGCTTGTTTTCCTATAAAAACAAAAACACAATCATTTGTGTCCAAAATAACAGTTACTCTAATATGACATTGTATTTTCCAAAAGAAATTAAAAAATGTGCTTGCTGTGCAGTGTGAAGTTATAAAGCACTTGGGACCTTACTCGCCATTAGAGTCTCCTGTAGCTCAGCGGCAGAGCGTCCGACTAGTATACAGAGGGTCGTGGGTTCGATTCCCACTGGGGCTCAGAATTTTTTTCTGAGCAAATTTCACAGTATAGTACGATCATATACACATTTTATTCCAAGATAGTATGCATACCATGTTTATCGTAAAGCACTTGGGTATTGACAGAACACTCAAGAAGTGTAGAGAATCACTCCGCTACATGTCATGCTTCTCCTAACACTTCTTTCGTGTTCTGCCAACCCCCACATGCTTTGTAACTGCACACAGGAATGAGTGTGCATTTTCTATTTCTTCACTTTTCATTGTTCCAGTAGGTTTTAAATCAAGGGGTCATTGCGCTGTCTCCCCACATGCATCTGCATCTTGGAGACAAACAGTGTTCCCAAATTGTGTATCCTTTTCAATAAAAGACACTGGACACACATTTGTGTTTTAATGTAACCACGATGTAGTCGATATATACCTTAGAGTGTAGTGTTTGCTGTATGGTCTCTTTATTCTGGTTGAGTGCTCGTACATCTAGCTTCTGCTTATCATATGTCTCTCTGTAATCCAACAATAGCATTATTAGGCAGAGTAAGGTGAGATAATAACCCATACAGGGACCATGGAGAGTCAAGACTCAATGCCCATATTTAGTCTCCCCCCCCCCCCCCCAAAGTTGAAACAAGTCAGGGCCGTAGAGCGTAGACTCGTGTGCGTGGGGGGAGGGGGTGCTAATCTGGGGTCCATGGGAAAGTCCCCACCCCCTTCTGAACATTTTGCATTTTGGAAATTGAGGCTCTCAGAAATGCTATTTCCAGTGTTTTGAGGTGCAATTGCAACATATTTATTGAATTAAAGTCATGTCAAAAAGCTTTAGGCAACTCATAAGAGAAAATCAATTTGATTAAAAACGTTAAGGGGCTAAGCCCCATGCTCCCTTCTTCCTCGGTTCCTGCAAGTGCATGATGCCAAATTAGCTTTGACTTGACCTCTTGTTGTAATAAACACCTTAGCCACATATTTTACCTTAATTGTACTTGTTTTGTTTCTGCTTTTTGTAATTTCCCAAGAGTTGCTGTAATCTCACTGTCAATGTCTAACAATAAAAAGTATTATTATTCAACATTTAACAGCAAGATAAAGCAGACCTTTATATTAACTGCTAGTTGGGATAAAACATACTACATATTGGCTGTAGTTGTTTCATAAGTTTTGTATCACAGTTCTGCTACTGCGCGGTAATTCAGAGCTGACAATACAGGTTTATATTGATGGCTTTCTCCCAATCAAACTTATAGATAGGAAGATAGAAACTAGTTATTAGGAGAATCTCAATTTTAAATGCAATGATAGTGCCATGTGCCATGACTTTTCATGGTGGTTAGACTAAAATCTGCTCCAACTATAAAAACCTTCAAGACCTTCAAATTATGTTATTAGAGAAATGCTCAATACTAATTGTCCAACCATACCTTCAAGCTGTGCTTTAATAGTGTGAACCTTGGCTTCTTCCTCCTCCACCTTTCTACCATTTGCCCATATTGTTCTTTGTAGATCCAGTCTTGACTTACGAGTATCGTAGTACCCTCCTGTCAGTGCACCACGCCTGCTCACTTGATCACCTATCAACACATACAAACATGAATTATAAAATAATCAGAAACTAAGAAACTATTTGATTTGCTAATAATAAAAAATCTATTAACTTTGATTGTTATATCACAGCGTGGAACAATCACACAGAACACTAAGTTCCATACTAGATGAAAGCCCAAAGATCAAATTAAGATTTAGAAGCTGATTTTTGTGGAGTGAGTAAAACCGGAGGACCCAGAGAAAAACCCTAGAAGCACAGGAGAGAACCAACAAACAATTCTACTCACAAATAACAACAAGCCCGACAGGACTCGAACCAGAGTTGCATAGTTGAGAGGAGAGCGATCAAACCACTACAGCACCCCTGCTCCCCATAATAATGGTATCACTATACTGTTCTGGCATGAGTAGGCTATGTGAAGCCTGATTAAGTTATCCACTGGAAAGTGCTTTCCAGTGAATAGTTATCTAAAGGATAAAATCCAGTGGAGAAAGATTTTAATTATAATTCAAAAAAAGATCTTCCTATACCTTCAAGGGTAATGCAGTCCAGGTTTTCACTCTTAGCATACTGCGCAGCTACATCAAGGTCCCTACAGATCAATGTCTTGCCAAAGGCTAACTCCATAGCTGGTTTGAGAGCTTCATTATAATTTAGTTTATTGATCATCGGCAGCACATCCTGGAATTAAAAATCATATTTTTAGATATGAATAGTTAATAAGTTGTTGTTAATGCTGTTGCTGCTGCTTTTGTTACTGCTGTTGTTGCTGCTGCTGTTGTTGCTGCTGTTGTTGCTGATGATGGTGTTGTTGCTGATGATGGTGTTGTTGCTCCTGTTGTTGCTGCTGTTGTAGCTATGGTTTAGACTAGGTTGAGATTCTATTACAAAATTTCAACATAAAAAGAAATAATCACTGTTATGGAGCACCAACTTACATCAGATTTGGGGAAGTTAGTAGGTCTAAACTTTAGCTTGTTTAGCGGCATAAACGTCACTTCTCCTGGCATCTTTTGCCGATTCATGGTGGATAGAATCTGGGCTGCTGTCTTGTCATTGTCAACAATGATATGAAACAATCTATAATGTAGATCAAAGTATTGGTTGATATTGGTAGGTATTATAAATTATACAAGGCCTTTACAGCAAAGGTTGAACACGGTTGACTCCAAGATAAGTGATTTTTGACAAAGAAAAACAAGAAAACCCAGAGAAAACTCCTTGAAACACAAAATACAGATAAGTAACTCTAGAAACGTATAACAACAGGTCCAAGTATTGAAAAATACTAGTATTCAAGTAACCAGCTCTAGTTATGACTATGATTTTGAAAACCTGTTTGTATTGCCACTTATTAGAGCCCATTGTTGTTAGTGACCAGCTCTAGTTACGACCTCAAATTTTGATACCCAGTTTGTATTGGCGCTTATGAGCCCATTCTTGTTAGGGACGAGTGCTAGTTATAACCACAATTTTGAAACCCCATTTGCATTTCTGCTAATGAGAGTCCATTCTTGTTAGCGACCAGCTCTAGTCACGACCACTTTTTCAATTTCCCAAGGTGGTCGCTTACAAGAGCTTCGACTGTAGCCATGTTAAATCTAACTTACTTGTTTCCCGCAGTCACTTCAACAGCCGTGAAGTACTTCTCTTCAACAGTGAAGTTCTCTATCAGAGGACCATAAACACCCTCGAGGTTTTTTTCCTGCATGATTCTCTTGACAGTCTCAATACCATTACTGATACCCTGAAACATAAATATCAAAAAGATTGAAATTCTAACCCCAATATATTTATCTTTTTTTTAATATGGATACAATTCGAACAAAGAATCTTAATACTCAAGGGAATGAAAGAGTCTAAAATGATAGAAAAGAATACCATACAGTAGTGTGCTTACCCTACTTGCTGTGGATTTAAGGTTCCGTTCAGCTTTAGACAGCTCTTCTCTTGCTGTGCTGATGGTTTGTTCTAACGCAGCCTCCTGTCTCCATAATTCCCTAGAATAGGTATTTGGGAACATGCATTTATGATTTTTTTATATTATATATACCATCCTACTTGATATATCAGTGCTTGATACGTCTTTCCTAATGAAAAGTAAAGCCTGGTGATGCCAGTGATGCAAGCCAAAGCAAGCACAAGCACAAGCCCAAGCCAATGAAAAAAAAACAAATTTTCCCTTCTCTTGCGCTTACACATTGGTTCTGCTTGCTTTGCTTGTGAGGACCAGGCTTAAACGACACTACAGCTTTAAGTTGACTAACTCACTTTCTATTGTTGGTTAATTCATCTCTTGATCTTTTCACTTCCGCGTATTCTCTGTTGTTCTGTTCAATACTGCTCTTTCTCTGTTCAAGATCCTCAGTCCTTTCCTAGATGCAAATGAACATAGTATGTCCATTAGCTGTAGTATAATAAACAATTCCTTCCATCCCTCTACTTCATTATCAATACTCAATGCTCTATGGTATAGACCTCTTTCAACGTGACTTCAAAGTAGCTCAATTTGGAAGACAAAACAAAAGAATTTCAATCTCCTGAGAATTGGAACCTATTGTTTTCTCCTCCAAATTGAGCTGCATTCCGACGTGCTGCAAGGGGTCTATAGACCATTCAAATTCATACAATACTTCTGTGTTACTTGATTACAGACTCGTTTACTCAGGGATAACCTCATTTCAGGGTCAGAATATTCACAAATACCAACGATAAAGTAAAGAATGCACAACTTCAACACAAACATTTTGAAATTCCATGGAGCTTCACTGGAACACATGAATATTCAATAGAAAATTGAGGCTAACCCTGAGCAACAGAGAACTTGAAGCTAGAGTAGAGTGTATCGTACCCTGATGTCATTCTCAAGCCTTCGTAGTTTTGAACTCTGATCTTCAATATCAGCCTGCAATGCTTGAATCTAATCATATAAAAATATACCTTTGTTAGTTAAGGAACAAAACCTGTTCATGTCTCTGTATCAAGATATAAACACACTGGTAGCTGTAAGGCACAAAAGAAGAAAGCTTAGGGACACGAGGCATAGCCGAGAACCAAGGATATTATATTGTATTATTATTAATACCTGTGATCCTTTCTTGGATATAGCATTATTTAGTGACTTCATCTCCTTTTTTATCCATTTATCTCTTTCTTCTTTGGAGGAAAACTGGTTTTTCCTGCCTTGTTTGGCATAGAGTTCTGTTCTTCTTCTCTCACATGCTTGCATTCTAAACAAGTCACACAAACATTGTCAGTGATACTCAATACCTAATGAAAACCATTCATGGGATTAATGGATAGATGGGATTGATGGATTGGATGGGATTGATAAATAGGATGGGATAGGATGGGATGGATGGATGGGATTGATAAATAGGATGGGATAGGATGGGATGGATGGATGGGATTGATGAATAGGATTGGATGGATGGATGGATGGGATTAATAGATGGGATGCTATCAATGGATGGGATGGGATCAGATTGATGGATAGGATAGGATGGGATGGGATTAATGGATAGGATGGATGGGATTAATGGATGGGATGAAAAGATGCATGGGATGGGATTGTTGGATGTATTGACAGATGGATTCAAGACAGACACCAAAGCAAAAACAAAGTCATTTTCCACACCCTACTGACGATAAATCAACCAACAATATCCATGGATACAGCTTAGTGACAATCTTTAGCAGGTATTTTACCTGTTGGTGCATGTTTCTTCTTCTGTTTTGTACTGATTAAAGCTCGGCAGTAGGTTATCCAATTCTTGTTGTTGTTGAGCAATAGTGACCTGTAGTTTTTCTAGTTCCAGTTTATATTGTTCCTGTAAAGATATTAACCACAGACAAAAGTTACAAATATGTAGTGCAGTGTTATTGCCATAATTTTTTCCCCATTCCTATTTGTGCATTTGGTAATGTTTTTAAAGGGGGACTAGTACGAAAATCGCTCAAAATTTAATTCGGCTGAAACTTTCTTGGAATGATCTTTAAGGCTCTAATAAACACTAGATCATTTTTTTTCTTGATATTCCGAAGGGAAGTATTATATTTTTACGAATCTTTAACGGAGTCAGTGACGTCATTTACTCAACACTAAACACCGCTCCATACATTTCTTTGTAAATAACTTCTTGATTTATTTTATTTCTATAAAGCCCAAAGGTCGGCTGAAAGACTTCACTGACGTTTATTGTGATTACAATTGATTTTTAAGTCTCTTTTTTTCAGTATTGAGTATGGAACGAGCGAATATTTTGATCACAAAATACAGGGAAATGTATAGAGCGATGTATGGTGTTGAGTAAATGACGTCACTGACTTCTTTAAAAATTCGTAAAAATATAATACTTCCCTTCGGAATATCAAGAAAAAACTTTAACCAGTGTTTATTAGACCCTTAGAGATTATTCTAGGAAAGTTTCAGCCGAATTAAATTTTGAACGATTTTCGTACTAGTCCCCCTTTAATAATAATGAGAATTAATAGTGGAATCCACAGAGTGGTTCTTCCTCCACTGCATTCTAATTGGAATTTAGAAGTTGATTTTTGTGGAGGGAGGAAAAACCAGAGATCCCGGTAAAACCCTTGAAGCACAGGAGAGAACCAACCAGCAACACTACTCACATATGACACCGAGCACTGCAGGACTTGAACCTGGGTTGCCCTGGTAAGAGGTGACCACTCTCACCACTATGCCACACAGATGGTCTGACCTAAGTCTTTGGGCTGATTTAGGTTATGGCATAGCTAACTCACAGATTCAATTAGAATTTTGTGAATTTATCCATTACATCTATATATCACACTCATTAACAAACCTTAGTGGTAGCGTCGTCAGAAGCCATGTTTTCCAGATCTTTGATGTCCAGTTCGAGCTTTGTTCTCTGTTTGATATGTTCTTGACACTCTTCTTCCAACTGGTGTTTTTCTGTGTTGATAACAGTCTCTCGCTCACTCATTTCTTTCAGCAATAGAGAATATTTCTGCGAACAATAAAAAATTATCCCTTATTAAAGAATTTTTGTGGATTGTGTTAATTAACACTTTTATACTTTAGCAGGGTTTGACGAGAATTGGAACTTGTTTTGTCAAATATTTGCCTTACCAGTCATCTTGACCAGTAATGTTAAGCCAAAAAAGTGGTATGACCAGGCTAAAACTAATCTGGCTGGTCATCATGACCAGCAACTGATTGGCCGGTATTTCAAGCCCTGCTTTAGGGGAAATATATTTTGATAGAGCCAAACCTTGTTTGACTTGATTACAAGAGAAAGAAAAATCCCAAACTCAGCTGCAATGTTATTGATTGACTGATGTGCAAAAACATTGATTTTGGTTGCCATGGTGCCTGCATAAGACCATAATTATTCTTTCTTTTCATGTGGCAACCATCTTTAATTCAAAGAGAGGTGAACCATACATGACTCAGAATTCAAGATGGCCATCACACGAGAAGAGAGCATTGCCCTTATTCACCATTTTCCATACATTGGTTCATTGGTCACAGACACTGCATTCAATCAAGGCTGCAAGGTAATTTCAAAGGATTATTCAAATTTGAACCTTGCATCCTTGACCGAATGCTTTGTGTTTGACCAGTGAACTGATGAAAGTGGTGTGCATCATGTCAGATCACTGTTGATGCAGATTAACTTACTTCTATTTTTTCACTAGCTTTTGTTGCTTCTTTCTGTAGATTTCCAGCTCTCTCTGATCCATCTTGCCTCCCTTTTTCCAACTAAACAAAACAAATGCAGAGTGATTACAGTTATTACTGATTGGGCTACCTTTGGTAGAGAATCTTAGCCAAGACTCCCTCTTGACACCAAAGCCCTGTAATTCTTATTGCTCTTATTGGTAGCCAGATTTTTGGCTAGCATGCTAAGCATGTGAAAAGGTTTCCCAGATTCTCTGGCATTTTATTGTGCTGTGCTTACCTCTTCTAGTTTTTCTCTTGTATCTCTCAGTTCTTTGTCATGTATTGTGTATTCCAAGCACCTAAAGGGAACAAAAAATATTGATTTAGGTTACAGAAAAGTGTTTGTCCTAAGGGACCTGGCTAAAAACCATTCCTGAGTTCCTGTAGCTCAGTGGGCAAGAGCATCGGCTAGCAACTTGAAGGGGTTTTTTTCCCAAGAAATATTTGCTTGAAGAAACAAAATCACAACTTCTAATATAGTAATATGCAATAAAAACATGTCATTTTTTTTTTGATTTGTCAGGATTTAGAGTGGTAAAATTGTAATGTATTGGTAGTTGTAATGCATTGGTATAGTTTCTTACTGTAGACATAGCTACAGCCTGTACATGTCGTGATTAATACCCCACTTTCGATATTCTAGTTGATTGATCACGCACAAAGCGATTCAAAATGAGGCTCTGGGGAAACCTCGTCTTGAATTGCTTTGTGCGTGATCACTCAACTAGAATATCGAAAGTGGGCTATTGAAGACAATAGGAAGTCATTTTAATGTCACGGCATGTCATACTTTGTATTTCAATTAACCGCTCTATTACAAGCATGGGATGTATGTTTGCTGTACCTTCTCTCTTTATCCCATTTTTGATATGCTTTGAGCTCCTCTTTTTCTTCCTCTAGGGTCTGTAGTCTTTCCTCGATATATTTTAGTAACTCTTCTATCTTTTCTTTTTTGTTTTCTGAGGGAGAAAATAAATGACTCACCATCAATAACATGATTAGCATGTGCACTACTACTATGATAGATGATAGATATTTAATAAATAATAATGCCGTCCTTAATTCCCATAATAGCAAAAAAATTTTATCGAACCCTGAAACAACCTCTTGGCTAGTCTGAATCAAGGCACAGCTAACTCACAGACTGAATAAAAATTTAGCATATTGTGGTTCAATGGTGTAGGGAGGAAACCAGAGAACCAGGAGAAAACTCTCGAATCAAGTAAGAAATCCAACCAGCTCTATTGGTAATGGGCTTTAATTACACGGCAGCCAAGTTTACTCCCAAGAAAGCAAACACTTTTGTTTGGAACATTCTGAAATACCTCAAAGCGAGAACAAGGGTACACAAGGGATTGGCGGTTGTGTGATTAAAGAGAATAAGATAGGTCTTACCTGAATCTTTGAGTATAAGTTTACTTTCTTCCTTTCTTTCATCATACACTCTAGTCCCTGCCACTTCTCGTAGTAACTTGAGCCTTTCATTGTCCTTAGCAACTGCTAACTGGTTAATCTGATGGGATGAACACAACATGATTCAATAAAGTGGTTTCAACTCATCTGGAAAAATAAAATTAGATGATTTTCCCCTGACATTTTCTTGACCAAAAGCATTTTTCACTGACCACCAAAAATCTGAACATTTTTCCTGCAATGTAATTTTCTTTCTTGGCCCATAGCACTAGATGCTTTGTTGTTTACAAGCATTTGTCATTCACGTGCCAACCAGCAATTGATTGGCTTATAAAATAAAGCAACTTGTGGAGAGATTTTGTTGAAATATGGTTGACATATTAACATCACAATGCTACTGTTAATGTTTGTAAACACCAACTAGCACAATAGGAAATGGGGTTTTGACTGGGAAGGGGGAAAACTATTTTCCCTTGGATATAGGATTCACTTACCCTTCCTTGTTTGACAATATAGTATGGATTACTGCGAGAAAAACCAGCACTCTCTAGTAGGTTCATCACATCAGTTTTCGTCACTACTTTTTTGTCCAGGAAATATTGGTCTTTTTTGGCCCCAATGACACGTCTCAAGGACACTTCCTCCTTTTCAATCTAAAGGAACATCAAGAAAACATAATATTATAAGCTATTGGTACAACAATACAATCAATTCTATAGAACCCTGGAACGATCTAAATGATCTAAGTCAGGGCATGGGTAACTCACAGATTGAACCCTGAAACAACCTCTGGGCTGATCAAAGTCAGGGCACGGCCAACTTAAAAATCAAATTGGAATTTGGCGTGTTGGGTTTTACGAAGGGCAAAATTGGATTTGTAAGGGTTAATAATGCTTAGTGCCAATCTGTTATTGTGCAAAGACTGAAACCTTCAAGTCAATACTTACCGGGAGCCTATTATCACTGTTATCAAATATGATTTCAACATATGCAGACACAACTCTTGGTCCAGTCCCTTCCTGGAAAATAAAAGAGATTTGGTAAATAATAATCCCTAATATCATGTATTTATTACAATCGCAACATCCTTTATACCAATTTTTATGATTACATAACTACTAGCTATAATTTGAGTCATCTGAGTTTTTGGCTTCTTTCAATCAAATTTTCAACAGTCTTCGTTAGTAATTTTTTTTGATTGACAGCAATCCAAAATACCATACATCTTGGGCTGAGTTGGTTGCATAATTATGACAATAGGTGTAACTTACATGCAACAAAGCTTGCCGTTCTTCTTGCCTGAGGTTACTAAACTCATCAGCACTGAGTACAAACTGGATCGCTGAAAGAAAAAGATGAATCATCTCAAAAATGAAAGTCACAAAAAATTAGTGTATTTTTATCCTTCTGTAACCAAGGCAAATATATACACTGGATATTTTTTTTTTTTGACCTTAAAATCCACAATGGTCTGAGTTGTAATCTTTTGAATGACAGAACCCAAATATCCAGACTTATGAAAGATGTTGAGGCTGCAGAAGCATTAAAACCAGTATCAAAATAATTTTCTTTTAATTCCAAAAATAATAATAAGTTGTCAGTTACATTGCTGTCATATAAGATCAAATAACTTTCTAATTACTTACCAAAGAAAAAGTTACTTTTTCCAGATCCATTTCGACCCACTAAGAACATGAATATAGAGAATAAAACAATGATTAGGGCTGGTAATAATAATATTCAATAGATATTCATCTATAATTGGATAATAATAATAATAATAAATTTAATACTTATATAGCGCTTTATACATTTGGATATGATCTAATGCACTTTACAATACAATATAATAATAAGAACGTATGGAATTTAAAATAATATGGCTCTTGCGATTCAATACAAATTAATGATATGCAGTCTAAAATGAATAAATATAATAATATAATAAAATAGTATGAATAAAATTAATAAAAATGCAAAATTCTAAATCATTCAATAAAATCTAAGCAATTTTGAATAAAATCTATAAAAAACGTAAATTATGTCAATGATCAATAGGACTATATCGATATACTAGGCCTAGCCTCAGTTCAGACGTCGAACCTCAAATGCCCCGAATCAAATGTAAACGAGAAAAAATAGGATTTGCTCATCTGCACCAGATCCGGGACACGTGATTCCCGACATCGAAACTGAAACCAAGCCATAATGGCCAGAGCATGCATGTTACTACAGATTTCACCTAAGTGTGGCACATGCTAAAATAATCGTCTGCGTATTTGTGTGCCTGACATGTGCGACTCGGCCGACAAACATCAATGTTTTAGTCTGCATTCCTTTCTTCAAGGGTCAGCATTCTTTTGATAATTTTCTTTTCTACAAGTCATCAAATGGATGCTGACCCTTGGCGAAAGGAATGCAGACTAAAACCTTGATGTTTGTCGGTGGAGTTGCATACGTCTGACACACAAATATGCAGACCATTTTTTTAGCATGCCACACTTTGGTGAAATCCGTAGTAATATTCTAAAGTATTGCATGTATTATTATTATCATATGAGATCTGTCAATACATACCTATAACATTGTGCTTGGCACTAAATGGTTCTATGATGGTCTGGTCTCGGTAACTTCTGAAACCTTGGATAATCACCTGGATTGAAATCAATAATTATAACATACACCTTACAAACATTTTACAGCACTTCAAATTTACAGCATGATAGGCAAGAGTATGAACACATTTAATATATTTGCATACTTTTATGCACTGGCTTTTGTACTTTAAACTAACACATTTCAATGCAATTAAGCTGGCTGGTTTTACCAAATAAGGCACGTAAAAGCCAGTTTGACAGCAAAAAAACTTGTGCATAGAAGTACATGTATGTAAATACATTAGATGTGAACATACTTTTGTGATCATATAAATTAGCCTTATATGGTGTTGATCAAAGCAGACCTGGAATAGGGAACAAGGTGCATTGTGGTCTAGCTTGGGTACAAACATCTTTTGTTCATCATGCCTTATATGGTGTTGATCAAAGCTAGACCTGGGATAGGGAACAAGGTGCATTGTGGTCTAGCTTGGGGACAAACATCTTTTGTTCATCATGCCTTATATGGTGTTGATCAAAGCTAGACCTGGGATAGGGAACAAGGTGCATTGTGGTCTAGCTTGGGGACAAACATCTTTTGTTCATCATGCCTTATATGGTGTTGATCAAAGCTAGACCTGGGATAGGGAACAAGGTGCATTGTGGTCTAGCTTGGGGACAAACATCTTTTGTTCATCATGCCTTATATGGTGTTGATCAAAGCTAGACCTGGGATAGGGAACAAGGTGCATTGTGGTCTAGCTTGGGGACAAACATCTTTTGTTCATCATGCCTTATATGGTGTTGATCAAAGCTAGACCTGGGATAGGGAACATGGTGCATTCTGGTGTAGCTTGGGGACAAACATCTTTTGTTCATCATGCCATATATGGTGTTGATCAAAGCTAGACCTGGGATCGGGAACAAGGTGCATTGTGGTCTAGCTTGGGTACAAACATCTTTTGTTCATCAAGCCTTATATGTTTTTTGTACTGAGGCTAGACCACAAAGCATCCCATTTCAAACTCCAAAAAGGTCTTTGAAAGTGCTCATAGGTCTTTGAACTATTTGTCATGGGGGGGGGGGGGGGGGATGGCTATAAATTAAAACCGATGCCATATAGTTATATATTTTGATGAAAGACTTAAGAAAATGCCATAAAAGAATATTCGTATTTGAACATATATAACAGCCAAAGAAGATTATAAGAAGATTATAGGAGCTAACAAAAGACACACTTTCATTCAAGTGCTAACTTCCTCATCCAAATTTAAACTTTCTCAAATAATGACAGCATTAGAAGATGAATGTACTCTAAACTGGAGAGTCATTTGTGAATGAAAAACTCAAAATAAACGTTGCTTATAATGAAATTATCCCTTGAGGATGCCTTGTAATGATATTTTAAATGTTCCTGAGGATCAAATTCGATTTTTTTGGAAAGTTTTGAAAGGATTTTAAGAAAAGATGCCTGGAACTTATTTTGTGAAAGCTACAAAGAGAATCTCAAAAGAATGATAATTAACTGATATTTGAGAAAGAAATGTCGCCAAAATTCAAATTATTGGGATAATTTCAATGCATTTTAATTCAAGGAATAACAATTTAAGGAAAATATTACATATTGTAGTGAAAATAAAACAACAATTAGCCACTTCGAGTTCTTCAATCACAGCAAAAGTCAACCAACTTTGCATGTAAAAAACTCCTCAAAAATTATGTAAAATATACTTAAAATATCTCAAATCGCTTACCTGTTTTATATACATTGTTCTGGGTATGATTTGGGTTTATTTTGAAGTGTAAAAATGGTAAAAAAAGATGTTTAAAGTGAAGAAGGTTTCTTTTGCTTGTCGACTCATCTCATGGACTCCTTTGGTGTTTTTGGCGGGAGAGATTCGTCTTCCCTGTGATTGGTCGAAACGCAACACAGGGAGCCCATCAATCATTATTGTAAAAATCCAACTTCAATTTTTATTTTTATTTAAGAAATATTGTTTTTAAATGGCCAAAATTTTATTTAATATTCCTATTAGTACACCGCTTATTCACATACGAATTTTCAGCTAATTTTGTTGAATTTTGGTTGATTTATTCTATTTTGCATTTACATACATATAGGGCTTTTCTTTTAAAAAATATTTTTGGAAAGCATAAAAAAATTGTTCTCAAAAATGACTTAAAGGTTATTACAATTTATTCTTGTATTTTTGAGAAATTTTTGAACATTATAAGTAAAGAAAGTGTTAGTTAAGATTGGGTTGCCTGTGGTGCTCGCCCCAATCCTTCGGACATCAACAACAGGCGATCGTTAGATTTCACTCCAGCTTGTCTACAACTGAAAAATAGTAAGATTTAATTTCCATTTTTTCTTTTCGTATTCACAAATGATCAAGTAAATGAACCTCCAATTCGACTCCTGAGTCTTCCAAGACCTCTACTAGTAAGATCACAAATCCTGGTAAGTCACAAATTCTGTGTAAAATTAGCGTTTCTTGAATACAAACATGGCAGAGTGGATTGTGTTTGTCAATTGATTGACTGATTTTTGGGGAAATAATTTGTAAAATATGATATTTTTCAACTAATTTGCGTCCCTGATCTCTTCAAAAACGATGTTTTCTGTTAATGAGTAGGGTTAAGTTGAGTTTAAGTTGTACATAATAGGGTTTTTCAAGAGAACAAACGTGCGATCATAAGACAAAGAAACGAGAAAATCCGTACTATACGTGTACCAGTCATCTACAACATCCACTTGCCATCTTTCCTTTGACTACGACTTCTACACCATAAAAACAGCCCAAATTAAATCAAAAACACCCTACCCTATCTTATCTTGCCTTCGAGTAAATACAATCCCAGCTATATTTGAAGAAATGTTTATTTTTAACTTGGAAATGAAGATAATTTTGGGCGCGAATTTAAAGATCTGAAATCTACAAACCTCAAAGATCAAGCGTTGATTGTAGTTTCTTGTCAGTCTTTGAGCTGCGACGTTATAATTCGATTTTTTGGGTTGTATTTTGATATCAATTTTTTTTCCGAATATTTAGGATACTTGCATAATTCTTTAATATTTACATAGTTACATAAATTTAATAAATGTGTTCTGAAAATCTCACTGACATGGGAATGGTAATAGACTTCCTACAGAGTGTGAAATAAACTTATAAACTTCAAACTTATTTTATTTTTTAAGTAATAATTATACCAAAATCCCTAAAACCAAAGCTGATACACTAAACATAAGTGAAATTATATCACAAAGTGTAAGCTTTTTTATTGCATTATATTTTAGTGTCATTTAGGGCTTCAATATTACTTTCTTTATCTTAAGGAACAGGACGTTGTGAGACTCAGATGATGACCTAATCTTTTTGTAATTTTTGTTTCAACGGCAGAACAATAACATTTTCAAGATTGACACTAAATATAGAGTTCAGATCCACTTTAAATTCTAACCTAAAATAGTGTGAACTAGTAAATAAATAATCTTCTGGACAATTTGACAACAGGCTGATAAATATGGGTTGGCTATTTAATAGAAATTCTACTGTAGATTGCATTTAATTTAATTTATATCTTTGTTATTATATGTTATTGATATTTATTTACTTCGTAATATCAGGAGAGTCATTGCCGAGTGTCCTTAGCCAGATGCTAAAATGTTTATGTATACGACATACTCTATACTAACTACCACTATGATTTTGTTCTAAGCACACAACTCTCAACTCACATGTTGATTTTATGGAGGGATGAAAACTGCAAACCTGAATAAAAACCTTGTGAAAAGGAAAAGAAAAACACATCAAAAAAGTTAATATTGTTATTGGATTTATAGGTGATTGGTTTTGAAAAGCACATGCTGTGTTGTCAATGGCATCATCGGCAACTATTGCACCTGAGCATAACCAGTGGTCACCGTCTGATGCTGTGGCACAAGGGATTGCACAGGTACAGTACTGTACAATATAATATATGTGCTTAAGCGATATCAAACATGCATACAGGTCTCTGTACTGTGTCATAAACATGCTAGGAGCTGTAGAGCACAAGAGAAGGAAGCTTAGGAACACAGGGCATATCAGGTTTCACTTGCCTTTAATGAAGTGCTTAGGATGTTAATAGTACTGTATCACAGTACAGAACAGAGTCATGAACACACATTTTAGGCAACTCACATGTTGATTTTTATGGAGGGAGGAAAACCAGAGAACCTGGAGAAAAACCCTCGTGGCAAGGGAGAGAACAACACATCAAACAAACTCAACTCACATGTTGATTTTTATGGAGGGAGGAAAACCAGAGAACCTGGAGAAAAACCCTCGTGGCAAGGGAGAGAACAACACATCAAACAAACCCAACTCACATTGCATTTCATTTGAGCATTAAACCAGTAACCTCAGGCTTGAACTACACTTTGGTGAGAGACAGCAACAACACCGTAGCAGCACATGCCACCTATTGTTTTTATAATTTATAACATAATATCTATTAAGGAATATTCAAGTCAATGGCATATACTAGAACAACTGAAGTCAAGTGTAGCTGTTGTAGATCCCTTGGCTGATACAAGTAAAAGTTCAAGGGAATCTGTTGGTCCAAGAAACAATTCTGATCAAGAAAGTACTGCTAAAAATGGTGATGCTGAGACAGATGAAACCAAGGTTAGACTCAGCAGAATTTAACTCTATGTCAACAAAACACATTACATTTAAGCAAAGCCTATTTAGAGTGCTTGCACTAAACCCGTATACATTCTAATTCAGTCTAAATAGCTTTAATTAAGCAATAGAAAAGGCTTTTTGTGCTATTTAGTTCTTTTTACTTCATAGTTACTAATTTATTATGGTTAACAGTTTTAGTGCAAGTACTGCAAATGATCTTTAATTTATGTTATTCTTTTTTAGTCAATGGAGTAACTTACTTACTAGGAGTGTTTTATTTATTTTTTAATGTCAGTATTAATAACATTTTATGTTGATATGAAAAAGTTCATGATTTTGAAAAAGTAATCAGCTCTTTTCTTGCAGATTTATATTATTATTTATTTTCTTGTTTTGATTCATCAGTTTGTAAAACAATTAATATTCTAAATCCCAGTTACGTTGGCATCCTACTTGCAGCTTCTTAAATGCCTTTAAAGCTCCTAGAATTTGAAATCCTGTTTCAAGAGCACTTGAAAAGTCCTTGAAGTAATAATTGACCAATAATATTTCTTGATTAATCTTGAAAATTACAATATATAGAAGTAGTTTGTTGTGGTTTGGCTGTCCAGCACTTGAACATATTAATTTTGATAAGGCACTAGTGTACAGTAAAACATCACTAATTTGAAGCTTTGTATGATCCTGGAGAAGTGACTGATTTTGCAATTTAAATCCTCCTTAAAGTACTTCTAACTAGTATAATTGGTTTTATGAATCCTGCTTTAATTCCACTGTCTAAAGGTATTATAAACCAATTAGATATCTTCCCAAAATATAGTGAATTTTAATTTTAACTTATAAATGTTCAAGCTCAAAGGAAAATCAAGCTATTAAGTTGATGATGATGATCATCATCATCATGAAATTTAGTCTTTATTAGAGAGGGTGATCTCAATTGGATCTCAATTTTTAATATTTCTAAAAGAGAAGGAACTGCCATTTTTCATCCATTGGTCATCAGATCCATGGCAAAGGTCTAACCATTTGTAGATATTTTAAGAGTGATGGCAGCACCTTCTTATTAGATATTTTAAGACCATAAGTATTGGTATGGCCATTGCTTGAAGCCCTCCTGCACACTACACATTTACAGGACAGTGCCAAACCAAATAAGACAACTGAGCCAAACAAGGAGGCAATTGTCTCAGGATTTAATGAACTACAGACTGCTTACTTTGCTTGAAGCACTTTTTAAAATTTTTGTTTACAGCGCTTTCCAACCACACGTGTGAAATCGTACAATTTGCTGTTGCGACAAAGCTGGTTCTGGTGGACGTCAATCAAGGCGTTTCCACAAAATTTCCATGTGGCACATGCCTTGATAACTTTGTGTTTTCCAACAATGTCATGGAAACACTGTCAATTTGCGCATGTGATTGCAAAGCACTATAAGTTTGATTAAGTTAATTTAGCTACACTAATGCTCCTTGTTTAAGCTTTTCATAACATGATATTAAAACCAAAGCTAAGGTTGTTTGATTGTTTCCCAGAAGACAGAAAAAGAATGGTTCATTCTACCAGATGCTCCATCCAGTGGTCATACATCAGATGCAGGAAGTGATTCTGCCTTGGAAATCAGTGACTTGAGAAATGAGGAAAGTTATTCTCACAGCAGTAACAGGACTACACCAAGCTCTTCTGCAAAAATAAAGGAACCAAGCATGGAGAAGAAAAATGAGGTACAGTTTTTGCCACACATACTGACTAATAGAGAAAGGGAGAGGGGGGAAGAACATGACAAAGGAAGGGCAGAGAGTGAAAGAGAGAAGAGGAGGAAAGTTGGGAGGAAGGGAAGCAATGGAACCAAGTATGAGTAGGAAAAATGTGGTATACTTAAGGCCACACATAACTGACTCATAGAGAAAGGGGAAAGAGTGAAGCAGCTAGGGAGAAATAAAGTCAGTAGGGAAGAACAAAGGAAGGAAGAACAAAGGAAGGAAGAAAGGATGGAAGGAAGAAAAGGAGAATGGAAGGGAGGAAGGAAGTATCAAGTAACAAGCTTCTGCTAAAGGTTTCACCAAGACACCCTATAGGACTTAGCTTGTTCCTCAAAGCTGTTGCATTCAAGTTTCATATAAAATTTCTACCATATAACAGGTATACAATGTTTAATTCATTTTCCCCCAGAATGACCCTTACCAAGAACAGTGGCATGTACTGGAGGAACTTAAAGCCAGCGTCAAAGCCATGCAATGGAACTCAAATGCCTCTGACTCATCCTTTGACGTGTCTCGCCAAGCCTCACCCTCAAGAAGCAGCTCCAAGATAGACGACTTTGCAGAGCCTCCCAAGAGATCACCTGTTACCAAAAGCAACCTGGTCAGTGGGTCAGTAAGCAGCTTTGGAAATACAGATGATGAAAGTAGTTTTCGTAGTGGTGTGCCATCAGAATCAGCTGGGTCACATACAAATCAGTCAGGTAAGTTCTACTGTTCCTCTTTAAAGAATAAAATAAAAAAAATTGATGAGAATTAGCAGTGGTTTTCACAGAGTGGCTTTCCTTCCACTGCATTAGAAATTGGAATTGAGAAGTTGATTTTTAAGAGGAAGGAGAACCCAGAGAAAAACCCTTGAAGCACAGGAAAGAACCAACAAACAACTTAACTCACATATGACAGCAAGCCTGTTGGGACTTGAACCTTGTTGCATGTCAAACCACATGTCATCCCCTTGAGAATGAGACTTTTGAGCATCTTCTGAAGCATTACTGTTAAAAGAAGAATTATTCTCAAGGGAATGACACATGTTCTAAATTGTGGGGGAAAACGTAGGGGTTCTGTCATTAAAAGCACCTATGGACTCCTTGCAGCACTTCACAATGCAGCTCAATTTGTAGGACAAAACAATAGGTTTTCAATTCTCAGGAGATTGAAATTCTTTTGTTTTGTCCTCCAAATTGAGCTGCTTTGACGTCACGTACAAAGGGTCTATACTGAAGTTGAGCTTATACTTAACTAGAGTGTTGGGTTTTCTTTGTCTTCAGTTGGCAATACCTCACTTCCAGTACAGCTAACACAAACCTCGGGTTACCATGACCAACAATCCAGAACTGCTCCATCAAGTCTTTACCAAGGGACAGCCATTGCAAGTGACGTCAACCCCGCCCAAAATACTTCCTCTGACTTGAGCTTGGAGAGTGAAAATCTCGGCTTTGCTGATCTTCCAAACCGACCCGCAACTATTGGCAACTACGGTGCAAGTGAAGCAGCCAATACTTCACCATTTGGGATAACTGGGATACCTCTACAACCTATGAACATCCAAGTCAACACATCTCAAAATATCATCTGCGTGCCTTCGACTTTTAGTGGCAGTGATACTGATGTTGCATTGATGTCTGAAGGCAGTGACACCTTGTTGTCTAAAGCACCTATGTCAGCTAGGGAGAGGCTACAACCTGATGGACGAGATGGACCTGATGTTCTTGCAGCTCCCAAGACAGTGCAAGTTGTTCCTAGTCTTGTTAGCTATCCACTGAGTGCTGGGTCATCATCTGACAACACACCAGGTCCTCAGCCTTCAGTGGGAAACAGTGATCTTGACAGCTCAAAATCTAGTAATTTAAGCCAAGTTGGTCAACTCTTGGTTGGTGATGCAGCACAAAGCTCACCCTATTCGACATCTCAAATATCAGGCTCTATTCCTGTAACATCCGGGGCCCTAAGAATGAGTCTCCATAGCAACAACTCTGTTGGGTTACCTTTAAGTAACGTCATGGACAATTCTAGTCTTGGGATTGGCCCTCAGTTGCCAAATGGTATTGGTACAGAAGACTCTAATCAATTTGGATCGAAAAGCAGCGTCAACTCGAGTCTGCAATCGAACTTTTCACCAGAGCAACTTAAGGGTTCACAGGTAGCCTCGTTACCAAGGCAACATGGTGCAAGTCTAACTGAAGATCAGTCTGCTATAACACATACTACTAATGCTACTCCTATTACTAATACTAGTTGGTTGTCAGGAGGGGTCAGCCCAACTTCTCAAGCACTCATCGAACTCCCAACAGGACCATCGAACCAAGGTATGGGTAGTTTTGCTCAGAATGAAATTCGCGATGCTGTAATGCAGAGAATTGACGCTCACACCCAAATAACAGATTTCGGGAGTAAAGAAGAGCCAAAGATACCAACGGAGACATCCTTTTCCTGGTCAAAGCCCACAGATATCAGTGGAACATATGGTGACTTGGACGCTCGTTTTGTTGGTAATGGCCAGGTAGCACAATTAGGTAATATACCTCCTATCCCTGCACGTTCTTACCATAGTTTATCAGATACTCCTCCAGGTGTTTTTCCTACAACAACTCAAGCTATCGCTACGTCATTTGGTCCCATGGCACAAGGAGACAGACAGACAACTTTCAACCGCCACCCCATTTTCTCAAGTCAAGTGGACAGACAGACAACTCATAGTGAACTACCAGGATCTTATAATGCATACAGCTATACTACTACGCGAAGTTTTCCTTCGTCAACTCTTACAGGGAAATCAGCTGAAGAAGTTAATGGAAGAGTGGCAACACAAAGTTCTGCTCAAAATATCATCTCTCGGTCTTCTGTGTTAGAAGATCCTGGACGCTCAAGGACTCAAAAAGATGTCTTCTCTCGGCCGTCAGCGTTAGACCATATAAAAAGTGGTCTTCTGAACAGCGAAGATGATGAACAAAGTCCTGTGTCTAAGCTACTTGGACCAAAGTTCAAGGCAACGCAAGATTATCTCAATAAACTCAGAAATGAAAGACTTGAAGCAAGTAGCTTTAAAAGCACTGGTTCATCAGACAGCGAATCTCGAGTTCCCTTAGAAAGTCATAGAGAAAAACCTTTTGACAACAGCTTGAGACAGCGAGAATTTTCCAAAGAGGTTTCTTCAAAATTTTCCACAAGTTCGTTGTCTAATAATAGTTATGAAAGAAGACTGGAGTCCAAGCAAGCGTGGTCAGTTAATTCAAGTGATCTGTTAGACTCTCGTAGCGATAGAATGGGGAAAGATAAAGACGAAAGTCTTAAACAACAGTCCCTTTCTTTTGAACATGAAACAATGAGCAAAGGGAAAGATATTTCCACGAGTTTCTATACTCGAGATGTTCACTCAACATCCTATTCTCCTTATGATAAAACTACACCAAGTACTGCTTCAACTGATCGTAAATCTGCTAAAGATTCTTACTTGAAATATTCCCAAGTTAATTCTTTTCCTACAAGTAAGAATGAAGGTGTACATGGGTTGCAAGATAGTTTGTCCCGGTACGAAACACCTTTGAGCAGCTTACAGACTGATGAGAAAGCTTGGGCCCAAGATGTTGGTCGTAATGCTGTTAATAAAAGAACATTGTACTCAACGGAATCTAACAGTTTGATGTCTTCACATGACGAAGCTGAGGACACTGATGACTTGTTAAGCTATGAAGCGGCTTTAGAAGGAGATATAAAGTATATAAGGCGACTTAAAGATGGCAAGCAAGAAACAAAACCTCAAGAAACTTCCAGTGAAATGCATTTCCATTCAAGTAGTGTCAACAGCAAATCAAGTCTGACACCACAAATAACACCAGGCCAGGGAGAACTCTCTTCTGTTAATGGTAGTGTAGACCGCGATCCTTTAACACGGTTTCCAATGTCTGTTGCTTCTAGCGGTTCTGATTTTCCAAGCATTGAGGAAGAGACCAGGCGATTCCACTTGTCTCTTGGTGCGGGTCTTGTGAGTCCAGTTGTAGAGAGCGAAAATGAAAAAGGAAGCCCAGAAGAACATTCGTATGATGATGACGACGATGTACAGCTGTCCTCTGATGGAATCGAAATTGAAGACATTGAAGAACAAGAGGAGCAAGAAGAAGTTCTCCATCCAAGTGTAAGGGAAAGTCCAACAACTGACTCCTCTTCTTCCAGCACGTACCAGCCTTATATACCAATTGCAGTTCGAAAACCTGCTTCTGCCGAACGAGATTCAGAAGTTACAGGCAACTCATCTTCGACATATGGAGTGTATGACATAAGAAACTCTTCTGGTCCAGGAAGTACCAACAGGAGAAGAAAGGCCATGGGTCTGACACCAATTCCAGGAAGAGTGTCCAAACCAATTAATGGTGTGGTGTATGTATCCCCTGAGTCTTCAACTATGCATAGCAGCATGCAAGAAGATGTTAGTACGGATGAGAAGTCATCCAAAGATGACACTTTGACCAGTCAGTCGAGGAATAAATCAAAGAGTGACCTACAAGACAAGCATTCAACTTCGCACCGATACAGCTCAAAGGAAACACATCGAACGGGGTCACGAGACAGAAACAGCAGCAGGCATTCTGCAGAAGATCGTGAATTGCACAAGAAGAAGCCCTCTAGAGACAAGGACGAAAGCTCCCGAAGCCGCAGTAGAGGAAGTAGTTTTGAAGAAGCCAAAGTCATTGATGACTACATTGGAGGTCGAAAACTTGTTCAGCATGGAAAAACCCGTAATGCGAAAAGCAGATCTAAAGATGACACTCATTCAGACGAAAGTCCTTCCCTAAAGGAATATTCCACTTCAACAAAAAATGCAGATCTTAATCAAATGTGGGAACGCTTTCAAGAAAGTCTGAGATCAAGTCCTCGATATGCCAGGACTGACAGCGTCTCTTCTCACTTAAGCCGGCTTTCTGCATTACTGTCCAAGCCACTGGACACGGCAGCCACAAGTTCTGAAACTGAATTCGACGGAGAACGTTTTAGAAAGCCACGCTCACACTCGTATGCTAGCTCATCCAGTGAAGTATCCACAGAATCGGACCAACTGTACAATGAATACCCCAAAAGTTCTTCTCTTTCACGTCAGATTAAACTTAGAAAATTACTTGAAACGGTCAATGTTGCCGATGTTCCGACATTTCCGCGGCTGCGACACAGGGATACCACTACTACTACTACCACCACGAGTAGTACGATGAGTGACACCTCTTTTTCTGAGGCACCAGAAAGTCGAAATACCTCTCATGTCACTTTACCACGTTCAAATCGAGGACTTAGGAAAGTCTCGAAGACACCCGTCCTTGTACCCTCGAGTCAATCCAGGCGACCAACAGAACATGACACCTCGGGACCAAAATGTATTTGTGCTATTCATAAAGATAAACCTGCTGAACCGGTTCGAGCTGGTCCTGTTGTTAAAGATAAACAACACATACAAAGGCCGCGAACATTGGATGCGGCTGTCAATGTACCTTCACCGAAGACACCTAGACGAGTACGCAAAAAGGAAGGGTTTGTTGATGTTGGGGTGCAGACGACCAGAGATAGTGATGAAGAACTTTATGGACAAAATGTTCATACCAAAGGAAGAAGTAAAAAGCATTCTGACAAGGCAACAGCTACGGGTGCTTCAACACCAAAGCGGAAAGACCGCCATATAGCAAGCCAGAACTCTCCCATACAAAAACATGTTCGCAGTCTCGATTCAAGCTTAAGGTCGCCTGAAGACTTACACAACACGACCCAAGAAGAATCGCGTCTAGAAAATACGAGTAAAAAAGAAAAATCCAGAAGCAAGCAACATAAAGATCGTCTTCTTGCAAGCCAGAATTCCTCAGTTGCCAAATCGAATTCCGAATCTCAGCATTCCCCGTCCGGGCCAAGCTGGTTTTATCCGATGACAAATCGGCACTATAGTCATCCAGCACGGTCTTCTAGTGTAGCGATTAAACACAGTAAACCGAGTTTTCAAACTAGTGTAGTCATGCCAGATAGACTACGATTTGATGAACACACAACGAAAGCTTTCAGCCCTCCTGCTGCAGCCCCATCAACGTCCATGCAAAAACTCAGCCTACAAGAAGCCTTCTGCTTTGCCAAGCCTGATTTTGTCAAACGATCTCGAGCCCGTCTGTCGAGGATCGATTACAATAGAACAGTACGTGAGACTGGAGAGACCAAGACTAAAGGAGAAGAACGTGTGTCCAAGATGGAAATCCCAGCTGCAAAGCCTTCTGTGAGCAAGAAAATTGTCAACCCCAAAACAGGTATGGATAACGAAGGTCGACATCAAATGGCTATATAGTTTGAATTGACGACATATTTGATGAGATAGGGATGTTCCAGGTTAGGGAAGGGGCAAATACAGGAGAGGGGAGGGCCTGTTAAAATTTATGGCATAGCATTAAGGCACCATAGCATTAAGGGAAACTTAAGGAAGGCATGAGAAAGAGTCCCTGTAAGGGAGACGGTCTACCAAAAGCGGCCAAAAAGGTGGAGGATGGTGGTGTCATCTAAAATCTTTGTATTTGAATGGAGTGGGGGTGATTCTGGGATTGAACCCACGGCCTTCCCCACCACGGGCTAATGCCCGAAAACCGGGACCAACCAATTATTTATAACAAATGATAAAAGAGTTATGTGAAGACCACAACAAAGTTAGTCTAAGGGAAGGTCTAGAAAAGCAGTGGAGAAGAGGAGTGTGCCATTGTTATGGGGAAAAAATCAGAGCTTGACATTCGGGTATGTATTTCTTCTTCCCAGAGAAACTTCATCGCCCAAAACCAAGACAATTGAGCAAGAAAGAAATCAAAGAGATGAATCTAAGGTAAACCTAAAGTGCCATAATTGTCAGTGTAATCTCTCTGGGTATTTCTGGCATTACAATTTAGCTTTGATTATTTCTATATTTCACTCTGCTACCGGTCCACTTACTTTCATCCTGTTCCCTTAGACTCTACAATAACTTACCGGAAGTGAAGGCACAGAAAGCCGAAGATCGACGTACTGCCTTTTACAAGACAAACAGATTGAGAGCAAAGCTGTATGACAAGGTGAGTCGTTCGAGTGTCTACCATGGAGAAAACAATGACCCATAGTAGAAGTCACTAGGGTTTCTCTTTTGTAGGTGTGGCAGTCACCACTGTCGTCATCATCATCATCATTGTCATTATCACATGCACTATCATTTTCAAATATCATCACCATCATTCATCACTTTCAACATCATCCATCATCATCACCACCACCATCATCATCATCATTACCATCATCACCACCATCATCATCATCAATATCATCACCATCATCTTCGCCATCACAATCATCATTTAGCATCACCATCATCATTACCACCACAATCATCTTCACTATTATCTTCATCATCATCATCATCATCATCATCACCATCATACATCATACTTCCTTGACTTCCATACTTCTTCAGTTCCGTGCAAGACTCTAAAATTGAAAGATTATAAGCAAGCTGCTTGGTTTTTTTAGTAAGCTAAGTTGTAATTGTAATTTTGTGATTTTCCAGCGTGTACGGGAAACCTTGAAGAAAAGATATGCAGCCTAACAAGTCCAGCGTGACGTTACGTCCTCCTTGGCTAATCTAGCGTGACCTAGATTTACCACCTTGCGTGACTTTCATCTCTGCTTTTTCAGAGACTTCAGGCTATTATCACGGGAAGCTTGAACAAATGATGTACTGTATGAAGGCTATAGTGGCTTATTAGAAAAATTAGACTGAGAATGCTATTTTACAATAAGAAACGTACTGCATTTGCAAGCTCCTTAGTCCCTAGTGTATTAAAAGTAAGAACCACTTCTTCAAATATCACTTTTGTGGAAAAGAAGTTATTCATATAGTTATATATTTCTCAACTCACGGTTTTTAGCTGGAAGCAAGAAAACTCCTCGCAATTTTTACTCGTACTTGTATTTATTTTCATAGAAAACTCTGTTTGTGCTTGCAGCATCAATAATACACATTCGTAGACATTTTGTCGGTTTTCGAAGCGTGTCTTTCGAATACTGTACGCGAAAATCCGTCTACATACGTGGTCTGAAACTTCTTAGATATTTAACTTATTTATCATATCTATCTACTCATTTCGTTCGAAAACATACTCAAAACGTTTGTGACATTTTTGTGATTTATGAAAAAGGAAATTAGTCGGCTTGAAATCTTTTTTAAATTCTTCGTTTTCGTGTGATGCCATTGCCGCCATATTGGAAGAATTTGACAAGATGATTTTTTTAGTGATTTCTTTTGAAATTTTATCCAACATGGCTGCCTTGTCTTTTGGGTTTTTTCCATTCTCTTTGAAATTATTGCAAACCAAGAATATCGTGTTCTAAAACCTGTTTTCAATGACCTGATTTTGTCTGGTTTTTAGTATGGTTTTTTTTAAATTATCATTATGTTAAAGTCAAAACGTCACAGTGAAAACACTAAAAGCAAATTAGCGCAGAAAAAGATGAGAAAAACAAATGGAAGCTTGGGGAAAAGCAACAAAAAAAGCTAGAAAAACTTGTTTAAAACTTGATAAAAACCAGAAAAACCTGTATGGAAACAAGGTCAATAATTCTTTTACTAGTTTTTCTATTACTAGTTTTCTATTCTTATTCGGAACGAAAAATTTTGAACTGACATTTTTTCTGGAATCTTTTGAAGCTTTTTTTCCTTTTTTTACCAAAACAATATATATCAGGCGTGTACCGTATAAACTTGGATACCAAAAAATATTTTATCGCTACTCTCTGAGAGAGTCTAAAGACGAAGAAAGCGTTTTATAAACGTGAAAATTAACTCTATATTTATTCATTTTTATTCTACAGAATGTAGCTATTTCAAAAAGGTTGTCTTATGAATATTGAATATTGCATAGTGAAATGCAGGTCGAGAGTCATTTAGAAGCTAAAACCAGGCTAAACAATACATCTCTTTTTGTAGAAATACACAGAGAGTACTTTTCTTTGCTTTGTCCTTAACAAGGCAACGAAACGTGGTTATAGCAATATTGAATCAGACAACCTTTTTGAAGCAGGTTTGTACTCTCATGTGCTTAACAACCTAAATAATAGAGGTTTTGTACAGCATTTGCAATTTTTTTAATGTACTTATCTCTCAACTAAGAAAAAGTATTTACTCTTGAATACCTTGAAAGACTTGCATTTATCTCGTAGAACTTTAAATAGTGGTTTTCAAAGAGAAATAAAAATTATGTAAAATGAATATTGCTGTTGTTGCTGTTGTTGTTGTTGTTGTTGTTGTTGTTGTTGTTGCTGTTGTTGTTGTTGTTGCTGTTGTTGTTGTTGTTGCTGTTGTTGTTGCAGTTGTTGTTGTTGTTGCTGTTGTTGTTGTTGTTGGAAGTCTTGTGCAAACAACAACAGCAGAGTGCTGCTTGCTTCTGATTGGACAGATTGGTTTAGACAAAGCCTGAGAAAACTTGGGCTATCTTGAATATAAAGCTAGTGTCTTCGGTAAAAATGCATGGCAATAAAACGTCTTTTAATTTCCTACCGTGATGTGAAGTTGAGCTAGAACTTTAAAATATCATAACCGAATTTCTCCATGTCCGGTTTGACTGTTTCCCTGAAAATCAAAATAGTTTTTCATTGTAAAAATAAAGGTTGCAAAGTTTTGAGATTCCGAAAATAAAAATAAAAAGTATAAATTAAATGAGTTTTAACGACATTTACTAAAATATTTAAT
This sequence comes from Anthopleura xanthogrammica, assembly GCA_964019055.1. Taxonomy (NCBI): domain Eukaryota; kingdom Metazoa; phylum Cnidaria; class Anthozoa; order Actiniaria; family Actiniidae; genus Anthopleura; species Anthopleura xanthogrammica. The sequence goes on along the minus strand of OZ025214.1, from coordinate 13,129,911 downwards.
ACATGGTAACAGAGGTCTACTATGGGAAAACATGTTAAATGAAGGTGCATGCATTCGTCGATAACAAATCCTGGAAGCAAAGAAATGAAGTATTGACTTATTTTGTCATTAGAACATATAGTCCCAAAGACACTATTTATGTTCACCCATGACATGCCAGCCTATACATTGAGCCCCGGACCGCAAAGTGACCACTACTGTGGCTTTAAAATACTGATTTATTACCAGACTTGCCCTGAATTAAGTTATTTTGGAATTTTACTCTCTTTATATCAGTTTATAACCGTTTCTTAGCAACAAAGTCAGGCAGCGTACTAGAAAGCTTGTATAATTTCATACTCACCAAGTCTTGGGTGTGACATAGTAATATGTATATGGTTCCATGGGGAAGCCGTTGAAGTTTGTGGATACTGCACGGGTATAACCACCCATATTCTCGAAATACAGCCAGTCACCAACAGAAAGCTGAAGAAGAAAGGAATTCTACACTCGGTCAACATGTTGGTCGAGAATGTTTTTCTCAAAGCATTTTATCTCGTTGCTTTCCAACATCCCTGCCTGCAAGCTGCCTGTCTCCCTTCTTCCTTCCTTGCTTCCGTCCGTCCCTTTCCTTCCTTTCTTTCTAGCTTCCTTTCTCCCTCTCTCCCTTCCATCCGTCCCTTCCATCCTTCCGTGAATTCATCCATCCTTGTTTGCTGCGTCCCTTTGTTCATTCCCTCCAATTCGTACCTTCTTTCCTACCCTTCAACATAAATTCTTTACCTTTGGTAGCATACTATTCTTGCTAATCCTATCCAAGGTGGCACAGGTCTGTCCCCAAATGCAAGAAGGAAAGAGAATACTGTCGGTGGTTCCAAGTGCTTTTGGACCAAAGTCAATATCATAATGCACAATTTTTATAAATGAACCAAATACCCCATCGTCTACGTAATACATGTATCCCTAGAGGAAAACAAAGCATAAATAAAACTCGAGCAATAACTAATGTAGTCCAGTCCCGGACTCCCTTTCTGTCCGTTCCGACAGGCTGAGGTCGCTGAGGAAAGAGAGTCCAGTATTATTTGCATGCGCATGTGCAGAATGAGCCAATCAGATTAAAGTTCTTTTTAAAGAGCCTGCAATATGTTGGGGTCAGTGTTTTGTTTACCTCACGTGGATCGGAGCTGTCAAAAAAAAAGTATCGAAGAAAACTTAAATTCACAAATACATCCTTTCCAACTGTCAATCCGTAAATCGCCTGTAACTGTTCAAACTTCGGTATAAAACAATAGTTGGTTTTTCCAAGTGCATATTTCACTGAATCAATAAATTGCTTTCCGAAATGAGACTGATATCGTGTATACACAAGTTCACCTTCATTCGCTTCCGCCATTTTGATTATCACACAGGAATCGTAACCGCGCGATCACCATGTTTTTGTGTACTCTCTTTCCTCCGCGACCTCAGCCTGTCGGAGCGGACAGAAAGGGAATCCGGGACTGGACTATAACTAACCTAAGCAGTGTGGAGAGAATTGGTACGATGCATTGTTTTGCAATGCTTGAAACTCAACAACTTACCGTTTCTTGGCCTTCTTCAGTGAATGGGACAGGAGAATTCTCCTTCTCGTTCTCTTGTATATGGTGCTTTTTGATCTCTTTGACAGTCGTAACATTCGTCACAAGAGTGTAAGGCGAACAAGCAAAATACCTCCCGGGCTCAGCAATAATGCTCACACCACACCCGACGGGAAAGTATTTGTCAAGAGCCAAGTTGACCACATCGCATATCTAGGAAAAGCGTTTTAAAGTTGGTAGCTATATAAACTCCTTGAAGCATGTCGGGATGCAGCTCAGTTTGGAGGACAAGACAATAGGTTCCAATTCTCAGGAGATTGAAATTCTTTTGTTTTGTCCTCCAAATTGAGCTAGCTGCTTTGACGTCACGTGAAAGGGGTCTATAAAATTGGCAAAACATCTTGTCGTGGCATTGAAATCACACCATTAGGGAACGTCTCACACGGTGTAGTCGAACATTGATTGTTTCATTGCAGATATCTTAGATGTATAATGTACGAGAGTATCCGTGGGAACTTGTTTACCTTTTCAAAAGGAAATTCGTTCTCTTTCCCTGGAAATCCTCCACCAATGTCCAGGATCCTGAAGGTAAAACCAACCTTTCCCTTGAAGTAATGTTACGACAATTGGAAGTGAACAGTGATGTGAGTGACCTCGAATAGTAGGAACTTTATAAAGTTAATATATTTCAAATGCCATACATGTAAAATACTTGATGGTTATGAGTAAGACTTAACCCAGAAGAATAAGTATAATTTTATCAATAAGTTCATGATCTATCTAAGATATCCATCAATCTTACCCCAATACCAAATATGGTTTTAGCCATTTTAATAGCCTCTCCATAAGGTTTTGCATCAGTGCTTTCGGAGCCCACGTGAAAACTAAAAAAATGACAGGACGTGACGTCAGCCCGTAAGAAAATGACAATGTAGATAAAAAGGGGCAATTTTGTAAATAAGGTTGATGACTCTTACCTTACACCAACGACATTCAGTCCCAGGCTCTTCGCATTCATGAGAAGATCTTTGCAGTCACGCAGAGGAACGCCAAACTTAAATCCATTCTATGAGAGATATAGACCAGTAATAGGATTTTAAATGATACCCGCAACTAAACAATTCACTCAGGACACATGGACCTTGGGTGTTTTGGGTAAGATTTTACGCAGGAAGCCCAGGTACATAACGATGCTGCAGTCTTAATCAATAAAATCGATACATGCATAATGTCAGCGTTAACGCAAACAATGAATACGGGCTCTCTGGGCTCTCTGTAATTCAAGGTGATTGGAAATCTTTATCCATCTTTACCGTTTCAAATCGAGCGCTGAGATTAGATGGTCGGAATCGAATGAGGATTCTGCAATCACAAGAATAAGTGTTATTTATGTTAGATAAAGATCATTTTGTGTAACCAATATAGGAGAAGTTTCAGGAAAATGATACGGATGAATGGAATAGGATGGATGGATTTAAAGATAGATGGGATGGAATAGTATTAGTTGATAGATGTTGTAACTCACTCGGATTCTGGATATGTTTCCTTTATCTTGTGCAGCTCTGCCTCGCAGTCAAAGGTCATCATCGACACTCCACATTGTTTTGCAAACCTAATCCACACATCAAAATTTATATTTAGGGATCATATCTCTATACCAAGCATAAAGTAAAATGCAACGAACGCCTTCAATTTGCATCAAGTCAGAATTTATTACACAAAGTTACTCCCAGTTATTGTCACCGCCCGGAGCACTGCGCTGCATTCTAGAAACCGCAAAGCAACGCAAGGTAGGCAGGAGAACGCATATCAATAGGATATACCTATATGCATGCAGAAACGCTTTACCTGATGTGAGAGAGTTTTTTGCAGGTGTGGGCGTAGATTATATCTTGTGGACTGACTCCCTGCTCGAAGGCTAATCTAATCTCTCCCTCGAATAAGAGATCGATGACATTCAAAGGTAGACAGGATATACCTATATGCATGCAGAAAGGCTTTACCTGATGTGGGACAGTTTTTTGCAGGTGTGGGCGTAGATTATATCTTGTGGACTGACTCCCTGCTCGAAGGCTAATCTAATCTCTCCCTCGAATAAGAGATCGATGACATTCAAAGGTAGACAGGATATACCTATATGCATGCAGAAAAGTCTTACCTGATGTGAGAGAGTTTTTTGCAGGTGTGGGCGTAGATTATATCTTGTGGACTGACTCCCTGCTCGATGGCTAATCTAATCTCTCCCTCGAATAAGAAAAGTTACACAAAACGAACTCAGTTCGTAATGTTCCCGACTTATTCTCCAATCAATCCAAACTTTTTATTAATCTAATGCACACATACCATCTCATCCCGTCAATATTTATATTCATCCAATCCTTGCCATTCATCTATCCATCTTATTTATACATTCTATCATGTAGTCATTCAATCAACCCATTCAGCCAAATTGCCCAGACAAATATAACTTTTATTGCAATAAGTGTAAAGAGAAGAAAACTTTGCCGAGTGTTCCACTGGATTAAAATGATGATTATTCCTTTCTCAACATACCTACCTTACTAGCACAGTCAAAGCCAGTGCCCAGCTTGGATAAAAGATTTACCAGAACTGGATCAGGATTACACTTGACCGCTGAATTCAGACAAAAAAATAATAAATTTTGTCTGTTAAGATACACAAGCAGCGTCTAGTAAAAATGGTGTATCCGCTAATGCGCTGCCTGTCACCTATGTCTCCTGGGTTCAATTCTCAGGTTCGGTGTCATAGGATAAAAGAGTTGCTTGATGCTTCTCTTCTTCATTTCTATTTCACTAGTGTCATACTCCATCAACTGAGTGCACGTTCTCCACTAGTGTCATACTCCATCAAATGAGTGCACGTTCTCCACTAGTGTCATACTCCATCAAATGAGTGCACGTTCTCCACTAGTGTCATACTCCTTCAATTGAGTGCACGTTCTCCACTAGTGTCATACTCCATCAACTGAGTGCACGTTCCGGGCTCCACTAGGGCCGTATTAAATCGACTGAGTGTGGTAGCTTATTTAGTGCTTCAAAAAGGTTTCGAAAAAAGTTATATGGATTAGTTTAAAATGTTTTAAACAACTTACCATAAAAGGGACGTATCCTAGGGAGAAGCTCTACCCACTGGTAACGAAGAAATTGACGGGATTAAATTCTATAATTATAATGTTTTATATGTGATGGTCTGTGTAGTATTGATAGTGGAGGGGAAAACATCTGCGGTAGTGGTCATACCATGGGTAGAGGCAGTTGTAATTGTTGATAATGGTATTGGTTGGTAATGGTAGTGTTGCTAGCATCACTAGTACTAGTGCTTGATGGTGGTAGTGGTCATACAATGGGTAGAGGTAGTTGTTGATTATGGTATTGGTTGGTAATGGTAGTGTTGCTAACATCACTAGTACTAGTGCTTGATGGTGGTAGTGGTCATAGGATGGGTAGAGGTAGTTGTTGATAATGGTATTGGTTGGTAATGGTAGTGTTGCTAGCATCACTAGTACTAGTGCTTGATGGTGGTAGTGGTCATACAATGGGTAGAGGTAGTTGTTGATAATGGTATTGGTTGGTAATGGTAGTGTTGCTAGCACTAGTACTAGTGCTTGATGGTGGTAGTGGTCATAGGATGGGTAGAGGTAGTTGTTGATTATGATATTGGTTGGTAATGGTAGTGTTGCTAACATCACTAGTACTAGTGCTTGATGGTGGTAGTGGTCATAGGATGGGTAGAGGTAGTTGTTGATTATGGTATTGGTTGGTAATGGTAGTTTTGCTAGCATCACTATAGTAGTGTGAATATTTTTCATATCCCATCATCATACGCAAATCGTGTTTATCACTAGTACTAGTGCTTGATGCTGGTAGTGGTCGTACGATGAGTAGAGGTGTTATTGGTCGTACGATGGGTAGAGGTGTTATTGGTCGTACGATGGGTAGAGGTGTTATTGGTCGTACGATGGGTAGAGGTGTTATTGGTCGTACGATGGGTAGAGGTGTTATTGGTCGTACGATGGGTAGAGGTGTTATTGGTCGTACGATGGGTAGAGGCAGATGTTGGTAATGGTATTGATTGGTAGTATTAGTTTTGATACTATCAGTAGTGAATTTGTTTTTCCCCAATAATACCTTTTGATATCTTTCAGCCACATTATCGATGCTCATTGCGTAAAACCCATCGTCGTTGTCCTTAGAAGAGATAGGAAAAACAGAAGGAAAAGAGTAAAATATCTCCAATATAAACATTTGCTTTGTTGGTTTGTGTGTGTGGTGGTGGGGGGTGGGGGAGGGGGGGATTGTGTAGGGGAGGGAAATAGTCGTGCATCCATGTAAGGCATCCTGATCAGTAGATTGATCAGAATGACCAGAATTGCCACTATAATCATGGGATTTACCTCTCGCCCAGGTACAGTTACCAAGTAATCCACAATGTCACGGACATTGACATTCTCAGAAATTACTATTGCTCCTAAAAAACAACAACAGATAACCGAGTCAAACAAAACAAAAAAAAAAACACAAAAGCTCAATGAGGTTTAGATCAGCAGTAGTGGAAAACAATAGATCAGTCAAACGAGAAGGAAATGCATGAATGAGTTATGGAAATTATAGAAAACGAGTGACTCGTAAAGGGCAGTTAAAATACTTATATTAATCTTATTTTCAGTCCGACAGCTGCTGTTCATGCCTGCTGGTTATTGAAGTGTAAATTTTGAAAATCCAACAAAATTGAGCGGAGTTACGGGAATCAAAGTGATCCAGATTTCTATATATTTTGCCGGGTTTGCCCCATTTGGCCGCCGAAAACCGTGAATTGGTCTATTCAAACAAGGTCTATATTTTATTATTATAAATGGTTTTATATATAATTGTTGTCTTATTTTAACTATATTTTTGGGATATGTGTATATTTTATTGATTGTTTTTTCCATTCTTATTTTGGAGAATATATTGTAAAGCTAAGCTAAAATATTTTAGTGAGTAAACTATATATTAATCTAAATATATATATTTAGTAAAATTCTACTACTATACTATTGCAAATCCTGCATTCTGATTGGCTAACGTACTCACTATCTATCAGCCGATAGATAGTGGGTAGAGAAAGCCGGACTTGTTTTGAAAAAATGGCGGCTTTTCCTTCGCGCTTTTGTGAAGTTTAGTTTAGTTTAGTTTAGTTTAGTATAGTATAGTTTAGTTGAGATTTTTACTAAAACAATTAGAAGACGAACTCTCGATTTCTATCGGCTTTGATAGTTGACTCGGGGCCGGAGCCCCTCGTCAACTATCAGCCGATAGAAATCTCGAGTTCGTCTTCTAATTGTTAAATAGATAGCTTTATTAGAAAACTAAATATTGCAGCATTAAGGATGAATTACCTTACCTGAAGATATATTACATGTTGTTGACATTGTTAGAAGCCGTACTGTTGAGAATTCACGTAGTTAAAATGCTGCGTGATCACGTCAAATATTAGTTCAAAATATTCACAATATTGAAGAATTTGAAGCAAATTGAGGGTGTTAATAGACTTATTTGCATAAGCCCAAAATGATTGACGGATCAGAAAAGACAAAAAGCCAATCGAAGTTATATTTTTCACATGTGAAAAGTGCTATGCGCGACGCTGATTGGACGTATTGCTTTTTATATAGCATTGAGACTTTGATTTTGGGGTTTATGATATAGAATTCTAGTTATACATATAATAAAAGAAACTATCAGTTGAACAGTGGGGACTATGATGAACCAAAGTTCTGTCTTAGTTTCTGTCTTCTTGTCTTCTAGATTTTTGAGCCTGTTCTTTGTCAACATTAGAAGTTGATTTATCTTGATCCAAGGATCTCTAGAAATCGCTGAAGCGCTTAATTATTCGCTCTGAAGTAGTTGTTTTTGCTTACTAATGAGATAACACAAGCAGCAACCCTTTCAACGTTTGTCTTCGGGTTTTGCGAAAGGAAGACAAAAGTCTATATGACTAATATTCAGTCAAAGATGTTCCCAATTTTGAAACTGTTAAGTCATTAAAATACTATTTCGCCAGCGAATTTTGGTACTGTAAGCCCGGCGCATATTTTAAAATAAAATCAGTGAAGAATTCAACCGCTTCAGTGAGTTTTACCCATACTCCCGTTCGGGCTAGTTGCGTAGTCGCGGAGCCGGTCGACGACAACGTTTTTTCAAATGACTGTATATAATATAATCACGTAATGCAAGAGTTCCCACTATTTCCTCCAAGTCTGCGTTGCTATATCTGAAGGCAAATGTGTCTTCTCCGTCATTGTTCGTTTTCCTTTTCCAAATTTTTCGTACCATTCTTCTCAGAAAACCAAACCAACAGGATTCTAACTTCCTCAATTCAACTACAGTTGGTAATTGTGCCTCAGTGCAGTAAGTGAGTCTGGATCTAATACAAGACTCCAAGAGTTTTCTTCGGGTACCTATTGATACTTTGTGATCAGTTAGTACATTCTTTAGCTCATTAAATTTCCCTGTAGCACTCAGTATCCTGTTGTCAACAAAAGTATCTTTCTGATCACTATAAAACATATGTCCAAGGTACTTGAATTCTTTCATGTTCTCAATTTCAGTTCCTGATGTGTTTAATAAGCTCGTTTTATTCATAAGTTCCTTGTTATGAAATACCGCTGCGTTCCTTGATTACAGTCTCAGGGTTAGCCTCATTTCAGCGTCTAAATATTCACAAATGCCAACGGTAAAGTAAAGAATGCAAATGCTTTGAAATTCCACAAACCATCACTGGAATACGTGAATATTCTACACAAAGTCGAGGATAACCTTGAGAAACAGAGAACTGGAAAATGCATGGAGTATTGCACCTCTCTCTTAAGAGGATCCACTTGGGAATTGCATGCATTGACCTAATTGGAATAGACCTAATCGGCTTGGGCGTAATGTTTTCCCATTTCAGACCACGTGTCATTCCCCAGAGTATTATCATTGTTTAACGGTTGCGCATGAGAAGAAACATGAATATGGATACAACTCAAACAAAAAATCTTATTCTCAAGAGAATGACACGTGGTCTGAAATAGGAAAACATTACACCCAAGCCGAAAAGGTCTATTGCTTGGTGCTAGAGGGCTACATTTATACATTTAGACCAGGTCGGCTTGGTTATATGCCCATACATCGACGTTTCCGTAAAACAACAGCCTAATGGTACTTTTTGATAGGACAGATGCTTTTGTCGAAAATTAGCCTGCATTAGAATTACACCTCCCCCAAACGACAGCCACCTCACCTCCCCACTTCCCAAACTTCGGATAACAGATCTAACACACAAAATATTCACTTACTGTTTTCTTTTTTCCCGAAATACTTATGCTATCACGCCATTTTTTTTCTAGCCAACAACAATTCTCTTTTACTACTAAAGTTTAAATTACACCCATTTTAATATTGATTATTTTTGATTAATACACTAACTAGCACTGCACCTTAGATTATGTTAAGTATAAAGCTAATGTCACCTGTATAACTGCATAATGTGATAAACTTGTAGAAACTTCTTCTTTTCCTGCCACAAAGTGAAGTAATTGGAACTAAAACTTCAAAATATCAAAATCGAATTCTTCCATGTCTGTTTTGATAGTTTCCCTGAAAATGATAGAAATCGAGAAATATGTTCTCTGTACTTTTCCCTTGCTATTTCCTTTTACTTTCTTAAAAGCAAAGTCAGGCAGTGTGCTAGAGAAAGCTTGTATATATATAATTTCATACTCACCAAGTCTTGGGTGTGACATAGTAATAAGTATATCGTTCCATGGGGAAGCCGTTGAAGTTTGTGGAAAGTGCAAGGGTATAAGCACCCATATTCTCGAAATACAGCCAGTCACCAACAGAAAGCTGAGGACGAAAGTGATAAACACTCGTTCAAAATCTTGGTCGTATAAAGTAGCACATTTTCTTTTTTCAAATAATTCTTCATCCATTTTTCTCTGTTGATTTATTGGTTGCTTTAATTTTTCTCTACTTTCCCCCTTTTCTCATTCCCCTCCACACGTCCCTTCTTTCAACCTTGCATACTTATACCCATCCATCCTTGTTTGCTTAGTCCCTTCAACGTTAATTCCTTTACCTTTGGTAACATACAAATCTTGCTGATCCTATCCACTAGGGTGTCAAGGGTCTGTCCCCAAATGTAAGAAGAAAAGAGAATGTCGTCTGTTTCTCCGAGTGGTTTTGGAATATACTCAAGATCATCAAACATGTACAGAACTTCTATAAATGAACCAAATACCCCATCGTCTACGTAATACATGTATCCCTAGAGGAAAACAAACCATGAATAAAAATTGGAATCCACCTCTGCAATTGTTGGGTGCAACGTTGTCACGATTGTGCACCTTTAAAAAGATTGCGCGCAAATTAGTAAACATTTAAGCAGTGTGGAGAGAATTTCAATAATTGGAACCGGATAACTAGGGGCCTACGTTTTCTTCCTGAGTTACGGTTACATTAGTAATTGTATCGCGCGACTTGAGCGGCGATTTGAACGGCGATTTTATCGCAACCCCAAATCGCAAGTGTAAAATCGCAGCGACAGATCGCAGCCAAGTCGCCACCAATTCGAACATGCTCAAAATTTAGTGCAACCTGCGGCGATTTTCACTTGAAAAATACCAAAAATACTGCCATCCCACGAAAGTAAATCTGGCGATCGAGGATGACCACCAGTGATACACACAAAAAAAAACATTCTATCCGTTGGCCGTTGGTAAAAAAACTTACTGTTTTTTAGAAAATATATCTGAAAGTTGCAATAAAATCGTCGGCCGTTTACACTCGCGATCGAGATTGCAATAAAATCGTCGTTGAAATCGCAACTCTAGTCACGCGACAAAATTGCTGGTGTAAACGTGCGTTAAGGTTTACCTAGCAATACTCGAATAAGAGGTAACGTGGTCATCCATATTGATTTTTTTTCTCTAAAATGAAACAGCGTTTCTTAATACTATTCATGTTAAAATCGCTATGACTTTCTCTTAATCTGGAGTATGTTCGAATTTGTGGCGACTTGGCAGCGATCTGTTGTCGTAAAATCACCATAAAGGCGACTCGCTTCTTTTACACGTGGGATCTGTTGTCGTAAAATCACCATTCAATGGACTCGCTTTTACACATTTCAGTGGGGTTGCGATAAAATCCTCCTATTGAAATTGCTGCTCAAGTGCCCTATTTTACTATGACGTCACAGCTTGTTTACATGAGCAAGAATAATAGAAATTTAGGCTAACTTTTCTTTTGATCGGGATATTTAGTGCAAAAGTTTGCTGCTCTCACTTTCAACTATATCATAAACCAAATTTTATTGTAATTTAATTTGTTTTGCTGCTATTTTGCCCCCTCTGGCGACCATGATCCTTAGCGTTAAAACAATAGATTGCTTTGATGTGACGTCATAGTGAAATAGGGCAATTCCTAGTGTAAACGGGCCCACGCGGTGCTTCTTTTCGGTTCCTCTTTGTGTATGGGCCTCAACGACTTACCGTTTCTTGGCCTTCTTCAGTGAGTGGGACAGGAGAATTCTCCTTCTCGTTCTCTTGTAGTTGGTGCTTTTTAATCTCTTTGACAGTCGTAACATTCGTCACAAGAGTGTAAGGCGAACAAGCAAAATACCTCCCGGGCTCAGCAATTATCCTCACACCACACCCGACGGGAAAGTATTTGTCAAGAGCAGAATTGACCACATCACATATCTAGGAAAGATATCTTAAAGTTGGTGAGTTACATAAAATTTGTGAAACATTCTTCTCTTGGCATTGAAATCACACCATCAGGGAACGTCTCACACGGTGTAGTCGAACATTGATTGTTTTATTGCAGATATCTTAGATGTATAATATACGCGAGTATCTTGCATTGGTAAAGAACGTAGAGATGACTCTAACAGCGGCTGCGTAAATAGACTACTTGCATTGGGCAGGGGAAATTGTTTACCTTTTCAAAAGGATACTCGCTCTCTTTCCCTGGAAATCCTCCACCAATGTTCAGGATGTTGAAAGAAAAACCAACCTTCTCCTTGAAGTAAAGTTACGACAATTAGTGTGAATAGAGAAGTAAATAGCGGATTTTTTGTCGCTTGATAGGTGAAACTTATTTGGCTGATATATTTCAAATGCCATACATGTAAAACACAGTATATTTGTCAATAAAATCATGAAATATTTATGACATTCATTCGGGTCTACTCTCTTGGTGTTGCAGGAAGTATTGTATTCAAGGTTAGGGTTCTTTGTATTGCAGAGTATTGTTTCGTTCTAAGTTCTTTGTTCTTGGCTATTGTTTTATTGTGTTCATGCTTCAGGTGTCCTGCAACACCAAGAAAGAGCCGATCATCCATCATCTTACCCCAATGTCAAATATGGTTTTAGCCCCTTTAACAGCATCGCTATAAGGTTTTGCATCAATGTTGTCGGAGCCCACGTGAAAACTATAAAAAATGACAGGACGTGACGTCAGCCCGTAAGAAAATGACAATGTAGCCAAAAAGGGGCAATTTTGTTAATAAGGTTTATGACTCTGACCTTACACCAACGACATTCAACCCCAGGCTCTTCGCAATCATGAGAAGATCTTTGCAATCACGCAGAGGAACGCCAAACTTAAGTGCATTCTATGAGAGATATAGACCAGTAATAGGGTTTTTAATGATGCCATCATCTTGACAATTCAATCCGGGCACATGGACCTATGCAGGGAGCCCACGTACATAACGATGCTGCATGTCGATACATGCATAATGTTAGTGTGAACGCAAACAATGAATACAGGCTCTCTGTAATTCAAGATTATTGAAAATTATTATCCATCTTTACCGTTTCGTATCGAGCGCTGACATTAGATGGTTGGAATCGAAGGAGAATTCTGCAATCGAAAGAATAAGTGTTATTTATTTTAGATAAAGATCATTTTGTGTACCCAATACAGGAGAAATTTCAGGATGATGATAAGGATGAACGGAATAGGATGGATGAAAAGGATAGTTGGATGTAAAGATAGATGGGATGGATGTAAAGATAGATGGGATGCTATAGGATTAATTAATATGTTACGACTCACTCGGATTCTGGATGTGTTTCCTTTATCTTGTGCAGCTCTGCCTCGCAGTCAAAGGTCATCATCGACACTCCACATTGTTTTGCAAACCTAATCCACACATCAATAGTTTATATTTAGAAATCATGTCTTTGAACCATAATATAAATTAACATTTGAGTAAAGCCTATGGCATCAAGTCAGAGCTTAATATATTAGATATCGCTATTCGGTTGGCTGAGATGGTTGAGCATTGGACTTCCACGCGGGAGGTCATTGGCTCAATCTCCAGCAGCACTAACTATCAGGGTCTTAAAATAACTGAAGAGTTGGTGCTGTCATTGTATTAACATCTGCAAAGGGTTAGACTTTCTCGGATGACCAAGTTAATGGCAGTCCCGTCTCTCCACACTACCTAACCCTGCATCGCAAGAACGTGTGGTAAAAGAAGCACTGAGAACGTCAGAAACCTCTAGCCTGTATCTTAATAGGTTGATTGTGGGATTGGTATTGACCGAATGCCAATATGGCCGCCACTTCATTATCATAATTTTTTAAATTCATATTTTAGTTGACCACCACATTAAAATTATAGCGGATTAGAATGATATAAACAAAGTTACAAAGTTTGAGACAAAAATATTAAATTCTTGAGAAGTCATAAGAATTTTAAAATGTTAAAAACACCACAACGAGGCTATCAAGGAAACAGATCACTGAACACATACAAATCTCTGTAATTTTGATTCGAAATAGCTTCACTTGAATTCTTTTTTTAGCAATAAAACTTTCCAAAAATATATTTTTGCCTGCTCTTTCTGATGGTGGTGCTTATTTTTTAAGATAAGGTTTTTATTTCTGAAAGTCAATGGCGGCCATATTGGCATTCGGTCTATTGGGTAAAGGATATTTAACTAAAGCTCTAACATTATGTCAGAATTTTAAGATATTCGAGAAAAACGTTGCTGCACGCAGATTTGGCAAGGGAAAAGGAAGCAAAAACTGATGCAACGCAATGAATGCCATAGGTAGATAGGAGGACGCGTATCAATTGGATATACCTATATGCATGCAGAAAGGTCTTACCTGATGTGAGAGAGTTTTTTGCATGTGTGGGCGTAGATTATATCTTGTGGATTGACTCCCTGCTCGATGACTAATCTAATCTCTCCCTATACACAAAAAGAACACCACTTGAAAAATTGTAATATAATTTAATTTATTCTTTGCGCATATGACACCATCTACAGGAGGATGCTTGCTGACGTCAATGTTTATACATTATGCTCCATTAGCATAAGCATTTATATTTTTAATCAAACTACCGCAAAATCAACATTAAAAGCATGACAAAAGTAGTTCTTCCCTGCAATGTTAAGTCGACACATGAAATACTGTTTGCTTGAGGCAGCTTTAAAAACTCTTAACTTTTACATAGATGTAAAGGCTCATTAGAGCTTTTGCCACTCAAACATTTGAAAGGTAATATCTCTTTAAGTATTGCATGCACGGAGCTCAACATTTCGTAGATAATCCACACATACCATCCCATCCCGCCAATCCTTAAATTCATCCAATCCCTGCCATTCATCTATCAATCTTATTTATCCATTCCATCATGTAATCATTCAATCAACCCATTCAGCCAAATTGTCCAGACAAATATAACATTGCATATTGCTCCAATGGATTAAAATGATGCTTATTCCTTTATCGACATACCTACCTTGCTAGAACAGTCAAAACCAGATCCCAGCTTGGATAAAAGACGTAAAAGAACTGGATCAGGATTGCACTTGACCACTGAATTGAAATCAAAAATATGGTAAGGTAAGCTAAGGTACAAAAACCAGCGACTACCCTGATGCAAATCTTACACAGGATCCTACAGGATCCTGTAAGATCCTGTAGGATCCTATAGGATCTTGTTTAGAAATAGGATCCTGAGTAGGACTGATCTTGCTTAGGAACAGGATTCTAGTTAGGATCCTAGGTAGGATCCTGCATAAGAATAGGATCTTGCACAGGATTACATTCCTATGTAATATCCTAAGAAGAATTAGGATCCTAAATAAGATCCTAGCAGGATCCTATGTAAGATCTTAAAATATAGCATCAGGATCCTGTAAAAGATCCTAATTAGGATCCTGAATAAGATCCTAATTGAGTATGAACAAGATCCTGGGTAGGATCCTGAACAACATCCTAATTAGGATCCTGAATAAGATCCTAATTGAGTATGAACAAGATCCTGGGTAGGATCCTGAACAACATCCTAATTAGGATCCTGGATAAGATCCTAATTGAGTGTGAACAAGATCCTGGGTAGGATCCTGAACAACATCCTAATTAGGATCCTGAATAAGATCCTAATTGAGTATGAACAAGATCCTGGGTAGGATCCTGAACAACATCCTAATTAGGATCCTGAATAAGATCCTAATTGAGTATGAACAAGATCCTGGGTAGGATCCTGAACAACATCCTAATTAGGATCCTGAATAAGATCCTAATTGAGTATGAACAAGATCCTGGGTAGGATCCTGAACAACATCCTAATTAGGATACTGGATAAGATCCTAATTGAGTGTGAACAAGATCCTGGGTAGGATCCTGAACAACATCCTAATTAGGATCCTGGATAAGATCCTAATTGAGTGTGAACAAGATCCTGGGTAGGATCCTGAACAACATCCTAATTAGGATCCTGAATAAGATCCTAATTGAGTATGAACAAGATCCTGGGTAGGATCCTGAACAACATCCTAATTAGGATACTGGATAAGATCCTAATTGAGTATGAACAAGATCCTGGGTAGGATCCTGAACAACATCCTAATTAGGATCCTGAATAAGATCCTAATTGAGTGTGAACAAGATCCTGGGTAGGATCCTGTAAAAGATCCTAATTAGGATCCTGAATAAGATCCTAATTGAGTGTGAACAAGATCCTGGGTAGGATCCTGTAAAAGATCCTAATTAGGATCCTGATAAGATCCTAATTGAGTGTGAAAAAGATCCTGGGTAGGATCCTGAACAACATCCTAATTAGGATCCTGATAAGATCCTAATTGAGTGTGAACAACCCTGGTGCAAATCTTGGACAGGATCCTGTCAGGATCCTACCAGGATCTTACCAGGATCCTACTAAGGATCTTGTACAGGATCCTGTATCAATATCCTACAGGATCCTGTGTAAGATTTGCACCAGGGAAGATCCTGGGTAGGATCCTGTAGGATCCAGGGGTAATATCTTGCTACTACAAAGCATGCATGAATTTCAATCACTTCAATGACATCATGGAATTGAAAGTCATAAATAAAATGCAAATGTATGGTGATTCTTTTAATAATTCTTCAATGGTCAAGTTGGTAAAGTGTTGGGCTTGTAAGCCAAAGGTTGGAGGTTCAAGCCCCACTGAGGTAAGTAAAAAATAAAATAATGAGACAATAATAATAACTATTAAAACAGAGTGGGGAGGGGTGCAAGCATTGAATGGGAGGGGTGGTAGAGTAGAAGGAGGTAGGGAAATAGAAGAGCACAAGGGAGGGGAGGGTGAGGCCAAAAAAAAATGTTGGGTTTGTACTCTTTCGTTTTTTTTGTTTTTTTTTGGAATTTCTAATTTTTTTTAAATAAAAAAATAAAACCTTTTTACAATATTGCAAATTAGAAAATTATAAATTAATTACTGCAATGTATACAGGATTAGTCTAGGATCCTAACAACATCCTGTAGGATCTTGTATAAGATCCTGAAGGATCCTGTAGGATATTGTACAAGATCCTGTAGAATCTTGATACAGGATCCTGTCCAAGATCCTTAGTAGGATCCTGGTAAGATCCTGTTGGATCCTGGCAGGATCTTGTACAAGATCCTGTAAGCTCCTACAGGATCCTGTAGGATCTTGGTAGGATCTTGTAGAAGATGTTGTAGGATCCTGTAGGATCTTGTACAAGATCCTGTTCAAGATCCTGAGTAGGATCCTGGTAAGATCCTGGTAGGATCCTGACAGGATCCTGTCCAAGATTTGCACCAGGGTACTGAGTAAGGGTGTTGTGCCTGGCTAATGCGCCGCCTTACACCAATGTGGCCTGGGTTCAATTCTTGTGCTCGATTTTATCCAGCTGAGTTGATCACCTTCCCCGAAAAGAATTATGGTTCACTATTTTTGGTTAGCATTTTTCGAGCATTTTCCGAGTATACAATGTAGACATTTCTTGTTGACTGAAATTAAATTCCGCCATGAGTTCGACTAGCGTTTACGATTAATATAGAGAAGGGAGAACTCGTATTTCATAAATTCTCTTGGCAGAATAATAGGAAATGCTAATCAAAATACGATGTCAAATCCTCAATTCTGATTAGTTGACATTGAGTTTGTTCTGAAGGTCAACTCAGCTGGTAGGTTAGAAGAGTTGTTTGATGGCACTCTCTTCTGATTCTATATGTTTCTCCAAAAGTGCAATACTCCATCAACTGAGTGCACGTTCTCCGCTAGGGGCGTATTTTGTCAACTGAGTGTGGCAGCTTAATGCTTGAAAAAGGTTGCGAAAAAAGTGATATGGATAGTAAAATGTTTTAAACAACTTACCATAAAATGGACGTATCCTCGGGAGAAGTTCTACCCACTGGAAACGAAGAAATTAAGGCTATTAGTTGATTTTATAATTGGTGGCGAGAGGAAAACAACTTTAGTGGTAGTGGTCATACGATGGGTAGAGGCAGTTGTAATTGTTGATAATGGTATTGGTTGGTAATGGTAGTGTTGCTAGCATCACTAGTACTAGTGCTTGATGGTGGTAGTGGTCATACAATGGGTAGAGGTAGTTGTTGATTATGGTATTGGTTGGTAATGGTAGTGTTGCTAACATCACTAGTACTAGTGCTTGATGGTGGTAGTGGTCATACAATGGGTAGAGGTAGTTGTTGATAATGGTATTGGTTGGTAATGGTAGTGTTGCTAACATCACTAGTACTAGTGCTTGATGGTGGTAGTGGTCATAGGATGGGTAGAGGTAGTTGTTGATAATGGTATTGGTTGGTAATGGTAGTGTTGCTAGCATCACTAGTACTAGTGCTTGATGGTGGTAGTGGTCATAGGATGGGTAGAGGTAGTTGTTGATTATGGTATTGGTTGGTAATGGTAGTGTTACTAGCACTAGTACTAATGCTTGATGGTGGTAGTGGTCATAGGATGGGTAGAGGTAGTTGTTGATAATGGTATTGGTTGGTAATGGTAGTGTTGCTAGCACTAGTACTAGTGCTTGATGGTGGTAGTGGTCATAGGATGGGTAGAGGTAGTTGTTGATTATGGTATTGGTTGGTAATGGTAGTGTTGCTAACATCACTAGTACTAGTGCTTGATGGTGGTAGTGGTCATACGATGGGTAGAGGCAGTTGTTGGTAATATGATTGGTTGGTAATGGTAGTTTTGATAGAGCGTCCGACTAATATACGGAGGGTCGTGGGTTCGATTCCCATCTGGGGCTCAGAAGTTTTTTCTGAGTACATTTCACAGTATGGTACGATCATATACACATTTCAGTTTTGATAGTATAAGCAGTGAAATATATTTTTTATAATACCTTTTGATATCTTTCAGCCACTTTATTGATATCCATTGCATAAAACCCATCATCGCAGTCCTGAATGAAGAAAAAGCAAGAAGGTCTAAGGATTAGGATATCAGGTTTACAATACTAGTTGCTCACCCAAAGAATAATGCAGGTGGTATTTACCTCTCGCCCAGGTGCAGTCACCAAGAAATCAAGAATGTCCCCGACATTGACATTGTCAGAAATTACTATTGCTCCTAAAAAAAAAAAAAAAAGATAACTGAGTCAAACAAGAACAAACAACACAAACTCTAGTCGGTTGGTGGAACAGTCGATCAGTCAGTCACGCGTTTGGCCAGCTATGATTTTGTGACATTTGCATATTAAAGCAATCGTATAGACAGTTAAGGAGGCTATAAAGGGTTTTGGAACTTGCATATAGACTAACAAAAATAACCCTGAAAAACTTTATATGGCCAATATATGACCGTAAGTTGACCCAGAAGACGAAAGACCATAAAGTAAAGGTTGGAATGGAAAGAAAAATATGACGTAACACGTTGCTATGACAACGATAGAACACTTCAAATGTGTGCAAAATTTTTCATTTAAGAAATCATAACTCAAAAACCGCACGGTGAAAATCCTTTAAAATTGGAATGTTTGAACTTCATGATCCAATCTTTGATTATACCGAGAAAGAAAAAATTCTGTAATGAGGAATTCTCAAAAATCAATGAAATTTATTTCAGAACGTTCCCCATTACAAATTGTTTTAACTTTTTCTTAGCACTTACGAACCATTAAATAAAAACCACATGCAAAGTTTTAAGATATTTTACCGTCCAGTTTTTGAGTTATTTTAGTTTAAGTATGAGGTTTTTTGGGACAAAATTTTCCTATTTACATTTCAAATGATTCAGTGCTACGTCATTTAGAGCACGCGCGCGCTCGTTCAAGGAAAACCATTCCGAGCTTCCTTAAGACATTAGATCAGTCAAACGAGAAAACGAAGAAAATGACTTTGTTTTGAGAAAATAAATAACTAGTAAATCGTTGAGGCTTCCAACTAAGCTGAACAAAATGAGACGAGATATCGATATTGAACGTCTTCGGTTAACACTATAACACGTGTGTTGTTGTATATATTTTAAATAAAGATTATTTATGTCAATAGCAAAAAGGAACCCGCCTTAACTCACTTGCAACATGTTAAGACTAGTTACACTTGTTAATGGCTAAAAAGCAACTAAACTTCGAACGCTCTTTCTAGTTTAATGTTCGACTTATTATATGCAAATTCAAGTTAACTTTCTGATGTGATCTGTTATCGAATGTTCGTTTTTATTACGTTTTTTTTTTTAGGTTTTAATAATATATCCTAAATAACATTATATAAATTACAGTGAACTAGTCATAATTGGTGAAATCTTACCTGAAGTTGACATTGCAAGCAGTAGTGGTGATGGTGAGAAGTCACAGCAATATAAGTATCTTGCGTGACATCGGATATTTCTACTCATGAATAAAGAAATACTGAGGGACGTCAACCATGAAGACAATAGGGACCTTAAGCACCAGGACGGGAGGACGAGGACGGCGACGTAAAGTCTAAGAAAGGACTAGATCGAGAACGCCGTCGGTCCTTTCGTGACGTAACAGTAGAGACCTTAAGATCCACGACGGGAGCGGACGGCGACGGCCGACGATAATGCCAGCACGTTTTCAAAACGGTTTTTCGTGTGCGCGCCGTCGTCCTTGCCGTTGCCGTCCTCTCCTGAACGCTTTTTCACGTTCTAGCGAGGACTGCAGCAGCAAGGACGACGGCGCGCGCACGAAAACCCGTCTTGAAAACGTGCTGGCGTCACCTTGTTAGTATTTTGATTTGGTGAACTTTTGCTTTTTTTCCCGTCCTGGTGCTTAAGTGTTACGTTGTGTGAAAACCGACGGCGATCTCGACCTACTCCTTTCTCAGACTTTACGTCGCCGTCCTCGTCCTCCCGTCCTGGTGCTTAAGGTCCCTAATCAAATATTCACCACTTTCACATTCCCATAATACTTCCGAAAGAAGCTATTCACGAGCGATTGCCTGAGAAATTACTTAATTAATCATTAACTAATTGTTCTAATTTTATTCTTGTTGTTGTTGTCGTCGTCCTCGTCGTTGCATGTCGCTTACCAAGCTTGAAATGCACTATAATCATATGCAAATATTGTCAACACATAAGAAAATATGCTGGTAAAAAGGGCAGATAAAGTCTGGGAAAATTCCATATTGTTGTGACTTTTCGCTGCTTGAATTTATATTGCCCGTCGTGCATTTCAGGCTTGAATTACAACAAGCAACATGCAACATGCAACAAAACTTTCACCAACCTTTTTTTGTCCTAGCCAACAGGAGGGAAATTTGCATGCGCATGCACGCAACCGCTGATACCTAGCGATATGATCGCAGGCGACATAAGTTGGCAGTAACTATAACCGTATGCTGTAACCATAGCACAAGTGTTTAATCTCATACTTTAGTTTTCATGGGTATTTTATGCGGCAAATTTCAAGTTTAGATTTAGCCATTGCACATAGTAATTTGACCCTTGGTTGGTCAACCTCTTCTACGACCCCCACCCCTCCCCCCAACATGTACCAGCCCCTGCTAATGACCCATCGCTAAGAAGAGTAAAAAGCAGCCTTTTTGCTTTACAGCTTATAATCATTTTTAAAATAAAAAAACTCACACTATCACAAATTCTGCGCTCTGATTAGCTGAGGTACTATTGGTGTATTAGTGATAGACCACTAGTAGCGAAAAAGACCGGTTTTGAAAGCCAAAACAATGGCAAAAACAATTATTTAATGGCAACTGAAAACAATCATTTATTAGACCGATTAGTAGGTTTATACTAAAACAGTTAGACCTCTCGCCGTCTAGGTCTATGAGTCAATAGCCCAGTGAAACTAGACCTTTAAAATATCATAACCGAATTTCTCCATGTCCGGCTTGACTGTTTCCCTGAAAATCAAAATAGTTTTTCATTGTAAAAATAAAGGTTGCAAAGTTTTGAGATTCCAAAATTAAAAATAAAAAACAAAATTAAATGAGTTTTAACGACATTTACTAAAATATTTAATACATGGTAACAGAGGTCTACTATGGGAAAACATGTTAAATGAAGGTGCATGCATTCTTCGGTAACAAATCCTGGAAGCAAAGAAATGAAGTATAGAGGCTTTGCACCATCACGTGACTCGCGTAGCGTCGGTTAGCAACGGTAACTACGCCGCCATGACAGGAGGCATGTAAACCATAACAAAGTATAGTAACGAACGCGATTAGAAAAGTTTTTTGTGTTGTTGGATGTTGAAAACGCTCTGAAAGAGATACAAATGTAAGATTTTTTATCATTCCGAAGCAGTTCAAGCATCAAGACGAAAAAACAAGAGAGGTTTTAAAGCGAAGATGAAAAAAATAGCTTGGAAACATACGACGAGAGGCTGTTTCGAAAGGGCAAGTTAAGAACCCAATGGTTTGCTCGCTTCATTTTTACCAAGTTGTTTTCAAAGTGCAACTAGCTTATTCCTTCAAATAAATTGAGTGGTACAATTCGAGATCGATGTTTTTTTGCTTTGTTTATCTAGGAGAACCAGCAAAAGCCTACGACGAAACTCATCCAGACTGGGCTCCTAAATCGATCGCGATGGGTCACACATCTTGTTCTGTTTCTCAATCAGCCAAAGTTCCTTTGCAAAAAAGGACAAAAAGGCACAACCGTTCGATGGAAAGATCTTTGAAAAGGCGACTGCGCTTTGAACAAGCCCTAGTTAACAGTAATACATAAAATATTCATACAAACTTTCCCAAAGAAACACGTGCAAGAGACAGAGATGGAGTTCGGACAACTCGAATCTGCAACTGATTGCAACATAGATTTTCTTCTTTCAAAGTGTGCATTCGCATTTTTCAAAGATCTTTCCATCGAACGGTTGTGCCTTTTTAGCGAAGACACTTTGGCTGATTGAGAAACAGAACAAGATGCGCGTGACCCATCGCGATCGATTTAGGAGTCCAGTGAGTTTCGTCGTAGGCTTTTGCTGGTTCTCCTAGATAAACAAAGCAAAAAAACATCGATCTCGAATAATTTGTACCACTCAATTTATTTGAAGGAATAAGCTAGCTGCACTTTGAAAACAACTTGGTGAAAATGAAGCGAGCAAACCATTGGGTTCTTAACTTGCCCTTTCGAAACAGCCTCTCGTCGTATGTTTCCAAGCCTTTTTTTTCGTCTTCGCTTTAAAATCCATCTTGTTTTTTAGCTTTAATGCTTGATCTGCTTCGGAACGTTTAAAATTCTGACATTTGTGTCTCTTTCAGAGCGTTTTCAACACCCAACAACACAAAAAACGTTTCTAATCGCGTTCGTTACTATACTTTGTTATGGTTTACATGCCTCCTGTCATGGCGGCGTAGTTACCGTTGCTAACCGACGCTACGTGAGTCACGTGATGGTGCAAAGCCTCTATTGCCTTATTTTGTCATTAGAACATATAGTCCCAAAGACACTATTTATGTTCACCCATGACGTGCCAGCCTATACATTGAGCCCCGGACCGCAAAGTGACCACTACTGTGGCTTTAAAATACTGATTTATTACCAGACTGTGTTAGAAAGCTTGTATAACTGTATAACTGACTTTCGTGCGGGAGGTCGTGGGTTCAAGCCACGGCCGGACCAACACTCAGGGTCTTAAAATAACTGAGGAGAAGGTGCTGCCTTTGTAATTACATCTACAAATGGTTAGACCTTCCCGTGGCTCGGATGACCACGTAAAATGGCGGTCCCGTCTCTCCACACTACCTAACCCTGCATCGGAGGGACGTAAAAGAACCACTGAGGACGTAAAGAAACCCTGGCAGTGACACCCTCAGTGTCTGGCCTTTACTAATAATTTCTTAATGGGTTGATTGCAGGATGGGAATGGGAGTTTTAAGGGGTTGGGAATTGGTGCAATGTACCTCGAAGGGGACCTCGTGTTCTGTTGTACAGCACCAGCCTGCGGGCAAATCTTAAATAAAAATAATAATAAAAAAATACTCACCAAGTCTTGGGTGTGACATAGTAATAGGTGTATCTTTCGATGGGGAAGCCGTTGAAGCCTGTACATAAAGTACGGGTATAACCACCCATATTCTCGAAATACAGCCAGTCACCAACAGAAAGCTGAAGAAGAAAGGAATACTACGTTTGGTCAACATGTTGGTCGAGAATGTTTTTCTCAAAGCAACACATATTCTTCTTCAAATTTTCCCATTCCCCTGCTTCTCCTCGTCCCTCTTTACGTCCCTTTATTTCGTTGCTTTCCTACGTACATCCTTGCCTGCAAGCTACCTGCCTCCTTTCTTCCTTCCTTGTTTCCGTCCATCTGTCCCAGTCTGTCCATCTGCCCGTCCGTCCTTTTCCTTCCTTTGTTTCTAGCTTCCTCTCTTTCTCTCTCCCTCTTCCCTTCCATCCGTCCCTTACATCCTTCCTTGTTTACTTCGACCCGTTGTTCATTCCCTCCAATTCGTTCCTTCTTTCCTACCCTTCGACGTAAATTCTTTACCTTTGGTAGCATGCTATTCTTGCTAATCCTATCCAAGGTGTCACAGGTCTGTCCCCAAATGCAAGAAGGAAAGAGAACGTCGTCCGTTTCTCCGAGTGGCTTTGGAATAAAGTCAACATCATAAAAAAGAGTATCTCCAAAGGAACCATATACCCCATCATCTATATAATACATGTATCCCTAGTGTACAAAAAAGCATAAAGAAATATCAATAAACCACCCAATTGAAAGGAAAAACGCACACAACAACTCTTACAATCATGTGCCCATCTCTTCAACTATTACGTGCAAGAATGTACAGAATAACTCATTTGAACCGTGCGTCCACATCGGCAACTATTGCGTACAACGCTCTAATAACCAATTCAGATGTACGTATTTGCAAAGGTACGTTGCACACAACAGTATTCGTCGGAAAACACAATGTGAGTTTGTTAAAGATGGTTACGCCCTAAGGACTTACCGTTTCTGAACCTTTACCAGTGAATGGGACAGGATAGTTCTCCTTCTCGTTCTCTTGTAGATGGTGCCTTTTTATCTCTTTGACAGTCGTAACATTCGTCACAAGAGTGTAAGGCGAACAAGCAAAATACCTCCCGGGCTCAGCAATAATGCTCACTCCACACCCGACGGGAAAGTATTTGTCAAGAGCAGAGTTGACCACATCACATATCTAGGAAAGATATTTCAAAGCTGGTTATTCATGGAAAATTGGCGAAGCATTCTGTTCGTGGCAGTTAAATGTTATCATATATAAACTTTCTTTACGGAGCCTCATATTTGCCAGAACTTGTTTATACCTTTTCAAAAGGATAATCGCTCTCTTTCCCTGGAAATCCTCCACCAATGTCCAGGATGTTGAAGGAAAAACCAACCTTTTCCTTGAAGTAAAGTTACGAAGTGAATAAAGAAATGAGTAACATTGGACATTGGAAATGTTATATGGTTGCTGCAATGCAATAAATGCAATACAATTTGTAGTTATGCATTTGCAAGTCTTTTAAGATTAAAATCTTGTTAAGCTACGATAACAGACCTCTTTAGCTTGGGTGCGCTGTTTTTCCCATTTCAGACCACGTGTCATTCTCTTGAGAATAAGATTCTTTGTTTAAGTTGTATCAATATTCATGTGTCTTCTCATGCGCAACCGTTAAACAATGAAATGATACTCTAGAGATCTAGAATGACACGTGGTCTGAAATGGGAAAATACTACGCCCAAAAAAGTCTATACTTGCTATGCACAATATCATGAGATGTGAAGACATCATTTTGTCTCGATGTTTATTTCAGGGTTGAGCCCAGGTTCCTTTTGAACTTCACTTTGAACGAAAGGTTCTGCCTGAAGGAATTCATCTGCCACTGTTTTCTTATTGGCTAACACAACAACGGGAAACTCTCAAAACAATAAAACCGGAACCAAAAAATGCTGTCTTCGATACATGGATTCGCCCAGAACCTTTCGGGTGTCTTGGTGGAGACCAAGAAGTACCAAGAACTTGCCATGAGAACAAGCAATCCTAACTGGTCATTAGGATAGTAAAATATCTAAAAGTAGGGATACACTATGCGAAATTGTGGGGAGTCGACGCAAGATTAGGCTCTAGGACAATTCTCTTCATGTGACATGAAAATTTTTATGATAAACTCTAGTCCCCAGAATTTCGTCCTTGCGAGAGGGTGGTTATCCCTGGTCTTTTCTAAACGGCGTATTGTAGTGCAGAGAGCTGTCCCTTCCCTTGCCGCCTAGTGTCTCCCGACATTAAGAGATGTTCCATCAACATTACCCCAATGTCAAATACGGTTTTAACTCTTCGTATGGCATCTCCATAAGGCTTTGCATCAATGCTTTCGCTACCCACATGGAAACTGAAACAATAACGTTGCATGTAGGTATACTGCTTAGAACAATAAAAAATATCCCTCACCACTTCTCAAGTTTGTGGTAATGACCGGTTTTTCTACTAGAGAGGCATAATACGTCTGGATGGACTTGAATACACTTTTTAGGCCGTGTTTTTATGCGTCTCTAAGTTCGTCTCATATAAAGACGGACAGAAGACGCACTATGCGCTTAGAAGCACTTATTTAATGCGTCTTGAATGAGAAACTATTTTTAAAAAATGGTAGTTTCATAGCAGGCTGATCTGAACGTATAAAAGATGGGAAGCAGACTAAGAAATTTAAAATCCTGCAACTGCGCTACTCGAGACCAGCGGCGACATCCATAAGAAAATACTAATGTCACACAGGACAACTTTACTTGCTCTCGATAGGCTTCAGATCGTCCAATTCGTCTTATATTTTGCCCGTCTTTACACTAAACGTCTAACGTTCTGTGTGATTATCCCACGCTGTGATAAAACAGCCAAAGTTAATAGATTATTTTTTAGATTTGTCTAAGTAATGGAGCATTAAAGAGCCAATGGTAGCCGTGAAAGGTAGCAATGCTTTTACATCGAAGCGAGACATGAAATGAACTTGCGATCATAGAGACATATATGTGAGTAATTGTATAGACCAATTAAGGTGTGCAAGGTCACCTCATGTCTTGCTTCGATGTAAAGGCACGGCTACCTTTCAAAAGAACTGTGAAGGGGGCTATTGTCTGTTTGGCTTTTTTGTTTGCTACTGAGTGGACTCTGTATATTTATAATAAGATGCATGATTCTGACCTTACGCCAATGACGTTCAGACCAAGGTTCTTCGCATTCATAAGAAGATTTTTGCAAGCACGCAGAGGAACGCCAAACTTATATCCATTCTGTTAGAGATTTAGATCAGTAATATTATTTTTGATTCATTTAGACAATTCATTCTGGACACATCGAACTTAATATCCAATACAAGTCGTCTACTAAGGAAGGAAGAAAGGATAGATGGATGAAAAGATGGATTGATGGATGGATGGATGGACGAATGAATGGATAGATGGATGGATGGATGGATGGATGGATGGATGGATGGATGGATGGATGGATGGATAGATGGATGGACGAATGGATAGATGGATGGATGGATGGATGGGAAAGATGTATGGATGGATGGGTGGAAAGATGGATGGATGGATGGGTGGAAAGATGTATGGATGGATGGGTGGAAAGATGTATGGATGGATGGGTGGAAAGATGGATGGATGGATGGGTGGAAAGATGGATGGATGGATGGGTGGAAAGATGGATGGATGGATGGGTGGAAAGATGTATGGATGGATGGGTGGAAAGATGGATGGATGGATGGGTGGAAAGATGGATGGATGGATGGATGGGTGGAAAGATGGATGGATGGATGGGTGGAAAGATGGATGGATGGATGGGTGGAAAGATGGATGGATGGATGGGTGGAAAGATGGATGGATGGATGGGTGGAAAGATGGATGGATGGATGGGTGGAAAGATGGATGGATGTATAGACTTTTAAAATGATAACGGTATAGGAAATACTTACAACATCGCATCGTGCGTTGTTGCGAGATGGTCGGTAGCGAAGTAGGAGTCTGCAGTAACAAAAATAAGGTGATTATTATCATAGTTTATGGGCTTTATTCATATATATGAAAGACTGCCTGAAACTTGCGATCAAATCTCTCGACTATCTTCCAAAGATATGGATATGTTGTCCTATCGTTTTGATTAGACTTTGGGGGAAACACCAGGGCAAGGATGACTCTGATGGATGGATAGATCGATAGAGGGAGAGAGGGATGGATGGAGGGAGGGATGGAGGGATGGATGGATGGAGGGAGGGAGGGAAATACAGATATTTTGAAGGAGGAAGAAAGTATAGGCGGATGGATGGGATGGGTTAGATATTACAACTCACTCGGATTCTGGATATGTTTCCTTTATCTTGTGCAGCTCTGCCTCGCTGTCAAAGGTCATCAACGACACTCCATATTCTTCTGCAAATCTAATCCACACATCAATAGTTTTTGTATTTATTAATCATATATCAGTAACATACATGAAGTACCATGCCTTAAAAGCCTTGAATCGAGTCAGAATTTTAAGAGATCGATGACATTCAAAGGTAGACAGGATATACCTATATGCATGCAGAAAGGTCTTACCTGATGTGAGACAGTTTTTTGCAGGTGTGAGCGTAGATTATATCTTGTGGACTGACTCCCTGCTCGATGGCTAATCTAATCTCTCCCTGAGGTAACAATGAAAGTTTCACAAAATCAACAACCCATCCACCCAATCCTACTTTCGTCCCATACCATTCATCTATCTATACAAGTATTTCATTTTTTTCTGTCCAGTCCACTCCAAACTTTGGCTCAACAAAGTGACATTGCGTATAAGCCACAATGAACATCTTAAAATACTTGATGATAAGCGACTAACTTTTGCCCTTATGGTTATTGTAGACAGTTAGTACCTTATTTTTTTCTGTATTTATCTTACATAATTTGTAACTTAATCGTGAAGGACGGTACAAATAAACAGTTTTTGTTGGAAAAATTATGAGATGAATTTTTAGAGGAGCCAAAAAAGCGAAAGAACTCACTTTCCCATCATGCTTTGTGCTAGAATTTCGAGCTCATGCACATTGGCTATTCTGGACATACCTACCTTACTAGCACAGTCAAAGCCAGTTCCAAGATTGGATAAAAGACGTACCAGAACTGGATCAGGATTACACTTGACCGCTGAATTGAAGAAAAAAAATAGCGTCAATTACAGTTGAACCTACTGTTAAGCATGAATTAGCTCTGCATACAGCTATTCAGCTCACGTATTCATTTCTTAAATACCTAAACAATAAAAAGATATTAACATCAGAAAAGATTTCAATCCTCAAGAGAGGGCAGTTCTCTTGTTTTGACCCCCAGGTTGGGATTTAGTGCAAGGGGTTTATAGCTGTATATTTTCGTAACATTGCGTAATTGATAATACTACATTGAACCAATCACAGCACGCGAGCTAAATAATCAGCCAATGAAAATACTTTGACATAGTATCGTCATGGTTACGACAAGGGCACGTTCGTTCGAAATTCGTCTGATTCGTCTAGTAAGAGAGTACTATACATATGCAGAATGAGAAAGAACTGAGAAAAATTGACTTACCATAGAAAGGACGAATCCTTGGCAAAAGTTCCACCCACTGTAGACGAAGAAATTATCGATAAATAATTAATCACAGATTTAGTTATCTTTATTATATAAACACTCTACAACGACAACGACAACGACAACGACAACGACAACGACAACGACAACGACAACGACAACGACAACGACAACGACAACGACAACGACAACGACAACGACAACGACAACGACAACGACAACGACCTATGGATTTTTTGTTATTTTTCATCCTGTCTAAATTAAGAATTAATTTGGATATATAGTTTTCGTATAAGCTTTTCTTAAGAAAAAAATACTCAAAAATCGTATAGTTTCTCTCAGCCAATTAAAATTCAAGAAAAGCAGTAGAAATAAATTTTCAATCCATTAGCGTGCAGCTAACGCTTCAGCAGAAAAAGAGAGTGGTTGTGGTGATGGTGGTAGAAGTGGTAATAAGGAGTACGAATAAGACTTGATAATATTAGTGGCCGTAAGGCCGGCCGGGAGAGGGCAGCTTTTTCAATAGTAGTTACTGGAAAGTGGTAGTTGTGATAGAGTTGCTAGTATTATAGTGTTTGATAGTATTAGTGGCCGTAAGGCCGGCAGGGAGAGGGCAGGTTTTTTTCTAATAGTAGTTATTGGAAAGTGGTAGTTGTGATAGTGTTATAAAATAAATGAGAATTAACAATGGAATCCACCGAGTGGGTCTTGCTCCACTGCATTCCAATTGGAATTTAGAAGTTGATTTTTGAGGAGGAAAACCCTCGAAGCACAGGAGAGAACCACACAGAGCCCAGCGGAGCTCGAACTCTCACTGCTACGCCACCCGTGCTTCCCAACTAGTGTTACTAGTAGTATAGTGTTTGGTGGTGGAAGTGGTCGTAAGGTCGGTAGAGGCAGTTGTTAGTAATAGTATTAGTTGGTGGTATCAGTCATGGGATGCTTTTTTCTTAATACCTTTTGATATCTTTCAACCACTCTATTGATATTCATTGTATAAAAGCCATCGTCGCTGTCCTGAAATAATGAAAAAATGTTTACATGGTGGAGGGTAGGGGGAATTTAGCATTTTGTACTAAATTTTGAAGCTAAATTTTATAGTTTACAAATGGGGGTCCTAAAAATTGAAAGTTTACCAGTTGCGCGCCTATTCTTCCCTTTTTTTTAGTTGTTTCTTATACATCTTTGAATGTCATAAGATGATTTCGGCATACTGATATGCGCAGTTTTTTCCCTGGCTAGGCCCCAAACCGCAATGTATTATGGGCACAATGTGAACATGGCGAATAGTCCCCTTCACAGTTCCCTGCGTCATCTTGAAAGGTAGCCGTGCGTTTGCTTTGAAGTGAGACGAACGGTGATCTTGCAATGATAGAGACATGGGAATAATCGTCCAAGGTGTTAAAAAGGTATCTATCATTGCAAGGTCAACGTTCGTCCCGCTTCCATGCAAAGGCCCGGCTACCTTTCAAGATGACGCAGGGAACTGTGAAGGAGACTACTTAGTTAAATAAACTTTGATTTCATTTGATTTGAAATGGTATAGATCAAGCTATCTACCTCTCTTCCAGGTGTGGTTACCAGGTAATCAACAATGTTGAATTTCTCAGAAACTACTATGGTTCCTAGGGAGAAAAAAGATAGATAGACTCTGATTATATTTTAAGGAAGTTCCGTACCTTTGCTACTGCGCATCCATTTCGCGCATCTCGTTTTACCCTTTATTTGTGTGGTTTTTTTTTAAATATTCCCAAATAATATCTTCATTTGAATCCGTTTTCATAACCTCAAAATAGGTTTCGTAATTCATACATATATACAAATACTTAATGAGATGCAAAAAATGGAAAAAGTCCTAAAATATGATCGTGAATATGTTGAAAGTTACCCAAAACACTTGATAACTAACCTAACCTTTGTTTTGATACAAGACACATCAAATACATAAGGTTTTGAAGTATTGGATATTAATAAATTATATTTGTTTATATATTTTCACTTTTCGGACTAAAAACTCTCTAATATATATCTAATAATATCTAATTGCAATTAAATCATATTTTTCATGTTCTTTATTGATAAAACATCTTTGAAAAATATCATATTATAACATATAATATATAATATATAATATATATATATATACAGTTATAAAGGATTTTATCATATGACCGTATTTCACTGTACGCGTGATTCTAAAAAAAACCTTTGGGGAAAATGTCGTCAGCAAAAAAAGTACGCTTTTCCGAAAAGTGTAATAATTTCCCGTTCGGACTCGCCGTTCGGACTCGCTGCCGTCAATCATGTAAAAACTACGCATTTTGATTCGCATTTATTAAAAACGCTTTGAAATCGATTTTTTATATGTGGTCATATGATAAAATGCTTATTGACTGAGTTAAGGTCGGTCCGAACGGGAAAATATTTGGCTCTCGGTCCTTGGCACGGAACTCGCTGCGCTCGTTCCGTACTTCAGGACCTCGAGCCAAATATTTTCCCGTTCGGACCTCCCACTCAGTCAATAAGTACATAATATTAATTCTCTGGGGTAATACTTATGTAACTAATTTAAATCCTTTAGTTACTCTTCACAAACGGGTAGTAAGAATTATCACTTTTTCACACTTTGATGCTCACACTAGTCCTCTATTTAGGCAGCTTAGCATCATAACATTTCTGGATCTTATTTCACTTCAGAATTTATGTATCATTATTTTAATAACAATCTTCCATCAGTCTTCAATGACTTTTTTAAGAGTGTTAAAACTATACATAATCATAATACAAGGTTATCTTCCAAAAATAATAATTATCTTCCACCTGTCAGAACAAATTATGGCAAATTTAATCTTAGATATTTAGGTGTTAAAACCTGGCTTTCAATTGATAATGAAATTAAGTCTTTCTCTAAATCTAGATTTAAGAAACATTTAATTGGCTATATTAAGCACTTATTGATACGACTCATTGGTTTTCATTTGTTTTCATTTTTCTCTTTTGTTAATCTGTTCTTTGTTTATTGATATTATTATTATTATTATTATTATTAATATTGTACTGTAATCTAGGTTTTATTTATATGATTGTAATGTAGAATTACAAGTAAATTGTTGTTGTTGTTGTTGTTGTTGTTGTTGTTGTTGTTGTTGTTGTTGTTGTTGTTGTTATTGTTGTTGTATGTGACTAGTATTTAAGGTGTTTCCATCCTGTTTTCAAACAACCGTATGGAACATTTTTGAGCGGCCGTTAAACCAAGTTTCCTTAGATCGATTATTATGAAATTCAAACTTTATAAAAATGTAACATTTATAAGATCAACATTATATGTAACATAGCGGCAATTAACACGAATTGTTGAATTCACCTAAACCTAAATTTTGCCCTTTAAGGGTTGGTTAGTGCTACGAAAAAATAAGGGTACCCCTAGCGACCGTTGTGCATTCAACTCAATATCGCGCGAAACCATTTCAGCCAACCCCCAATAAAGTATACATTTTCTGAAAGCTGAATAATTGTTGAAGCTGTTCGTTATTTCTCAGTTATACGTTCCTAAAGTTACAACGCCACTAAAACAGCCGTATCCGATATAAAATCCACGATAACTTTCGAAAAAAGCAAAAAATCAAAAATCGTAGACACACTTTTGAAGAACAACTACCTAGGATGACTTCCGCAGCATTTCAGGTAGATTGGTCAAATTCCCTTTGACAAGGTCCTCAAAATGTACGGATAACTGAACCAAAATTCACTTCCAAGTAAAAAGCAAATTAAAAAAATCGTTTTTCGTTTATTACTCGTTATTAAAAATCGCCAATTAAAATATATTTCCGGAAAACAATAGCTTAATCTGTATTCTCTCGGAAAATGTAAAAACCTAATCGCGAGCTCGTTTTCGAGATGATCTACATTCAATGGATGCCTACGCGTGAGGTTTTGAAGCAAAAAATGCGCCACCGGAAGCGATCAGAAAATTTTTTACAACTCATAAGAAAATAGTTCTTTGCAGACTATATCATGCACAAATGCCAGCTAGTAAATTATTCTACAATACTACATGGATATTTTTTGAATAAAAGACAAAGAAAGAAATCGATTTGTCATATTTCGCTCTTTAGTGCTCTCAAAAATCTCATAAAGTCAAACAAAAATTAACTTTTCTAAAAAAATTAACTTTTCTAAAAAAATTAACTTTTCTAAAAAAATTAACTTTTCTAAAAAAATTAACTTTTCTAAAAAATTTGATATAACGTAGATTTTTAGAAGTTCTTTCAATTAAGCTTATAAAAAGTATAGAGTCCCGTGCAAAATTTGAGGTTTTTCCGCTGTTGAAGTTCAAAACGTGTATGGTTCCTCAATAAAATTTCGTATTTTATTCAGCAGTTTTTGAGCGCAAAAACCGCGCGCTCATCGAGGGTTCAAATCGTGCGTTCAAAAGTAGGCAGTCACCTTAAGTGGCGAAATACGACAAATGTGAAAAGAGAAAAAGCAAGTAACTATACAAGATGGTACTAAATCAATGATTTAAGACACTATAAAAACACTTAAACTAACGAAGATTTTGGTCCTGTTATTTATGAAACTATCAGAAATGAAACGAATATTTTACAAGAAATTTTCTAAAGATCTGTTTGACTTTTGAAGGCCGGAAATTTCTTTATGCTTCTATTTCAATCAAATAAGCAGTTTTAAAATTTTACCTGAAGAAGACATCGTTTTCATTTGATGAGGTTCTTCGTGGCTCTTATACTAAAGTGCTAGACTGGCCGGCCTGTTTTGAGCGTTGATATTCTAATTAATCTTTTTTGCGTTTCTAGGTTCTGATTCTGAATGGCTGGAATGTTTAATCAACTTATCAGTAATATGCTCACATGCCATTGGCCAAAAAACTGGGACCGCGTTTATTTATTTCTATAACTAAGGTGGCTTAATGGGATATTCTTGGCGCGCAGAAAATTTCCTAAATTCGCTTTAAAATGCAACCAATTTAAACCGTCAGGAAACCACAAAGCATGCAATAAAACATTGATATACAGGTAAAGAAAACACAAATTATGAAGTTTATTTTATTTTAAAGAAATTTTAAGATCTGCCATACATTCTCTATATATAGCTATTCAGAACCATAGCTTGGGCTACCTGTGGATTTTGTCGAAAAAAATGAGAAAAATCGACGAAAAGTATGTTGTTTTTGAGCGCGCGTGCACACGTCCACGCCATCAAAAAAATTAAAAACCAAACGACTTTGGATGCTAAAAATAGCCCAACCGGGAATTCACTTTTGCGCTCGCAGTATTAATAATATAAGTTCCCCTCTCTTATTTATGCTCGCTTGCCCATAGGTAATATGATTAAAGGCCGTGTTTACACTCGGACAAATTACAGGTATAAGGGTTACCATACCTTGGTTAACATTTATTGTGTGTAAACGTCGGCAAAACTAATATTAGTAAAATACCATTCAAGATAATAGAAAGTTTACCACGATTTACTCTTCTATTAGGCATGTTAAGAACAGTAACCGACGGTGCGATGATTATTTATGCGTATCTTGCACTTCTTTTCGTGGAATGCGAGTGGTTTTATTTGCATTACAATGATGCATGGTAGCGCTCTCTGAACATGAAAACTAAACTCAGCGCCGTCTCTACTTCATGCCGGTATTTTTGAATTCCCCCCAAAAATTGTCTGATTAGACAACTACGGTCATTTTAGCACTTGTTAACAATTATTCTTTGAACTATGGTTATGAAAATTAACCTCGACTTTTTAAAACCGTAGTAAACGTCCAAGTGTAAACACGGCGTTAGAGGGTTTAAGAGTGGATGTCCGCGAATATCAAACATTTCGTGGCAACGGTCAGATTTAAGGGCCTGTTTACATTAAGGAGGGTAACCCTAGTGCCAGGGGAAACTTTACGGTAGGAATGTCAACAAAAAAAAAAAAAAAAACCCGGCAAATCACAAGATATTAGCGGCAATTTTAACTTTGAAATCTATTTTACTTTTATTATGCAATTCAGCAGGCAGTCATTTGCTGGGTTATGATAATTATCAAGTTATTTGTAAAAAAAAATAATAAAAAAATTAACCCTTCTAGCTAAAGACTTTAAAAGGGACAACTTCACAGGGGCAGCCGGAAGGGCTTCCCTATCATACAGACAGGGTAACTCACTGATGTAACCCGGGTGCGCTTGTAAAGGCATTAAAATAAATAAGAGAAAATGTATAGAAGCTAGGGTAGCCCTAGTACAAAAGGGAACTCTAGTCATGCTAGTGGTATGGTTACCCTCCCTCCTTGTAAAGAGGCGCTTAGATTGGTAGAAATATAGGTCCTATGTATCGTGGTATAACTCGTTTTATCCCACACCATAGAAAATACAGCCAATCAGAAAGCAGGAAAGCCGTTCTCTGCCTTCCCATCATGCACTGCGCGTTGAATCTACGCATTTGTATTTTCTATGGTGTGGGATAAAATGGCTATACAATGGTTTCTCGAGGCATACCGTGGATATCCCACTCGTCACTTGTATTTTCTTTGTAAACAGTATACATACTCGCCTAAAGGCTCGTGTATATACTAGAAACTACAAGTGACTCGTGG
Source organism: Anthopleura xanthogrammica (assembly GCA_964019055.1). Classification (NCBI taxonomy): domain Eukaryota; kingdom Metazoa; phylum Cnidaria; class Anthozoa; order Actiniaria; family Actiniidae; genus Anthopleura; species Anthopleura xanthogrammica. The sequence continues at coordinate 13,094,444 of OZ025214.1, read as the reverse complement.
GATATTCCACGGTATGCCGCTCGAAACCATTGTATAACTAGTATTGTTTAAATTCTTTTTATTTAAAATCCCGATTTTTCACTTCAACGCCCCTATGTTGGCAGTAAAATTCTGGATCTTAGAAAATGAAATGTTGTTCTTGTTGCTCGCATAAAAAAATGTTCGGGTGTTTTTATTTGGCGAATTACAAGCAACTTGTATTTGAAGATAGTCGGCAAAATCAAACGAATTAGGTTTTATGAATAATTTTCATTTCTTTTCTTAATAATAATAATAATAATAATAATAATAATAATAATAATAATAATAATAATAATAATTATTATTATTATTATTATTATTATTATTAAAGGTTAACGCTCGTTTGGCTCCGTATTTTTCTCTTGTTTTTATACTTCTTTAACAATCTTCTGCTGTTTGTTAGACATACAGCTAATTCTAAAGGTTAGTTCTTCAATATTCTTTATTTGGTTTATTAATTTATATAGGATTTTGTGAAATTTTCAAACCTACTTTTTAAAGCGAATCCCTAGAAGATTCATTAGCGATTTGCAATTCTCTCTTTTTCTCATTATTTCATCTAAAATAAGGTGTTTCCTTGGGCAAATTCACTAATAATTTAGCCACGACCATTGTTAGTAAGAATAGTAATTCAAATTTGATATTACGCACATAATTTCTTTTCTTTTTCTTTTCTCCGTAAGAAGAAAGATTAAGGGGTATTTGGTTCACATCTATCGGACCTGATCGGCCTATCTCTTCTAATTTTATCTAAACACTGATTGCTCTTTACAAGCTGCCTTTAATTTTCTATTATTCAAGATCTATAAACCCATTTTTGCATATATTTATTATATCGATTTGATATGTTTCTTGTTTCATTTTATTTCTCTAGAAGATGCCTTATTTTCGTTATTAACTGCTAAAGTTTTGTTTGTTTTTAAATTTGTGTGATTTGACAAAATTTAAAATTTGCTCGAGCGTAACCGTCAAGCTGAGATAGAGCGCGCGCTCGGAAACAACTGCTGTCACCCAGCTCGCGCAAAATCTGGACGAGCTGAAGTTCTTCTGCGAAATAAACTCCGCAGGGAAAGAAGGTCCTCATGGACACAATTACTCACAATAACTGTGATGAAATGATGAAATCAAGAACCAATGAAAACGATGAAAACAGAACCGAAGCAAATGACGGTTCTTCATCCAGCATCGACCAAGTGTGTGGACAGGCTGGTCGACGTCGTGAAAATGTAACTGTCCAAAATCAAACACGAAAAGCAAGAAAGAAGTGGAATAAAGAAGAAAATAGAACTTTGATGGAATGTTATATGAAGAGTGAGCCCGAGAAGAGAGGCTATAGAAAGAGGTTGCTTGAACTATGGGAAGAAAGAGGAATGGACCAACAAACTGAACAAAGACTAGCGGATCAAGTAAGAGCTATCCGGAAAGGAAAATGGTTTACAGAATTAGAGATAGAGGAAATTCAGAGGAAGGTAACCGAAATCAGACAAATTGACACTGAAGAACGGAGTCCTGGAACAGACCATAGCACTGGGACAGAGGAGAATTGCTCGACCACACACGACGATGGTACAGAAGAAAATCAACGAGAAATAATACCTGAAGAAATGGAAATGACAGATGAACAAAACGCAATAATGTCTCGACTGTATGAAATACTACACAAAACAGATCGAGAGAGATTACCAGATCTTCGCGGAGTATTTAGGAAAAAGCTGTTAGACCAAGTCAAAGCTGTCGATAGTGTGCTGCAAACTATTCCTACGAATGATATTACAGAGACAAACGACCTTGTGTATGCCGCTGCTGCTGTGGTAACTGAAAGAGTGGGAGTGAAGATCAAAAAGAAAAGGAAGAATGGAGAACCACCCTGGAAAAGAAGGCTACAAGGACAGATTAGCGAGATGAGAAGGGACTTAAGCAGACTTCAACAAATCAACATCCAAACAGTTGGGACTTCTCGAAAGATGGAACGGCTAGAGCGAAAGTATAATGTCAGAGGTAAAGGATTGAAAGTGGTAATTGAAGAGCTGAAACAAAGGATCAAGGCCAAGGCAAGTAAAGTGAAGCGCTATGAGGAAAGAATAAGACAGTATCGGCAAAACAGATTATTTACAACAAATCAAAAGCAATTTTACAAAGAAATTGATGAACAAAAGCAGGAACAAGCACCACCAAATGCTGAGGAAAGTTTAGAGTTTTGGGGGCAGCTGTGGAGCAATAAAGCAGAACACAAGAAGGACGCCGAATGGCTGAGGAAGGCAAAGAATGACCAGCATGTAGTCCAGCAGCCAGAAATCACCATCACACCAAAGAAAATCAAACATCGGCTGAGGAAAATGAGCAACTGGAAATCACCAGGTCTGGATAATGTACATGGGTTCTGGTTGAAAAACTTCGTGAGTTTGCATGAAAGAATAGCTGCACAGCTACAAGTCTGTTTAACATCACAAACTACCCCGGAATGGATGGTTAAAGGAAGAACAGTGCTCATCATGAAAGACCCTGATAAAGGCAACATACCGTCTAATTACCGTCCAATCACATGCCTTCCCTTGATGTGGAAACTTTTAACGGGGGTGATATCAGAAGATCTCTACTGCCACTTGATCGACAACAAATTGCTACCAGACGAGCAGAAAGGTTGCAGAAAGAACAGCCGGGGGACAAAAGATCAACTAAGCATTGACAAGGCCTTACTGAGGGATTGCAAGAAAAGAAAGACCAATTTAGCTATGGCGTGGATTGACTACAAGAAAGCGTATGACTCTGTTCCACATTCGTGGATAATAGAGTCGTTAGAGTTGATTGGTGTAGCTGATAATGTGAAAGCTTTATTGGAGAAGAGCATGTCATTATGGAGGACAACCCTAACATCGAATGGAAAAATACTTGGAGAAGTGGAGTTCAAGAGAGGAATATTCCAAGGAGACTCACTATCTCCACTGCTATTCGTGATCGCACTAATACCTTTGACCGATATACTCAGAAGCACCCAAGCTGGCTATAAGATCAGTAAAAGCGAGAAAAAGATCAATCACTTACTATTCATGGACGATCTCAAACTCTATAGTAAGAATGAAAAAGAACTTGATTCCCTCGTCCAAACAGTGCGCATATTCAGTGACGACATTGGTATGGACTTTGGAATTTCCAAATGTGCAGTGCTGGTCATGAATAGAGGTAAGAAGATCAAGAGTGATGGAATTGCTCTTCCAGATGGGAGAAAGCTTAGATCGTTAGAAGAAAATGATGATTGTTATAAGTACTTGGGCGTACTGGAAGCTGATGATGTCCTACATTTAGAAATGAAGGAAAAGCTACGAGTTGAATATAAGAGAAGGCTGAGAAAACTCCTTAAGTCGAAGCTGAATGGAGGTAACCTCATGAAAGCAATCAATACGTGGGCTGTATCATCGATTCGCTACAGCGGAGGAATAGTCAATTGGACCAAGAATGATCTGCAAGAAATGGATCGAAAAACTAGAAAGTTGTTATGCATGTATGGAGCTCTTCATCCCAGGTCTTGTGTCAACCGTATCTATTTACCAAGAACTGAGGGAGGGCGTGGCCTTATCAGTATTGAAGACTGTATCAGAATGGAAGAAGGAAGCCTCGCACAGTATATTAAGAACAGCCAAGAAAGGTTGTTGATTGCAGCTTGTAAAATAGGAAAACATGCACCAGCGGAACAACCAAAGGATTACAAGGAAAGAAAGAGAGACCAAAGGTGGGAAGAAATAATGACGAAACCCCTACAGAGGCAGTACCATCAGCAAATCAAGGATGTGGCTGATAAGGAGACGTGGAATTGGCTGAGAGTCGGTGATCTGAAGAGAGAAACTGAAGGGCTAATCATTGCTGCTCAAGACCAAGCTATAAGAACTAACGCAATAAAGGCTAAAATCGAAAATCAAGAAGTGTCTGAAAAGTGCAGAATGTGTGGCACATGTGAGGAAACTGTAGAACATATTATTTGTGCCTGCAGTAAACTTGCACAGATAGAGTACAAGCGTCGGCACGACACACTTGCTGGACTACTGCACTGGGAACTTTGCAAGAAATATGGATTACCATGTTGTGACAAATGGTATGAACATGATCCCGATAGTGTAATGGAGAACCATGAAGTGAAGTTGCTGTGGGACTTTACCATCCAGACAGATAGGATAATCCAGGCTAGGCGTCCGGATATAGTTCTGGTTGAGAAGGAATTGAACAAAACCTGGATTATCGATGTAGCTGTGCCTGCTGACAGAAGGATTGAAATCAAAGAGCTTGAGAAGATAGAAAAATACCAGGACCTTGCCAGAGAACTAAAAAAGATATGGAAAACAAAGGTCAAAGTAGTACCAGTAGTAGTGGGAAGTTTAGGCCCAGTGTCAAAGAGACTGAAGGAATATGTAACTATGTTAGACATAAGTAACAGGATAACAACACTTCAGAAATCCGCAATTTTAGGAACTGCCAGAATATTAAGGAAAGTCTTGGAACTTTAGGTCTTGGGAAAAGACCCGACTAGTAATTTTACCAGGGAAAAATCATATTATGTAAAAAAATTTTTTTTCTGAGGTTAAAATAAAATAATAATAATAATAATAATAATAATTATTATTATTATTATTATTATTATTGATAAATGATAATACGGACGACTATGGGACTCAGAAAAAATCTGAGCCCATCTGGAGAAACAGGAAGAAAATGTAAGGTTCACACGTACTTTGAAATGCAGCTAAATTTGGAGGGAAAACAATAGAGTTGTTCCGCACAACACGTTAGATATGCAAAGTACTACTTGATGCCGAAAGTGTAAAATATACGCGTGGCAGCTTTCTTAACACGTTCATTGCACAGCTTTTCTTGTGTAGACTTATTACGTTGGGAACAATGTCCACAAGAAAATTATTTGTGTAATCATTGCACGGAGTGAAGTACGTGATAAGGTGATTTAAAGCTGCACGCGTATTTTACACTATCGGCATTAATTTACATGACTAAGGTCTCAAATTGTACATTTGCAACTCTAACGTGCTTAGCTTGTGCCGAACATCTCTAATAGGTTCCAATTCTCAGGAGATTAATTTTTGTGTGTGTTGACCTCCAAATAGACCTCATCGGCTTGGGTGCAATGTTGTCCCATTTCAGACCACGTGTCATTCCCCAGAGTATCATTTCATTGTTTAACGGTTGCGCATGAGAAGACACATGAATATGGATACAACTCAAACAAAGAATCTTATTCTCAAGAGAATGACACGTGGTCTGAAATGGGACAACATTACCCCCAAGCCGATGAGGTCTATTGACTACCCTGTCGTCACGTTCGTTACTTCGCGCAATGCGTTCTTAATTGAAAATGTCAGCAAGGGGTGGTAGCTTACAAGAGAGGGAAAAGTATAATCACATCTTACAAATATGGTTAAATTTTGGTCGTGCAACTCAAGTGGCGAAATGCAATAAATGTGTAAAGAGTAAAAGCAAATAACTATACAAGATGGTACTAAATTGATGATTTAAGACATTGGAGCGTAAACACTATATCCATGAAATAAAATCAAATAAAAAAAATTCAGATCCCCCTTAATTTAGTCACCTAAGATCATAGTTATCTAATCAAGTTTTTATTTTTTCATTTTTTATTTAAACATATAAATTCTCTGTGTTCTCTCCAAGAGTTAGTCTCATCGTGGGAGATTACACACGTAATCTCGTTGGTGCTATACACTTTATAGTAAGAGTATTCGTATTTAGAGTTTTGTTTTCCCTTGGGAGTGTAGTCTTAGCATGGGAATTTAGTTTCCCCCTACTGCCCTCCTGTAACCACTTGCTCTGCTTATTTATTTATGTTCATTTGTAATTGGTTACAAATAGTGATTAAAGATTAAAGATTAAATTTCACCTGCCCCCCTATACATTACGAGCGCAGCCTAATAGTCACTAAATAGATACTAGACTGATTTTACTTAACCTGACACAAAAATTGCTGTTTGACTTTTGAAGGCCTGAAATTTCTTTATTTCAATGATCAAATAAGCAGTTTTAAAATTTTACCTGAAGAAGACATCGTTTTCATTTGATGATGTTCTTCGTGAGTCTTATACTAAAGTGCTACGCCTCGGACTGCATGGAACTAATTGCACGGACTTTGAAAACCCGTCAAGTCCTCATTGTCGGACTTTAAACATTACATCAAATCGTCATCAATTATTCAGAGGTAATTAGCCAACCAACTGCCCCGATTTTGATCCCGTGACAATACTTGAAACCACGTAAAGTACTCCCAAACCAACTGGAAATCTGTTCTATTGTATTTCTAGACCAATTGCAACACTGTTCCAGTGTCCTTGGACTTGAACAAATTTCAAGTCCAAGGACACTGACACAGAGTTGCAATTGGTCTAGAAATACAATAGAACAGATTCCTCGTAAATAATTGATGAGGATTTGACGTAATGTTCAAAGTCCTCAAATTCGGACTTGACGGGTTTTCAAAGTCCGTGTAATTAGTTCCAGTCCGAGGCGTCGAGAAAAAAATTATTCGAGGTTTTAACGAATCCAAGCTTCGTACAACCGGCTCCAGGTCATCTGCGTGAATGTTTGTGAAAGTAGAAAATATTTTCCAGCATCTTTAAAATGGTTAAATACTGCTGATGTAAGCAAAGAAACCCCTCCCCTCCCCTCCCCCTCTATAAATCAAGTTGCGTAAGACAATTGTTTTTTGAGCATAGTTCTTAGACGTGACCAACTGGACCTTGATTTCAAACTCGGTGCAATACGAGTCTTGATGGACGTCAATCACATATATTAGACTCGTTCTATCCATTGTTCTTTATACAAACTTACAACTAAAACCATCAAACAAAACGATTCAGAGTACCCGGATGAGAGCTGGTATCATCGCTGTTATGTAACATTTGCTGAAAGGTTCAGTGCAAACGCTGGGGAAACATTTCGTCCAAGTGTTAGAAGTGAATCTGTAGGCTGTTGGTATGGATTATACAGTACGAGGTAAGGATCGATTTTGTTCATGATTCAGATAAATTATCGATAGAAATGTTCAGAAGAAGCCAGATAGACCAGGAAGATTGTTGAATACCAAAGGAAGGATATATCATGATCAACAGAATTGAAACTACGATGTGTACAATTTTGAGTCGAATTCCATTTCTTTTTCTCTTGTTTCAGTTATCAGTTCTTCCTGTTCTTTATCTTCTACCTTCTTGTTCGTTTTCTTGTTTTTCTTGTACTTGGTCTTCTTCATTCTTTATTTTTTCTTCTTGTCCTCAGTTCTTGTTGTTCTTCTTCATGTCCTTCTTGTTGTTGTTGTTGTTCTTCATCCCTTTCTTGTTCTTCTTGTTCTTCTAAAACCTCTTCTTCCTCCTCTTGTTGTTGTTCTTGTTTTCTAAAAGTATTAAAATACTTTTTCCTCCTCTTGTTCTTCTTGTCTTCTTCTTTTAATACTTCTTCTTAATCTTCTTCTTTTCTGCTGCCGCTGCTGTGTCTTCTTCGCTTTTCATTTTTTACAACCATTGCCATCATCTATACTTTCTATCATCTTCAAAACAACTTTAATCTTATATGAAGCCCGGTAAAGCTATTAGCATCCAAAGAAATTTCCACTGAGATATTACGTAACCCGAGCAACCACCCTGGTAAATGTCATGCATGTTTGTACTTCTATTTTGCTTCACATACTCTCTCATTCTTTCTTGCTATTTTATTATCTTCGCAAATTAAAACCAAAAAAAAAAAAACATTTAAAACTTAGACGATCTGCTGGTAAGTAATAGTTCGAATGGCTTTGCGTGCTGTCGAATCGATTGGAATTTGTGTATTCTTGAACTCCATTGGTGTTCAAAGTTGTAGCGTTTGGAAAGCTTCAGTAAACTCAAAAGTTACAAATCTTTGAAGTTTTTGTAACTTTTGCCAACAAAAAACCTTAAGTAACTTTGAATAATACTCAATTCTAATCCACCTAGTACCAAGAATAACTTGTTTTTCTAAAAATTCTTGCTACATTATTACCCAAGTTCTGCGTAACTTAGAAAATTATTTTTTTAAGGAACTGTTTATTTTAAAGCAAAGAATATTCTTCTAACAATTCATTAAAAGAGTTATAACTAAGGTTTTAAAAAGCATAACATGGCAAATATTTAGGGTTTTTTTCAGTCGTGAGAACGTTTAGAAGTTTAACACAAAGATTCTGAAAGATCACTTTACAAGGGCTATTCAATAAATGTTGTATTATAGATAAGTAAATGTTGAATTTTAATTACACTTTTAGACTATGTTTATAGAAGTTGTTGACATACCATTACACAATCTCACGTCTCAAAGATTACAGAATTGAAAATGTACGTCATTGATAGACACCTTTGGACTGGGCAAATATGCAAGACTAACGAAGGAAAAATAATTTGAATCACTTCAAAGAGACAATTAGACATAAATTGACGTTTTCGACGAACGAATCGAAGAAATAAAAGACAGAAAAGTCAACAAAATCGATCTTGTTTTTTGTCTTGTTTAACATCGAGATTAGAATTAAATTTGACGAGTTGTCAGTTTTTTTGGCAGGTTTGCGAACAGAGGGGTTTTTGCGGAGCCAAAAATAACTAGATAGGACTTGGAACTTTCCGACTTTGAAAAAACTTCTATTACAATTATAGCTTAAAGCAATTTTTTCTTACCTTTCTTGTACTTTATTTCTTTCTTTTACTTTCTTGTTCAATCTTTGGTTTTCCTTATTCGTCTTCATAGGTTTTCTATTGTTCTGTTGCTTTCACTGAAGTACTTGTCCAATGCCATTCCATTGCAGTGTTTCCTATACATGAAATCAAAGAAACTGTATTGTTTCTCAATTTTACGTAACCTCTCATACAATATGGAACGAATTATAATAAAAAATAGATGATAAAAAAATATTTTTGACATGTCACATGCAGAGTGCATCAAGTCAACAAAGTTTAGGTCAATTTGGTAATTGATCCAAATTGCATTTAAAATTTAGTCGGAAGGTGTTTTCTAAGAATAGAAGTTATAGTAGGTCACTCAATCAAACTCTGTCACTGGATAAACCGATCGGTCGTTCCATTCAGTTGGTCGGTCGGTCGGTCTTAAAAGTGTTCTCCAAGACTGTTGCAAAATTTTCTTCTCGGTCAGTGAGTCAGTCACTGTCATTGGGTGAAACGATCGGTTGGTTGGTCAGTCGGTCGGTTCATGGCTGTCCATTCAGTCATTCAGCCAGTCGAGAAACTGTGCTCCAAAGCTTCCTTTGGGTCAGTCAGTCAGTCACTGGGTAAACCGATCGGTCGGTCGGTCGATCGGCCATTCATCTAATACAATTTTTCACGTTTCCGTTAGGATCAGTAGTTGTGATAGACGATGGTGTCGCTTTTGAATATCTGGCAAACTACTTGGTAAACTTGCCTGGACGACAGGTAAGCACCAATCCAAATAGATAATACTCGGTGATTTAGAGCGAATTTTGACGGAAGTTAGATAAACAACAGTCGTGACAAGGAAATTGGGTAAAACACTGCCGTCAATCAGAGTATCTAAAGGTACCAAACAATTAGTTTGATATACGGCAGTGTTGCCTGATTTCCCTGAGGCGACTGGTGTCTAGATCAGCGTGTAGCCGATGAAAACAGCGGTAATCTAGTCTTTATTGCGGCTAATATAAACTAGATTACGTTTTTCAAAGTTAAAAATTCACGATTGCTTTTTTTATAACTTGCTTAGGACTCCGACGATGGGTTTTATGTGATGAACATAGACAACATTATCGAGAAATATCAGAAGGTAATATGAAGCTATTTCAAAACATGTTGGTGAAGGTTTTGTTGCATTTTACTTGCTGCTTGTTGCATGTTGCATGTTGCTTACCAAGCTTGAACTGTATTATATTCATATGTAAATAATGTCAGCACATAAGAAAAGATGCTGGAAAAACCTGCAGACAAAGTTTGGGGGAAAGACACGCAACACGCAACATGCAACACGCAACACGCAACACGCAACACGCAACACGCAACACGCAACACGCAACACGCAACACGCAACACGCAACACGCAACACGCAACACGCAACACGCAACATGCAACATGCAACATGCAACATGCAACATGCAACATGCAACATGCAACATGCAACATGCAACATGCAACATGCAACATGCAACATGCAACATGCAACAAAACCTTTACCAACCTTTTTTGAAATCCCAAGCTAATTATAACATTAAAATCCCTTCACTAACAAGAGGTCTTAAATAACTCATAGACGGAGCACTAATCATGGAAAGAGGGTACTGTTAAAATAGACATTTCTTTGCTAGAAGATGAACTTCAACTGAATGCACGACCGAAGTTAAATAAAGTTATTTTACCTTTCCAAAATATTTGGTAGCATTTACACAACGGGGAACTCACGGCAATCTTTCTCTTGTTTCAGTGGGTTGGCCTTCTTCCAAGGATTCGTCCATTCTACGGTAAGAGAAGAGAAGTATTTTGAAGTCATTCGTCAAAAGAATACACAACATTCTAATCGTCCCCTTTACAGTTCCCTGCCCCATCTTGAAAGGTAGCCGTACCTTTGCATCGAAGCGAGAGATGAAGCGACCTTGCAATGATAGAGACCTTCTTTAACACCTTGGACTGGCAATTATTAACATGTCTCTATCATTGCAAGGTCGCCGTTCGTCTCGCTTTAATAGGGACCTTAAGCACCAGGACGGGAGGACGAGGACGGCGACGTAAAGTCTGAGAAAGGACTAGGTCGAGAACGCCGTCGGTCCTCTCGTGACATAACATTAGACAATAAAATCCACGACGGGAGCGGACGGTGACAGCGGACGATGATGCCAGCACGTTTTCAAAACGGTTTTTCGTGTGCGCGCCGTCGTCCTTGCCGTTGCCGTCCTCTCCAGAACGTCACTTGGTGCTTTTTCACGTTCTAGCGAGGACTGCAGCAGCAAGGACGACGGTGCGCGCACGAAAAACCGTCTTGAAAACGTGCTGGCGTTACCTTGTTAGTATTTTGATTTGTGAACTTTTGCTTGTTTTCCCGTCCTTGGTGCTTAAGTGTTACGTTGTGTGAAAACCGACGGCGATCTCGGCCTAGTCCTTTCTCAGACTTTACGTTCCCGTCCTCGTCCTCCCGTCCTGGTGCTTAAGGTCCCTAATGCAAAGGCACGGCTACCTTTCAAGATGGCGCATGGAACTGTGAAGAAACTGAAAAAATGAAAAAATGAGTCGATGATGTCTGGAGATTGCTTATTCCAAATACCCATATTGGAACATCTAGAAACGGACGTAAGGCATAGTGATAATTATTTTCTTTCATATTCCAGCCGTTAAAGCTAATCCTGATCCAGTCATTGTACGTCTTTATGCCAAGTTGGGGACAGGATTTGATTGTGCGAGTAAGGTTGGTATATAACATGGTTTTGAGCTGGTTTGAAATAGGTGACATGAATCCATTCCCATGAAAATGAAAGACATATTGGTTGATGTAACAAAATATATCAAGGCATTGAAATCTTGGGTTCAAGACATCCAACATGGCGGCTATTAAATCACATCATAGACCTTATAGAACAAGAATAGAAATCAGGGCACTGCACAAGCAGAATGATTCACTATTAGTTTGATACTTTGCTCGGATGGTTTGAATGAAATAGAATTTTTTTTGTTAGAACTGTCAGCTCAATAAAGAACCACACAGTGGGTCCACAATGACAAACAGAAAATTAGTCCAACTTAAACTCAACGCTTTAAACTCCTACTGCCCTAGCTTCTCCTGCAAAAATGATAATTAAATTAAGCTCTAACGAAAAATATCTTATATATGTTTGCTTTTTCATTGTTCCATCCTTCCTTCCTCTTTCTATCTCATTCATTCATTCTTTCTCATTCCATGTTTTCTATGTAAGGGAGAGATAGGTTTAGCCCTCGATAGTGGCAGTAAACCACAGGATATAATCTACGCTCACACCTGCAAAAAACGCTCTCATATCAAGTAAGTACCACGCATGCGCATTACCATCTGAGTCTACGTTGCTGCTGGTCAGCAAATCACTGTAAGAATGTTATAATGCCCATCATGGAGTAAGTTTAGCAATGCATTTATTCCTTGTATTGTGATTAAGGTTTGCAGAACAATGTGGAGTGTCGATGATGACCTTTGACTGCGAATCAGAGCTGCACAAGATAAAGGAAACACATCCAGAATCCGAGTGAGTTATAACATCCATCCATTCATTTTATTACATCCCATCCATGCATTCACTCGTGCATTTCTATATGCGTTGCTTGGAATCAATGGTAGCGTAGTGGTGAGAGAACTCGTCCCTCGCCAATGCGGCTAAAGATAAAGAAAATAATTGATATGATATTTGGTTCTCTCCTGTGCTTCGAGGTTTTTCCCCGGGTTCTCCTACTGACAAATGAACTTCTGGGTTCCAAATCGCGTCAGTGGATGAAAAGCCACTCTGTGGATATTCTACTGCCAAATTCCAATATTCCTTCCTCCATCCATCCATTCATCCATCCTGACTATGCATCTCTCACTCCCAGTTTCATATGCAACATCCTTTTTTTTTTTTGCAGGATTCTGCTTAGATTCTCTCCAACGCTTCGCAATTCAGTGTACGATGCTGTAAGTATACAATTCTACATAACAAATGTACTGTAGTTGATGATAATCTTTTTCCCCGCACATTAACCTTTTGTGGTTTTTCTTTTTACAAGAACGGACGAAAATTTGGTGCTCCTCTTGAGAACTGCAGTACTCTTCTAACTAATGCCAAGAACTTGGGCTTGAATGTCGTCGGTATAAGGTACTGTGTCAACGTCAAAGGCATAGGTAATGAGAAGGATGGATTGGGTGGCTATTCAGCTACACCCTTTGAAATTGTAAAAATGAGAATTAAGCTAGGTTAATGTAAAATATAAACGAGGAAACTCTGGTTCCTAACAAATGTGACCTAAACTCAAAAGTATAAGCTACTTACATTTATAAACCATTTTCCCATTCGTACAATACCGCTATACATGTGTTCCTTGATTACAGCCTCATTCACTCAGGGTTAGCCTCATTTCAGCGTCTACTGAAATATTCACAAATACCAACGGTAAAGTAAAGAATGCACAACTTCAACAATACAAACTCTTTGAAATTCCACGGACCTTCACTGGAATGCATAAATATTCAAAATAATCCCATAACGAAATCGAGGATTAGCCTGGGCAACAGAGAACTCAAAACTGGAGTACTCCTCTTCCCATTGTTGCGACTCTCTCATAGTTAAGCTGATCTTTTTTCTTTGTAATTGCAGTTTTCACATTGGCTGTGGATGCCACGATGCATCACCTTACCAAGATGCCATAAGAAATGCGAGACAAGTATTTGACATTGGGGTAAGATAGTCCATACCGTTGATTGCATTGGTGGACTGACTGATTCAATAGTCATAGCTGATTACGTTGATTCAAGGTCTGTTATTCGGGTGTTGTTGAATGAGTGATCGCTGATTGTTTAGTTGCTAGGAAGGCTGGGTGTACAACTGGATGGTACATTGATCGATTGATTAATTGAGTGAGCGTCTGGTTGACTGCATGACTGATGGGTTTCTTTATTTTCAGGAGAAACTTGGTTTTTCCTTTAAGATTCTTGACATCGGTGGTGGCTTTCCTGGAAAACCCAGTCAATTCTCTTTTGAAAAGGTAAATGAATGGTTTGACAGTTTGTTGTTGTTGAATTGTTGTTGTTGCATGTTGTTATTGTTGTTGTTATAATCTCATCTCATTCCAAGCCTATAATAAGGGGCAGATACTGCCCGTCATGTGCTATCAATCAGAGATGATTACACTGCGCAAAATGAATCTCATGAATCTTATTACCAGCTAGCTTAAAATAACAGGCAAACACTTTCCTTCACGTGCTATTAACCAAAGAGTATTCTAATAAATTATATCAATGCAGATTTCCGATGTGGTCAACACAGTACTTGACAAATACTTTCCCGAGGGGAGTGGGGTAACGATTATCGCCGAGCCAGGCAGGTACTTTCCCATCACATCGTGTACACTTGTTGCTAATGTTACTACGGTCAAGGAGCACAAGAAACACAATCTGGAAGAAAAAGAAATCGATTGTTCCCCAGTAACATTCAATGAGAAAGCAGAAACGGTAAGATGATATTCTGAATCAGGAACCCATTACTAGGAGCATCCATCTGCCATACTCGGTCTGTGAACTAGCATATCCCTAGATCAGGAGCCCATTACTAGGAGTATCCATCTCCCATACTCGGTCTGTGAACTAGCATATCCCTAGATCAGGAGCCCATGCATTACTAGGAGTATCCATCTCCCATACTCGGTCTGTGAACCAGCATATTCCTAGATCAGGAGCCCATTACTAGGAGCATCCATCTCCAATACTAGTTCCAGAAGCCCAATATCTACAAATGTTTCGTTTCTTCTTCCTAGGAATACATGTACTACATCGATGAGGGAATCTTCGGTTCGTTTTTGAGAGTACACCTTGATCCCGAACTTGATATGTTCGAGAAACCGAAGACGCTAAAGAAGCAGAATGACAGCACTACGTACCCCTCCAGTATCTGGGGACAGAGTTGTTGTACCCATGACTACGTCAATAAAGATTGTATGCTACCAAAGGTATGGAATTTACAGACTTTCAACAGAGTTGAATATCTAATTATAAAGGACACGCGTAAAAAACGTCTGCGCATGCTCTAAGTCCGTATTCGTGCTATTGTAAAAATATGCAAATTTGACTTTCACACTTGCCTGAAAAATAATCTTTACAACATACCAAAACTTAAAGTCAGTTCTTGAAACTTAAGGCTAATTCTATCATATTGTCTTTATTAATACAGTATCTCACAAAAGTATACCCACGAAATGTTTTTGTATACTCGGAAAAAACGAAGATTCATTTTCTCATTAAAACTCTTGTAAGTTCGTGGAAAGAGTGCTGAAAGGCACGCATGCGCAAACGTTTTTCTATAGTGTCATTTAAAAGAGCTTTCTAGGGTGGAAAAGACATCTTTACCTTTGGCACAATCAGAACAAGTGTCATTCTCCTGAGAATAAGATTGTTTGTTTGAGTTGTATCCATATTCATGTGTCTTCTCATGCGCAACCTTTAAACAAAGAAATGATACTCTAGGGAATGACACTTGGTCTGAAATGGGAAAACATTATGCCCAAGAGATCTATTTTGTAGCATAACCCTAAAACGTTCGTATCTAAGTCGCATTTTATAAATGATATTGACCAAAGTACCAACCTCTGGGAATCGAAGCACTGGTTGTGCTCGCTGCTAATGCGTCGCCTCTCACCACTGTGGTCATTGGTTAGATCCCTAGACGTCTACCATATATGAGTAGGTTTGCTTGTTAGTTCGCTCCTGTGCTCCGAGGCTAGGTTTCTTTCTCTGGGTTCTTTGGTTTCCTCCCTCTGGCGTGGAGTGCGTCACTCATGAGCTTCTGGGGAATCGGGAGACTCCTTACAAACATGGTCGACGTCAAATGTATTGCACTTTTTCCCCGTCCAATGTGGCGACCATATTGTCACATCACACGAACCCTTCTTTCTTTCTTTTTTTCTCTGTAAATCAAAAGAACCAGTATTTATGAATGTATATTTATTTACCAGTGTTTTCACTGCTACGCGCTGATCGAGACAACAGTGATGAGAACAATTGCGCAATAGGCTTCCTTCAATCAGAGTATGTAAAGGTACCGAATAATTCGTTTGATTGACAGCAGTGTGTTACCCGATTTTCCTGTCGCGACTGGTGTCTAGTTCGGCGCGTAGCAATGGAAACAATGATGATATTTATTATTAACTATTATTATTATATTTATTATTAACTATTAGTCATACTATTGTTATTTATCATGCTATTATGTTATATATCATCAGTTGTCCCCTGGTGACTGGCTGTATTTCGAGAATATGGGTGCCTATACTCGCTCCATCAGTACTCGCTTCAACGGCTTTCCTCCCCTTTTCACGTATTACTATGTCCAACGCAAAACATGGTGAGGATTTTGGTGCAATTTTTACTTTAATTTCTTACGTTACACTTGTCGTTCCGTATTCTTTTTATATTGCTATTTAATATTCCTATTCCATTCATTCATTCATTCATTCATTCATTTATCCATCCATTCATTCATTTATCCATTCATTCATCCATCCATTCATTCATTTATGCATCCCTCCGTTTATTAATCCATCCATCCATCCATCCATCCACTTTTCGATCTTCATCTTGAACATTATTTTCTTTGCATCTCCAGGGAAAAAGTCAAAAATTACCTGGAAGACTTTAATCTAGAGGTGTTTGACTTTTCGCTCGACAACTGATCATGAACTTGGGACAGTCCAACCTACGGACCACGTGCATACACTATCTGGCAGAGATTTGAAAGTGCGACTGAGGGGACATCAACTTTAAATTGTCTAATTTTTTTTAGTTCAGTTTGTAACGTTTGTCGTAGCTTATAATATTTTTAAACAGCTAATTCAAAAAATTTTGGTGAATTAAGGTTTTGTATGTAACATGTTGCATACCAAGCCCGAAATGCAGTATGAGTGATGTAAATGCAAGGAGCAAAAGATCACAGCATTATATGGAATTTTTCCAACATATTTTCTTCTGTGATAACATTATTTACATATGATTATAATACATTTTGCTTGGTAAGCGACATGCAACATGCAACATGCAGCCTGCAACATGCAACATGCAACATGCAACATGCAACATGCAACATGCAACATGCAACATGCAACATGCAACATGCAACATGCAACATGCAACATGCAACATGCAACATGCAACATGCAACATGCAACATGCAACATGCAGCATGCAACATGCAATAAAACCTTCACCAGCCTTTTTTTGAAAAAAGCTGTATGCATTTTAGGTTTTAGGTTATGAAATTAGTTTTTACAGAAATGTCATGATATTAATTTAGAACCTCAATAATCAGGGTAGATTTTACCTGATATACGACACATTAGTTGAAACTTTAAATAAACTGAATAATAAAAAATTTCCCTTTGTTGGAAACTAAAAACCATTCGTGTAGAGTCGTGACACTTCAAATTCAAAATTCAGTATATCTATAGGAAAGTTGAAATTTTTTTTTCTTTTTTTCCTAACGCTTTTTTTCTAAAAGGAACTACGTCGAACTACTACGTTTTTTTTAACGTACTGTTATGTAGCGTCTAAGAAAACTCTTTCGAGACACCTTAATTCCACGACTGTCTCTGAGTTGGTTGTTGAATGTGGGTCGCGTGATATGACAGAAACTGTCACGATGGCGAATGACCATCACCGGCTGGAAGGTCAAAGTACAATTGACTTGCAATGATTCTAATGTCCAAAATGGCTTTTCTGGTAGTCTGGCTTTTGCTCGTAGTTCGAACCGTTAATACTGCACAACCAAACGTTGTAATCTTTCTAGTAGACGACCTCGGAGTTGGAGATATAGGATGCTTTGGAAATGACACCATTAAGACACCGAATATTGATAAACTAGCTAGAGAGGGGGCGAGACTCACTCATAACTTAGCTCCTGAATCCGTGTGTACTCCGAGTCGAGCAGCATTTCTTACAGGTCGATATGCAATCAGGAGTGGTTTGGCTGCAAATCCTAAGAGAAGCAGGATGTTTTTGTTTGTGTCGGTACCTGGTGGTCTGCCGCAGAATGAGACAACGTTTGCCGAAGTGCTGCAAGATGCTGGTTATGCAACAGGTAATCTATCTACATTCATATTACAATGATTTTCTCCAGTTTCCAGTGTTTCTACGTGAACGGGAAGGAAAGCCGAATATGAAGGGAAAATATAAGAAAAAAGTTATCCAAAAAAAAAAATTTTTCTTAAATTAAAAATCGGCAAGAGATATGAAATGAAATCCCAGTTGTAATTTAAAGACATTGGTCATAAATCAGTCATAGAAGTGATCGCTTTGGTTCGGATGCTATCTAGACTAGTACGTCATGGGTGAACATAAATAGTGTCTTTGAAACTATATGTCCTGCGGATAAAAGAGGTAACACCTCATTTCTTTGCCTTCCAGGATTTGCTATCGAGAAAATTCACCATCATTTACTATGTTTTCCTATCTTACACATCTTTTACTATATATTGGTAAATGTCTACGAAAATCGCTCAATTTTCCTATTTTTCTTACAATTTCAAGATAAATTATGTATCCTAAGTTACTAAGGCCAACAATTGCACTTGTTTGTACGGGAACGGATACATAAAAGAACCTGAATCCAATTCCGACTTTAGCTCAGTTCTGTGCGATGAAACGTCATGTTATGCTTGTGTTCGCGTTTTATCTCGTATCCCGATGTAAGCATTTACGTTCGGTATTCCGCCTGGAAACATTTGCTGGATAACATGACTGAGGTTTGGAAGGAAATCAAGGTTGGCGTAGCGGTAGTACACTCATCCCTCACCTCAAGGGACTCGGGTTCAGTTCCTAGACTCGCCACCATCGCGAGTTGAATTTTGTTTGATCTCTCCCTTGATTAGAGGTTTTTTTCCGGGTTCTCCGGCTTTTCTCGGGAATTTCTTCCTCCGCAAAACCTAACAAGCTAAATTTCAATTCCATCTGTAAAATAAGCTGTGCCCTAACTTTGATCAGCGCAGAGGTTATTTCAGGGTATCGTTAAAATATTTGATGTGGGAAGAAACAAAAAGAATATATAAAAAAAACATACAAGAAAGAAACGTAATAAAATATCAACCTCACTCACCATTAAGAGCTGCACATCTTTTTTTGTACCACTTTTTCTATATAATCTGCCTCCTTTGATGTTCTTTCTTGCTTGACTGGTATTTCTTTCCATCAGGTATGGTTGGCAAGTGGCACTTAGGCCTCAACCTCAACACTTCAGACGATTACCACTTTCATCCAATGCGTCAAGGATTCCAGCACTTCTACGGTCTTCCACTAACTAACCTACGCGAATGCAAGGCTGGGCATTTCATATTTGAACTAATTTTTCCAAACTTCCAGCGCAATTTTTTCTACGCATTGATCTTAATTGGAATATCTGGTATTGTGTGTTGTCTTGGAGGCCTGTTGTCGAAGCGTTCGGCCATTTTTATCATTCTTCTGTCTGTACTGATCTATGGAAGCTATGTATTCGCGTTGAAGTTGAGAAGGCACTTTGTCTGTTTCCTAATGCACGATTATGAAGTAGTCGAACAGCCAATCATCTTTGAAAATCTAACATTAAGGCTGACTCAAGATGCTATTCAATTTGTCGAAAATCACCAATCAAAGCCCTTTCTGTTGTTCATGTCGTATGTCAAAGTCCACACTTCGTTATTCACTAGTAAGAAATTTGAAGGTCACAGCGTGCACGGACAGTACGGCGACAACGTAGAAGAGATGGATTGGAGTGTAGGGGAGATTATGAATACACTGGAAAAGCTTGGAATACAGAATGACACCTTTGTGTACTTTACGTCTGACCATGGGCCACATTTGGAGGAGATCAGTGGAGGAGAGTGCCATGGTGGGTGGAATGGTATTTATAAAGGAGGTGAGTATTCTCCCCCCAGCAATATACTCCTCCCTTTTCGCAGGCCCTGCAAAGTAATTTTTGATAGGTAACCCTGTTAAGGGCAAGGAGAGGGGGTACGCACTCTAATCACTCTAGACTTCCATTGATAGCAGATGAACTTTAACATTAGCTGCAGGTAGTTACAGTTGCTCTTTTCTAGTTCAGATGCATCTTCAATACTAAATTTCTGATTAAAGATTGAAATATTTGTTTTTGTCAGCTATTTTCCGCAGAAAAAATTCCGGGATTCGAACCCACGACCTTCAGGTTGCTAGCCGACGCTCTAACCAACTGAGCTACAGGAACTCATGTCGGCGAACGAGGTCTATGGTGGCATTTAGCCTGATCACTTAGGACGTATTTTGTATGATAACCTAAGTGGAAATTCATTGTTGAAAGATCTTAATTCAACAACTGAAGTATGATGTTTTTTTTTTGTCTTTGGAATTATTTTTAAAAAGATGTAAGTATATGTTCGTCACAAGGTATTTTTCTTGAAAATAATTTCTGATTGTTTCTAATTTGCAGGAAAGGGTCAGAGTTGGGAAGGAGGAATCCGAGTTCCAACTATTGTCTCATGGCCTTCACATATCCCAGCTGGTATCAATATTACCGAACCAACCAACAGCTTTGACGTCTTTCCAACACTCATTGACATCACAGGGACATCACCCCCTCAAGACCGAATCATCGATGGCAAAAACCTAATGCCACTGCTACTACAACAAGAGAATTACTCCCCACATGAGTTTATGTTTCATTACTGTGCTAAGGATATTCATGCTGTGCGTTATAGACCAAGGCATGGCATGATAACATGGAAGGCTCATTATGCGACACCAAAGTGGATTGAAGGAACTGAAGGCTGCAGTGGGCTGTGCCATGATTGCTACAGCCATGGCATTGTCCGTCATAACCCTCCCCTACTTTTTGATATCACTTCAGATCCATCAGAGAACCACCCCCTGAATCCACAGGAACCCCAGTACAGGAATATTATAAAGAAGATCAAAGCAGCTGTGAGAGAGCACCAAGATCATGTTGATGATGTGCCCAACCAACTTGATTTGAATACAATTTGGCATTTTTCACGTTTGCAGCCTTGCTGTAACTTCCCATTTTGTTCTTGCACTGAGAATGTAACACATACTCATCCTTAAAAACCTGGGAAGCTATACACCCCCTCGCATATGACGTCAAAGCAGCTTAATTTGGAGAACAAAATAAAAGAATTTCAATTTCCTGAGAATTGGAACCCATTGTTTTGTCCTCCAAATTGAGCTGCATTCCGACGTGCTGCAAGGGGTCGTTACAACTTGAGCAAGATGGTAATTATGATGTTTAAGTGTAGGTTAAGTGTAAAAAATGTTGATATTTTAACCAATATTTTAGTGAATGTAAATGAATGAATAATGAAAGTGCTTGGGATATGATAATTGACCTCTAGCTTGGGCATAATGTTTTCATTTTATACCACATGTCATTCCCTAGAGTATCATTTCAATGGATACAACTCAAACAAAGGATCTTATTCTCAAGAGAATGACACATGGTCTGAAATGGGAAAAAATTATAGAGGCTTTGCACCATCATGTTATGGCAGCAATGATAGGAGGCACAACATGGAAATGTAAATGTCTCATTTAAATCAGATTAGATCAGATTCAACTGTTCCTGCCTCCTGTCATGGCTGCCATGATACCTGATAGTGCAACTCCCTCTATACCAAAGCTAAAAAGGTGTAGCAGCTTAACATAACTTTAAGTTTTTAGAATTTGTGTTAAATCTATTGAGTTTATTGAACTTTAGTTTATTGAAATAATTTATTATAGTCAAGATTAAATATAATTTGACTGAAAACTTTATAATATTTAGAATGGATGCAAGATCATTAATCTAGAATATATAATCTTTAAAATAATAAGAATGTTCATTATTACTCACATTTTAAAATCATACCTTTTTCTATATCTATATTCGATTTGTTGATAAATTTAATAAAATCTAAAGTAAACTAATTTCATAATTTTCCCAATAATTATCCTTTCTTATACCAATGATATAATCATTATTTTGACTCTCTCTGACCAACTATACAATGCTATTTGATGGCAAATATGTTATAGATTCAAAATATGGTGTGTTGGTTTCTTTTGGTTTAAATATGCTCTGTAATCGGGATTTCAGAAACGCACTGAAAAGATGTTCACACTATACAAGGTGTGGCGAAATGAAATAAAAGGTGGGGGGTCTGAGGCATCAAAATACTGCCGAACCAAATAAATCTCAAACCAAAATAACAGTGAACCAAAAAAAAAGGACATTACATCTCTTTCCTCATGAAATGCAAAGTTAAATTCCCAAAAAGTAGGGGTGCTAGAGCACCCCTGACACCCCTGACTCCATCGCCTGTGCATACAACAGGATACAACTCTAGCTCTGTAGTCAAGAAACATTTTCCGACAGCCGCTATTTTAAAATGTTAGGCTGAAGTGATACATATTTCAGAATAATTTGTTAATTCTGAAGTAAATTAGGGCAAATGAGCCAATGGAATGTGAATGTAATAGCTTGGAAACCAAAAGGGTCAATTTAGGGATAACAATATTGCATTCAATCAATAATTGATATTAGAGCATGCAACTGTGTTAATACCTGTTCATAGAGCTACAATTTCTCTCTTGTCTTTCTAAATTCCTGTCATAAATGCTTAGTGATGGCTGGATGGAAGTTGCTTTTATTGGCATCTGACGCAAGGAGAGGTAGAATAGGATGTCCTTCTTGTTCATAGACATGTTTGACGGGGGCGAAGGCAGAGTAGGGTAAATCACAGTGAGGTTTATTTATTGCTGGATAATACTGACGATAGCATGTTGTGGCAATACCAATACCTATGATATGAGTAACACAAATGAGATCATTATTATTGGCCTCATAATCAGCAGGGTCATAGTGCCAGCAAGGTATAGGGAATTGGGGGGGGGGGGGGGGGGGTGCCCCTATTTCCCCCAGTAAAGCAACTATGGAATTAAATATTCTTTTTTTGTGATCACGTATCACGTGTTGTGAACTTGACCTTGTCTCCCCCCCCCCCCCCCCAAAGTTTTTATCCGGCCCTGATCAAGGGTGGTGTAGCGTTTTGGTTTGATTCCTAGACCTTCCATCACATGTGAGTTTGTTACTGTACATGTAGGTCTCGCCCTTGTTTTGAGGGATTTTCTCTGCGTCCTCCAGTTTTTCTCCCACTGCAAAACCATAACTTCTAAATTTCAATTCAATCTGTGAGTTAGCCATGCCCTGACTTTGACTGATCAATGCAGAGGTTTGATAAAATTAAAAGTAACTTCTACCATGTGCTCCATTAATTTAGAGCCTGAGAATTAACTCACCTAGTAAAGAACCAATTGTGATATCTGAAAGAAAAGAAAAAAACTTATTACTAAGTACAAGAACAAACAAAGAACAAGTAAAGGATTTCCCATATATTCAGATATCTCAGTAATTTGATATAAACACTATGATCATGATATTTGTAGAGCACTTGAAAAGCAAGAGAAACTGTGATCTAGCTTCATCTTGTGTTCTACAGCATCCAGCAATAGTCCCCTTCACAGTTCCCTGCATCATCATGAAAGGTAGCTGTGCCTTTGCATTGAAGCGAGACGAATGGTGAGTTTGCAATGATAGAGACCTATGAATAATTGTCCAAAGTGTTAAAAAAAGGTCTCTATCATTGCTAGGTCAATTCATGTCTGACTTCAATGCAAAGGCACAGTGGCTATACTTTTGATGAAGATGGTACAGGGAACTGTGAAGGGGATGGGACTATCGTTTAATATATCACAGTACAGGGACATGTGTGTAGTTTATAAACATGGTTAGATAAATGTAAACTGTAGATGCAATCATTACCTTGCCAGTGGTGTTTATAATCTGAATATCTTGTCAATGCTATTGCTAATGCACTGAGAAATGGTGTGAGAGAAACACACAGCCTCCATCCTTGACCTCTGCCTTGACCATGAAAACAATGAAGCTTACCACATAAATATAATGACAAGTAGGCCAGCCCACTGAAAGCCCCTGAAGAGAAGGAAATAAATTATTAGTAAGAGAACATTGTGTGGAGGTGTGAAGATATAAGGTTAATCTTTGAGTGGTGAAATATTTTTTAACACGAGAAAGATAAACTTCATATCTTCAAGCCAAAGTGATGCATCCACAAACAAAATTGCCACTTTGACTGATCTTAGCTTGTTGCAACCAACATTTAAGTGACCTGGAAAACATTGAAAGTGTCATGTCAAGAACGTCAGTTGATGCACTTTGAACGGCACCAAGGACAACAGGCTGGGGATAAATCCTTTGCAAAATTTGCTTGCATTTTTTCCCTAGCATCACTGTCCTCGATGCTTGTTGATTTAATTTTAAAAAGGTGCCTAATATTCTAGAAAATGACATGCATTGCTCTGAAATGGAAATAAACAGTAGTACACAGATCTCTTTGACCGCCAACCGGTTGGCTCAGTTAGTTGAGCATCAGACTATCCTGCAGGAGGTCATAGGTTCAAGCCCTGGCTGGACCAACACTCAGGGTCTTAAAATAACTGAGGAGAAGGTGCTGCCTTTGTAATTACATCTGCAAATGGTTAGACCTTCACATGGCTTGGATGGTCCCATAAATGGCAGTCCCGTCCCATTCAACTTAAGAGACGTTAAAAGAGGACCAGAGGTTTGTCAGCTGAATAACTGTTGCATGCTACCCTCTATAAAAAATTTTTTTTTTTTTTAAGAATTGTAACTAACATGAGGAGTGTCCACTTGGGAAGCTCTTCCTTCCCTCTAGAATAACATCTGGGTCACCATCACACTTTAAGTCTTTGGTTGGTAATCCATTAGGATAGCATCGCCAGAAATAATCTGGTCTTGGTCTGGAAAAATGAAGATAAGAACAAAAGTTACAACAATGATGCTGTAACATTGAAATGGCTTCCCATAAGAATGGTTATCGTATGAGTGGGAAACATACAGCCTGAATTACATGACTGTACTTAATATACCAAATACATGGTATGACATGCCGTAATTAACAGAGAAATGAGTTCCCATAAGAATGGTTATTGTATGAGTGGGAAACATATGGGAATTACTATGTACTTATTGACTGAGTGGGAGGTCCGAACGGGAAAATATTTGGCTCGAGGTCCTGAAGTACGGAATGAGCGCAGCGAGTTCCGTGCCAAGGACCGAGAGCCAAATATTTTCCCGTTCGGACCGACCTTAACTCAGTCAATAAGCATTTTATCATATGACCACATATAAAAAATCGATTTCAAAGCGTTTTTAATAAATGCGAATCAAAATGCATAGTTTTTACATGATTGACGGCAGCGAGTCCGAACGGCAAGTCCGAACGGGAAATTATTACACTTTTCGGAAAAGCGTACTTTGTTTGCTGACGACATTTTCCCCAAAGGTTTTTTTTAGAATCACGCGTACAGTGAAATACGGTCATATGATAAATGTACTTATTACCACATACACGGTACAACATGCTGTAACACTGAAATGGCTTCATATAAGAATGGTTTGCATTCAATGTGTATCATTTTCCACTAAATACAGTATGAAATCTATGGTGAATTGGAAAATACCACATTAATCTAAATGAGATTATAGGAAAGGGACGTAATTCACTCAACGTTAGAGGTACATGTACCAGTATTGTCATACAACGTACCTCCCAACCATGATCTTTGTAGTGTTTGTTATTACTCCATTGAGTGCCAAGCTTAAAGATAGACCTTGAAAAAAAGTTACAATATCACACCTTAATAATGCAATTATCTTCAGCAGTACACATAGATTATCGTTTTTATTAACAAGTTTTCAGACCATATCACAAATGAGTGAGTCCATGCAGGCAAGCACTACAAATGACGTTAACTTTGCATGATGGCGTCATTTTACCACCACTACCAGAATGCTTTGTGAATTTTCTTTCTTATTCAAATTTGTATTTCCTCATGAGAATAGTAAGACAATTGGTGCTAATGAACTGAACAACAGAAAGTATGAAGGGATTGTGGTAGTAGAGGTTAATGATCCCATCCCATTATGCAAATGTTAGTACTAATCATATTGTTTCTGAGGCTCAAACTTAAGTAGCCTGTACAGTACAAGTCTAGATAATTCTAAACTAAATATTCGATCATCCCTCACCTAATAATGCTTCTCTGGCATCCACTTTGTCCTTTCTCAGTGTTGTTAGCACACATATTATAATGGTAGGTAGAATTATAGCAATACTCTTGAAAAAACATGAATTAGAAAATAATTTAAATCAATTTAAAATAATTGTTATAAATCTTGCATTTTGATTGGTTAGGAATATATGCTTTGTGAGGAGTGGGACATTGGGGGGTCTTGAACACTGCAACAATGCAAAAAAAATCTGGAATCACTGTATCACGTACCTCACGAAAAATCAAATAACACTGACACCGCAAAGGTCAAAAAGTTCAAATACTTTGACATTTACAGTATCTTGAACAGGACACCGCAACACCACAATCAATCAGATTGTTACACCGGACACCGTGCATTTAATAACGTAAACACTGTACATCGCAAAGTTTGAGGTCACAGCAATACCACAAAAATAATTCGAAAAATTAAATGCATCACCACGCGAAAAAACCAATGCCCCCCTCTATGACTTCATGAGCACACAGACTGCATTTTTATTTTTTATTTCATCTTTCAAGTCTAAAACTAGACGCTCCTGGAGCGTTCACTGGGTTGCCTGTGCGAGAGCTCCCCCACTTACCAATCCTATATACTCTATTATTTCTTACCAAAATTTTCCTTTTGGGTTCAAAGTCCCCCTTTATTAAAAACATTTTAAATTCTAGTAAGACATTAGTGTTGCGTTACTGACTTGTCAATGCATATTATATTTCTACTTGACCTACTAGAGTACCTTTCAAGACTAGCTGATGAAATAAACATATCTATTTCAGTATCGAAACTGTTCGCTGCAAAACAAACTTTTTATCAATGTAAATACTCTTAGCCAAAATGTGTTTAACTGGTCATTTGTTTTTCCCTCAGTTTTTGTTTTCTGTATTTTCATAAATGAAAATATTCAACAAGGAGTCTTGGCAGTTCGCTTTCTTGTAGATCACTATCAGCTCGTCTGACTTCTACAAGTTCTTGGAGTCAGCTTTCATCAAAGCTTTGTTTGTCACTCGTTTTGTAGTTTGTCTCTCGTTCTGTAGTTTGTCTCAGTATATTTTTTTGTATCTGAGATCTGGTAAGATCTAGTTTGATCATAGCTAGGTAGTTTATAGATCATCTTAGTCTATTTTGACTAGTTTGTCTAGTTCTACGATTCTCATACCGTAGTTTGCTCATAGATTCTCAGACTTCTCTCTTTGAGTATGTGGACCAACCCGTTCCAAAATCGCTCAATAACATCTTTTAGTGTGTGTCTACCACGTACGGCGTGTGTGTTTGTAAGTAGTTTAAGCGTAGCGTTAAAAAACGTAAAGACAATAGTACGCAGCATGCCTATAGACAAAATAGTACTTCACGAAGACTGAAACGAATGAATTTATAGTGACACAACACTAAAAGCTATAAATACATCATCCTCGATGTCGTGTGGCAACTTCATTGGACATTGGACATTGTTTACAAGTTCTCGACCAATCATGACGTGTGAAATTATGGTCTACCTGACGCCCGAAAAACGGATCTCATTTTAAGACTGGTTTGCTACCATAGCAACCCAGTAATTACAGTATATGTGATCATTGACAAAAATATAAAATAAACTACTTACAAACATTGCAAGGGTGGGTACAGTATCTTCGGATCTTGGATTCTTGTACAGCCACATTTCTTCATCATGAATGACTCGTATAAATGGCCTAGCGTCTTCAAGTATCCTGAAAATTTTTGATACAAAACAATTCCAAATTATGAAAAAATCCTGGGTATGCCCCTGGAGAACCAACAAGCAAGTCTACTCGCATACAACACCAAGTCTGGCAGGACTCCAACATGGGTGAGAGATGAGCGCGCTCTCTAGGCCACCCGTGCTTCCCCAGAGATAAGGTTCAGGACAAAATTTAGAGAGGAGCTCTATTTTGGACCACTCTTTTGACCTTGTCTCTAGTTAATATAAAATATTTAAAAATTTCTAAAAACTCTATTTAGAACTATACCAACCTCCGTAACTGCATGATAATAAAAGCTTTTAAATTATAATACATTCATATTTTCTAAAATAATGTAAGTAAAAATTAAAATTAGTTCGACTATTTTTTCTTTCTTTCTTTTTAATATATTAAACGTTTATTTTCAAATTAATAAGAGAACACTGAGAAAATTTCAATGAAGGCGAAAATCATAAAATGTCGTCCAAATATTGGGAAATTCAACGTATTACATTGTACAGTAAATACACACTTTAATGAGCAAAAATAGTTTAAAACTTTTTAATTTCTTGGTTAAAAAAAGTTAATAGACGAGAATTAAGCTGCTTAAACTATAATATCATATAAATATTAATTTATATTGGATTTAATGGATTCAGTTTCTTAGAAACTAGAAAACTTCGAGTATACGCGTCACGTTGACTAACTAAAGTTAAACTTCAATAACTGTACCGTGAAAATTCATTTTTCACGATAAAAACTATGAAATTAATTCTAAATAAGAATAGAACTTATAAAAAGATAGGAGTACTTACAGAAATATTATAAATAAAACCACACGAACGGCTATTTCCACGATTAAATTTATACAATTGCCTCTTAACTTGACGTTGCAGCCGGCCATTTTGAAATTCTTATAAGACTTCTTGACCCACTCCTCCCTGAGAAACATATTGTTTTGTCTACCCTCCCCTCCCCTCCACTGTTAATATAAATTTTCAACACTTTTTGCTGAAAAACGATTTTTTTATCAATTATGACATAAGAAATGTTTTAAAAATGTATTATAAGCACAATTCACCAGAAACGCTGGTAATAAAAACTGGATTTTATTTATTTTTTAATCTAAAATATTAAAATAGTTTGTTCTCTTTACCCTCCCCTCCCTAAAGTTCAAAAATTGTTTGCATTTCTTATCTTCCAAAAATTCTAAAAGAAATTTGAATAAGATTGCAATAAGGTTTTTGGCAAGAAAAATAAATAAGTAAAAAATAAAATAAAATAAAAACTTACAGTAAAAATATGTTTTTATAGATTTTTTGGTCGAGCATGTGTTAATGGTAATGTCCGCTGATCAAAATTCGCAGTCGCAGCGGTTATTTGAACATCTGTGATTGGTCGATTAATGTCACGTGTCATTACCTTCACTGCCCATTTCTAGGAGTACAAGTTGTAGTTCTTCATGGTAGCCTCACAAAAAATACCATAAATTCACTCTTATCTTCCCAAAATGGACCAATTCGACGTGATTGCTAATCAACCGATAGTCATAGATAATGTAAGTAACGAAATTATCGCAATCAGAAGCCAAATAACCTTATATTTTGCTCTGTCAACATGGCTGACTTTTGGTCTCTCATACAACAGCTCTGCATCTAAACTACTCAAAAATTTACTCCATATTTCGTTTATACTTTTCTCTCAAATATATTTTCTAACTATCTTATTTTAATTCTCAGGGATCTGGCGTTATAAAAGCTGGTTTTGCCGGTGATCAAGTTCCAAAATACCACTTTGCTAACTAGTAAGTTAACTTATACTTGGGCAAAATATTCCCAATTTTTATAATTATCGCCCCAGTAAGCCAAATTTTCTTATGTATTTTACACTTAACTTTGCATTATTTCTCCCCCTGATTCCTTAGATTTTTAGTATAAATGCTAACCTTATTATAATTCTGATTATTTTAGATTTTCTATTTGCATCACTTGATATATTTTTGCTTTGGTCATTGAGGCCAATATTAGTCATTGATTCTTGATTACTCTCTAAATCACCGTCTGTTAGTTTCCATTCTGAATTTTAATGAAAATTTTTCTGAAGGATTTGGTTGCCCTGGTTTTGAAAAATAATTTTTCAATTCTATGACTCTAAAATAAATTTTATCCAAATAATTAATTTTTCTGATATTGTAGCTTTTTTCAATTTTAATGACTTCAGTAGAGTGTGGAAATTGTTTTGAAATGGTTTGAGATTAATCCTGTTAAAAGGTGCAATTCTATTGTTATTTGTCTAATGATATCTTCTCTGTTTTGTAACTTTCGTAGCCCTCTATATTTTCTATAACTTCGATGATTCATAATATTAAAATATTAATTCCCCCAAACTTATGTCTCTCGTTTTCAAAATTATTTTCACTTGAATAAATGCTCTTAAAGCCTTGAGTATTATTTTGTTATGAACTATAAATGCATTATCCCTTCAAATTGTAATTTCTTGATACTTAATATATGTGAAGATTATCTTACCGTAGACAAGTAGATCAAGTGCACTAATTGACCTAAGAGAGTGACACAATTTTATCGATTTTATCAAACCCTGAAACAACCTCTGAGCTGATCTAAGTCGGGGCATGGCTAACTCACAGATAGAACCCTGAAACAACCTCTAGGCTGATCTAAGTCAGGGCATGGCTAACTCACAGATCGAACCCTGTAACAACCTCTGGGCTGATCTAAGTCAGAGCAGGGCTAACTCACAGATTGAATTGGAATTTAGTATGGTGGGTTTGGTTTGCAGAGAGATA
This sequence comes from Anthopleura xanthogrammica, assembly GCA_964019055.1. Taxonomy (NCBI): domain Eukaryota; kingdom Metazoa; phylum Cnidaria; class Anthozoa; order Actiniaria; family Actiniidae; genus Anthopleura; species Anthopleura xanthogrammica. The sequence continues at coordinate 13,064,037 of OZ025214.1, read as the reverse complement.
AAAGAAAACTGGAGAATTACCTTCATGAGGCTAGAAGCAAGTGCAAAGCTGCCATATTGCACCACCATTGAATCCTTAAATTCTCTTTACATGTGACGCTCCAGGAATCCAATCTGAGATCTCAGAGCTGAGATACAAGTGTACTACCAGTACACCAACCATGTTCCCTATTAGTAAAAATATATTATAATTATTGCCTTCAAAAATACATTTCATGACAAAATTCCTATTTTGCAATGTTATCACTAACTTGATAATATTATTTTAATGACAGTGTTGGTAGACCAAAACATGTTCGTGTCATGGCTGGGGCTCTGGAAGGAGATATATTTATTGGACCAAAAGCCGAGGTCAGTAAACCACAAAAAAAGATTTTTCACATGCAATGTTAACAAATTTTGTTGTGGTTTTTTTTTTGAGTTCAAATGCCATTGTATTGAATTTCATTTTCATGGTTGTCTCCAGGAACACAGAGGATTACTGAATATAAGATATCCAATGGAGGTAATAAAGGCTATCTGTGACTTCAATAGTGTATTTAAATTATGCATTTTATATTTTTAGAGCAAATTTTGTATAAGGGCTAAAAATAAGTCCGCCAGGAGAAAATGTGTGGCCAAAATTGGCACTTATCTTGCAGCCAAACACCTCTTAGGCCAGTCTTCTTGTCCACATTGTTTGGTCAGATGATAATCATGCCATCAAAATGTCTGTCCATTGTCAAGCAGCCATTATTTTTAGCCCACGTATGACAATTAAAAAGTCATCATTCTGATCTGCTGTTTCATGATAGCACAATGTTTTCATTGGTTGATATGCACTTCTATGCACTGTGATTGGTTCAAAGATGCCTTCACTTCATTACCATGACAGTAATGTGTGCCTTGCCATTTCACAGTGATGTAAAATTTGCCTGTTTATAGAAGGTATATAGTTAACTTTTCAGGTAATTTTACAACAAAGTTTCTTTCTTTTAGCATGGTGTTGTTAGAGATTGGAATGACATGGAAAGAATTTGGCAGGTATGAGCAGTACATGGAAAAAGATATATATATGATGAATGTAAATCTATATCAGGGACTGGTCATAAAGTAAAGGGGGTTGGGCCGGCAAAAACAGGGGGTGGGCCACATAAGTTTGAGCTCCTTGAAAGGGGTGGGCTATCTATAAAATAGAACATCTAAGATCTACAGTGTAACATCTATGCAATTTTGCTTCAAAACTGGGGGTGGGTTATCACTTTCAATTCTAGTTTTGCCAGCCCACTTTACTTTATGACCAGTCCCTAACTGTTCCATTTTTTCCTATCCCACTTTGCACATCCAATCATCCACTCATTTGCCCATCAACCATGAATCCCTACTTCTATCCATTCCTTCCTCTGTCCCTCCATCCCTTCTTCCATCCATCCATTTATCTCTCCTTCCATCCACCCATCCCTCCCTCCTTCCATCTACCATCCATCCCATCCATCCCATTCATCCATTTATCCCTCCATCTCAATCCCTCCATCCATTCATCCCTCCATTCATCCATCTAAAGTTATATCCTAACAAGTTTTTCACCCAATGCTTTCTGTTTTTCAGTATATTTATTCGAAAGATCAATTACAAACCTTTTCAGAAGAGGTAAATATGAATATCACATATGCCATTGTTAATATTAACTTGATCATATAATATTATAATATTATTATAATCAATAGAATTTACTTGTATTAAGTTCTCAGGTTCTAATCACTGAAGTAAATTCTGAAAGGTTTCTGTTTATTTTTGCAGCATCCTGTCCTTCTTACAGAAGCTCCTTTGAACCCAAGAAGAAACAGAGAAAAAGCAGCTGAGGTATGGGCTGAAACATCTGAAAAAATCATATCTCAAAAATCTTGCTGAAATAAATTTGAGGAGCAAGGACGAAATCACTGGCCTGAATGCCTGTTAAAATTATCAATTGAACCATAAGTTAATATTTTTAAAAATATTAATCTTTGAAGATAAATCATTATCTTGCATGCATGTGTATAGTATGATTAACCTCAAGTGATGAATATGTGTTCCTATTTGTATTTGCAGATATTTTTTGAAACATTCAATGTTCCAGCACTTTTCATTTCAATGCAAGCTGTGCTTAGTCTGTAAGTAGTTTTGACTGTTACTTTAAATTACAGCTATTGACCCAGGGGACTTTCAGCAGAAGATGTAGTTCCCATCTCCCAAACCTTGGCTTATCAAAGTCAGGGCATGGCTAACTCACAGATTGAATTGGAATTTAGCATGTTGGGTTTTGTGGATGGAGGAAACCAGAAAATCCAGAGAGAAACCCTTGAATCAAGGAAGAGCTCCTTACTGTACATAACAAACTCTACTCACATGTGATGACGAGTCTGAGATGACCCCAGGATGCGAGCATACTCTGCCGCTACACCACCCTAGCTTGATTTTAACGAGTCACCCAGTCAATACGAATGACGATTGATGAAAGTACAGTTCCTCTTTTTGCCACATAGTAAACTGGTTGTGTTTTTGTTGTTGTGCCTCAAATATTCTTTAAAAACTCTCCAACTTCTTTTTCCCAGGTACGCAACAGGTAGAACAACAGGAGTGGTACTAGATGCTGGAGATGGCGTCACTCACTCTGTTCCAATTTATGAAGGCTTTGCTATGCCACATTCTATCATGAGAACTGACATTGCAGGAAGGTAAATTCATTGATGTTAACTTCTCAAACAGATTTGAAGTTGTTCCCTTACTTTGCTATCAGCATTTTATAATCTTTTGCTTAAATGAAGCTAAAAGGTGCAGTAATATGGGCTACAAAGTCTCTTGGTATTGATGCATTGATGTTCCTTAATCACTGATATTGCTCACAACAATATCTCAGACTGCATCATTATATCCATGGGCAAACGAATTTGTAATCAAGGAATACAGCATTATTTTGCAAAATTAAAAAAGGTCTATATAATGTCTTATACCCAGTACAGTAGCTGTTTGTAGCCTTGTGCTTTTGTATTGCTTTTCAAATCTAAATGCTAACAGAGATTATAATTATGATGTATTCTGTAGAGATGTATCCAGATATTTACGATTGCTACTACGAAAAGAAGGCCACAATTTTCATTCTTCATCAGAGTTTGAAATTGTTAGGACCATAAAAGAGGTAAAAGATTAATTAGTTATAGATTCAGTTTTTTTAGACACACAAAAAAAAACAAGAAAATATATTTTATTTCCCTTGTTGCAGCCTCGATCGCTCTGAGCTGATAAAAGTTAGGTTAAGTTAAGCAACAGCAAAGTCTGTTACACAATTCAACTTAGAGAAGTGTGTCAAAAAATGTAGGCATAACATTCCTTGATTTTTAACCCCTCCTAACTTGATATAAACAGGAAAAAGTGTTTGTAGATATATATTTTCTTATGATTAAATTTATTGATTTATTAGGATGCCTGTTATCTTGCTCTGAATCCACAAAAAGAGGTGAGAATTCTGCTTATGTTAACCAAGAATGAAACTGATTGATAAATATCTTACCAGTACTTCACAGAAATGTCTTTTGGCACAAGTTATTTTGCACAAAAATGACCAGCCTTACATTTGTGCAAAAAGGTCATTTATGTGCAAAACAACTTGTGTGAAATGACCAGGTACCAATACTACAGTATAAGCATTTCTTTTTTTTTTAGATATTTATAATAATTGTGTTGATGGTTTTTTGTACCTTACAGGAATCACTAGAAGGTGAAAGAAGACAGTATGCCCTACCAGACGGTAGTCAAATAGAGGTATGGTATGGTATGAGAATTGTAGATGTACAGTATATCAACTGAAGAAGAAGCAAATGAAGTAATGTTCTGAAACCTTAGTTCTTACTTAGTATTCAATTGTGTTATAGATTGGTCCAGCAAGATTCAGAGCACCAGAAATTCTCTTCCGACCAGACTTAATTGGTGATGAAAGTGAGGGAATTCATGAGGTAAGACAATCTATAGAGGATGCATGTTCTTCATCATGGACCATTGAATCACATACTTTAGATACTACCTTAAGCAATGCATCTCAGGATAATAGTCCCCTTCACAGTTCCCTGCACCATCTTGAAAGGTAGCTGTGCCTTTGCATCAAAGCAAGATGAACGGTGACCTTGCAATGATAGAGACCTTTTTTTAACACCTTGGACAATTATTCATGTCTCTAACATTGGAAGCTCACCATTCGTCTTGCTTCGATGCAAAGGCATGGCTACCTTTTATGATGGTCCAGGGTACTGTGAAGGGTGCTATTCACTGATCTGTTTGTAATATAAGAGCTATCAATACATTTATAGCACCCACAACAATGCTTGGGAACCAAACTTTTGACCCAAAATTTAACCAGTTATGCAAGTCTTGACTAGCATATAGTAATAGTTCCAATAAAGCTTTCCTGAATTCACTTGTCTGACCACATTAACTAATGATTTTTTGGAAAAATTTTGATTTTTATAAATTTTCTATCAATTCTTATTTTTAGGTGTTAAGCTTTGCTATTCAAAGATCGGACATGGACCTCAGACGAGTGTTGTACTCAAACATAGTACTATCTGGTGGATCAACATTGTTTAAAGGTTATTAATACTGCAGTTATAGGGAATGAAAATTAAAGCCTGGTTCACACTAGTGTGTTGTGATCGGTTAAGCAACATATACGTAGACTCAGTACCATACTACTCATTAACAGTGCTTGTCTTTTTTCACACCTAAGTGATAAATGCGATACTGAGTTGCCTATGTTGCTCACACTCAATTACAACTTTATTGTGAACCACCCTTAATACAGATCCAATTCGAATTTAGTATGGTAGGTTTTGCGGAAAGAGTAAGACCAAATACCCCAGATTGAATCAAATGTTCATGAATTGGACTTATTTTGTAGGTTTTGGAGATCGTCTTCTCAGTGAAGTTAAAAAGCTGGCACCAAAAGATATTAAGATCAGGGTAAGCTTTTTAATGCCAATAAATAAAATTAACGATATTGAAATAGATCAGTGGGAAAAAACATGAAATGTTGAAGTGTTGTGATTTGTTTTAATTTTTGCCTTGTTCTTCTAGATTTCAGCTCCACAAGAGAGATTATATTCTACATGGATAGGGTAGGTAGAACTTTGCACTATTACCGGTAATCATATGACTTGTATGGTCCTGCTTGTGCACTCTCATAAAACCATTGGAAAAAGTCGCATGATGGGGGGGGGGGGGGCAGACAGGTTGCTGTGGGTGGGGACTGACGGCAGTGAAGGCATGACATTGACCTTGGGCCAAATATTTTCCAGTCAATAAACCAGTAATACTACTTAGAGAGGGTGACAGTGATGTGACAGTTACCAGCTTGGGATAGCTTATTTTGCAGCTTAGATTCAATCCATTTTGATTTTTCAATTTTCTGTCTTGTTTCAGAGGTTCTATTCTAGCATCCCTTGACACTTTCAAGAAAATGTGGGTTTCAAAGAAGGAATACGAAGAGGAAGGCGGCAGAGCAATCCATAGAAAAACATTCTAATGTAGATTATAAAACCATTAACCATTAGCTATAAGAAATAGAAGTACTTTACAAGCCAAGCTCCAAATCAATGATAAACTTACCAGATGTTCAGCATCTTGAGAAGATGAGTACAGCATACATATAGCCCATGCTTTTTTGTCATAATTTGCTAAGTTTCAATCAGCTGACTGAATTTCATATTACCAGCCTACAATGACAGGCAGACACTGCCAGTCATGTGCTATCAACCAAAGAGTATTCTATTGCTTGGTATTAATCAGCTGAATGAATCTTATTACCTACAATGACAGGCAGACACTGCCAGTCATGTGCTATCAACCAGAGTATTCTATTGCTTGGTATTAATCAGGTGAATGAATCTCATTACCAGCCTACAATGACAGGCAGACACTGCCAGTCATGTGCTATCAACCAGAGAGTATTCTATTGCTTGGTATGAATTCTCTAAATGTATTAATCTTACTATCAGCCTACAATGACAGGCAAACACTGGACTAATCCATCGTGTGCTATCAATCAGAGAGTATTCTATTGCTTGGTATCAATCAGCTGAATGAATCTCATTACCAGCCTCACATTTGCCATTATTATTCTAAAATGACAAACACTGCCCATCCTGTGTTCTTACTCCATAGGAGCTATGCTTGTAAAAGTTCAGATAATGTACCCAATATAGAAAAATATCATCTCCGGGGAAAGGATTAGGGCAAGGACTATGCTTCACACATTTTGCAGGGATTCTTCAGTGTCAGGGCATGTCTTGTTGTTGCAGTTTTTAACTAAGGGCAGGAGGGGGTGTAAAATTGCTGTGGCCAACTTCAATTGCACTATGAAAATGAAGTGAAAATTATGAATTATAAGAATGTATGAATAGAACCTTTGCTAAAATGGCAGCTGAAAATTCAAACGAGTTGAAATTGAAAACTTGTACCAGCACTAGAAAGAGCACCTATCTTTATTTTAGTAACTCTACGAAGATTCATGTCAGGTGTCTAGTTTCAACCATTAAAAATATTTAGACTTGTCATTCAAGTTTCATTTCATTTTCAGCTCCCTAAACACAGGTGCAGGGCACGGCTTTGGCAGGGAGGGAGGGCTAACCACTCTAATTTTGGGGAAGGCGTATGCAATGCCAAGACATGTCTTGTTACACTTTCTACAAATTTCAGGAGCTAGAAGTTCTACCATCATCCTATTCCAATACCTTTGTAACCTGCAATTTCTCCTCTGTAACCAAAAAACTGACAGAAGTTTAAACTAGTGCTGTATGAGTATTATATAAAGTAGAAAATGTTATTTAAAGTATTTGATGACAGTAATATTTGATTGTTAGAGGTATTCTTGACGTGGTTTACAAAGCCTTTCTTTTTATAATTGTACTAAATGGAAAATTCACTGTAACTACTGTGTTTGACTGGGTTAAAAAACAAAAGGAGAAATTTCTTTATCGAGTAAGCCCAACTTGAAAACTATGTCTTTTTGTTAAGATAAAATCAGTGAGACTTTGATATTGTAATTTCACTGAAATGGAATAAAACAATGGGTGAAATATATTAAAAATTTCTGGTATGTTTTGCTGTGACATTCTCCTGCATGTTAAATAGGTATTTTAGGTTAATTTTTTTCCATTTAAAAGTGATCAAATGTGGACCTCTTGTTTAGTAGGCAGCACACTAACCAATCGGAGAGACTTGCTTCTTGAAACAAGTGTGTGAGGTCACTGAGGATCAAACTATGGACCTCTTGCTTAGCAGGCAACACACTAACCAACCAAGCCACGCTTGCTCTTTAAAACAAGTGTGCGAGGTCCCTGAGGATCAAACTATGGACCTCTTGCTTAACAGGCGACACACTAACCAACCAACCCACACTTGCTCCTTAAAACAAGTGTGGAAGGTCACTGAGGATCAAACTATGGACCTCTTGCTTAGCAGGCAACACACTAACCAACCAAGCCACACTTGCTCTTTAAAACAAGTGTATGAGATCAATGAGGATCAAACTATGGACCTCTTGCTTAGCAGGCGACACACTAACCAACCAAGCCATGCTTGCTCTTTAAAACTAGTGAGTGAGGTCCCTGAGGATCAAACTATGGACCTCTTGCTTAGCAGGCAGCACACTAACAAACCAATAAAATCCCAATTCATATAATCAACTACATTACTAACTACCATGCACCCAAGGTCAAAATTTTAATTATAACAAAGTATTAATTTTTGTAGCATTTTCAATACTGTTCTGACATCATAAGCACCACGAGAGAAGACCACCCTGTAAATGGATGGGAGCCTTTACCATGCCCCGTCTCATCATCATATTGTTCCCATATAAAACCTGATGTCTGATACTGTGTAAAAATATTAGATATAAGGTTGTGTCTTAGTTCAGAGTATAATGATCTAGCCTTATCTTGGAAAGGGCCTTCGGTGTGGCTGTAATGATACAGAGCCCTGACAGACAAGTAGTTAATGTTGATCCAGATAGATCCTCTCCAGTATGGGCCATCATGCTCCGTGTTGTATTTCTTGTAGAAGGGATCACTCTTTGAAAGGGAGCGAAGACCATAGTCCGTCCACAGAAGATCTGGATTCCTTAAATCTGTTAAGATTTGGTCCAATTTTTGGGAATCTGGTTGTAGGATTTGAAGTAGAAATGGAAAAAGACTGACGTATCCAAAGCAGTTGACAAATCTTTGAACAGGTCCTGCACGAGATGTGACTACTCGAACAAGGCGTGTGGGACCCCCAGGTTGGCTTGAGCGATGTGCTAGTTTAACTAGCTTTGTGTGGTTGCCAAAATCACTGTACATCTGGGCTTTTGGCGACCAATGGTAGTGATCTAAGAGGGTTGCATCTGAGAGGTATGCATTTGTAGAATGATACGGCCTTGGATCTTTTCCTACTGCCTTGGCAATGTCGGCCATCAAACCTGCAGCAAATGAAATCCAGCATCGTAAATCAACATGCCTTTCATCATCAGTGGGGTGAGACGCTCTGGGGTAGTCATCAAGTCCTGATGTTAGAGTCTTAGGGTTGAGTTCCCGGTCCGTTTTGCCATCTCTTCCATGCCAACGGTATGTAGAGGGAAGGCGGCCGAGTTGTGTAGTGTTGAACCAATGAAACCATGCCTTTAGTCGAGGAAATATCTTAACAAGATACTTCTTATCCAACACACCTTTGTCGATCATAGATTTAATAGGAAGAATAAGAGTTGGAGGGTTGGCATTTTCATTATGTTGAGTCACAAATTCATCTGGAACTTTAGTGCGAGCCTCATCTCCAAGGATCTGCTCTCTAGGAATCCATCCTTCAATATTCATCAGGTCAAGCCAATGTCCAATGATATCCATACTGATATCTTTGTCCCACTGACTTATCAATAGCTGATGAAACCCTTCGTCCCATAAAAAACCCCGCGGGAAAAATGGTCTTGATGGTACTGCAGTATAAAGAGCACTTTCCCAATACTCTACCGGTTTCTTGAAATATCTAGAAACTACACGAGACTTTCCGTAAAAGTATCCTATCCCACCGACCATGTTACTCAGAGCAGCTTGTGCAAACTCTTGTTCTTCTTTCCCGAAGTTCTTGGACTTCAAAGGGAATCTTTCTTCAAACTTTTTATCAAAAGAATCCGAAAATTTCTTAAAGGCATCTGAGAAAATGTTCCCCCAAAGTCTTTGAGTTCTTGAGGTGAAACTTGCTGATTCAAACACAACGTCCATTTCAAATGGAAGTTGGAGAGTCCATTGCTGTACGTATAAGTTGGTTGGTAGTTCTCGTTGGTTTTCATCACGTTTGGGAAGAATTCCTTGAAGGCCAATTAGCCTCGTATCTTTCTTTATCTTGTTGTACCCTAAGCTTTGCATGACAACTTCTTTTATGGAGTGAATATTTGGAGTATGAGTAGCGAGAAAGTTGGAGAGTACTACCTTATTGGTTGGCTTGGGAAACAGTATTTTGAATTTGCCGAGTTCTGGGGATTCTCCTCGAAGCTCTGTGAGAGAGTTTCTTCCCCAGGATGGTTTGAGCTGCATGGCATCTTCGTGTGTTGTGTAGAATAATACTGAAACAAGTTGGTTTGGATTTCCCTATGGAAAAAACATCGTTGATGAGAATGATTTGGTGGTTTCACAAGGGCAGAAGAGAGAAGAGAAAGAAAAGGAAGAAAGGAAGAAAAAATAATTAACTAAGAATGGAAAGAAAATATAAGCAATGAAGGAAAAAGTAAAAGATGAAAGAAAGGAGTGAAATGAAGAATAGATAGAATGAATGAATGGATGGATGAATTGATGGATGGATGAATTGATGGATGAATGGATGGATAGATGGATGGATGGATGGATGGATGGATGGATGGATGGATGGATGGATGGATGGATGGATGGATGGATGGATGGATGGATGGATGGATGGATGGATGGATGGATGGATGGATGGATGGATGGATGGATGGATGGATGGATGGATGGATGGATGGATGGATGGATGGATGGATGGATGGATGGATGGATGGATGGATGGATGGATGGATGGATGGATGGATGGATGGATGGATGGATGGATGGATGGATGGATGGATGGATGGATGGATGGATGGATGGATGGATGGATGGATGGATGGATGGATGGATGGATGGATGGATGGATGGATGGATGGATGGATGGATGGATGGATGGATGGATGGATGGATGGATGGATGGATGGATGGATGGATGGATGGATGGATGGATGGATGGATGGATGGATGGATGGATGGATGGATGGATGGATGGATGGATGGATGGATGGATGGATGGATGGATGGATGGATGGATGGATGGATGGATGGATGGATGGATGGATGGATGGATGGATGGATGGATGGATGAGTGAAGGAATGAACAAACGGACAAATGAATGAATAAAAGAAAGAAAAGAAAAATTTAAAAAGAGAAAAGGGTAAAGAAAAAGAAAGAAAGAAAGGAGTGAAAGAAATAGAAAAGAAATGAGGGAACGAAGGAAGAGTAAGAAAGGAAATAAGGAAGGAAAAAGAAATTAAGAATTGATAAACTGTACATGAGCTCAGTGAGACAAGAGGTGAGACATGGATGACTGTCATATATAACATAATACTGTACCTGTTCTCTCTTTCTTCCAGAGATCCTAACAGTCCAGTCACCTCCGTGATCACCTCCCGCCTGTTTCACAAAATCTGTCGCAAGGATAAAGTCATCATCAACAATCTCCTGAGTCCCAAAGTTGACACCATCATGCTTGAGCCATCCATACTTGGACAATTTGTCACTCTGTTCACAAGTGTGCCTGATTGACAGCTCTCCATCATGAGGGAACTGGGAGAACCACATCAGACCTGGCATTAGAGAGGCTGGACTTCTCGTCCTAGAAAATAATTCAGTATCACAGTACACTTTAGCATATTTTACATTCTAATTTGATTAAAATTACCTTAATGCATTTCGCAAGGTTGGGTTAACTCGGCCATGCTTCATTTTGGGGATGGAGTTCTTCAAATTTTATTGATATCCTGAAACAATTTCTGAGCTCATCAAAATCAGGTCATGGCTATATACCTTACGAGTAATCAAACCTCTCGGCTCATCTAAGTCAGGGATGGCCAACTCATATATCAGGGACCGTGGAGCACCCTAAAAAGTGGTGGGGCTAAGATTGGAAAATATAAGAGATTAGAATGGGAAAAAGTGGTAGGGCTAAGATTGGAAAATATAAGAGATTAGAATGGGAAAAAGTGGTAGGGCTAAGATTGGAAAATATAAGAGACTAGTATGGGAAAAAGTGGTGGGGCTAAGATTGGAAAATATAAGAGACTAGTATGGGAAAAAGTGGTGGGGCTAAGATTGGAAAATATAAGAGACTAGTATGGGAAAAAGTGGTGGGGCTAAGATTGGAAAATATAAGAGACTAGTATGGGAAAAAGTGGTGGGGCTAAGATTGGAAAATATAAGAGATTAGAATGGGAAAAAGTGGTGGGGCTATAGCACTACCACCCCTCCCCCTCTGCGATCCATGCATTTGTTATCACAGGATTGCAAAACAGCAAGGGACACCTTCTCAACACAATATTCTTTTCTTTGTTCTCTCTCTTCTTCCTTTGTTGTTCAGGGAATCGAAATATTTTTTTGAAAGCTTAGTTCTAGCTAAACCTTAGCTCTAGAGGTTCTTAATTTTTTTTAAATAACTAAAAAACTTCCCTTTATTCATTTTCGAGGAGAATCTCTTAATAAATTAATCATAAATATTGCTGTTAATAGTTTTAATTTAACAGGTGCTTGGCTAAGACACTTAAAGTTTCTCTAAATACACAACCAATCTACAGTAAAATTATTTGAATGAATACAGATGTAGCTTGTTTTAAAACAAATAAAAGAGAATAAAAGGTACTTTATGATAGATAGTAGAAGATGGGACTAATGTTGAAGAATATATCCGACTTCATCCAGCTTTTCTAATCTCTCACCTCATTCCAAAATACAGATTGGATCTGTAAGTCCCCCAAAACCTCCTTGGATCAGCCTTACTTCTATCTACCACGGGTTCTGCATCTAAAGGAGTGTATAACCGTGCTGTTCTCCTGTAATTATAGAGAGCATATCCACCATAGAATGTAGTAATACCTACAGGAACCATTATTAGAATCGCTAGAACAATAGAAGGACTAAGAAAACCTTCTTTTGAACTACGAGACGATCGAGTCTTTGGTCTTAGATCTTTGGGACGTGATGGCGGATCGGATCCATATTTCACTCGCTTACGAGCCATAGTATAGGTATTTAACCTAGTAAAAATATAGAAAAATGCTCTTATAGTTTTGCTAACTGTTCTCGGTAAATACTTCATGGAAAAATGACTATACGGCGGCCATCTTGTGAGCCTTGATATCTATGAACAGCAGCTCAAGTTTGTAATATATTCACGAAATGGTATTGGGATTCCTGTGCCTTTTCTCTCTCTCTCTCTATAGCTTTCTCTCTCCCTCCTTTTTTCTTTCTCCGTCACTCTCCAATTTTTTTATCGATATCCTGAAACAAACTCAGGCCTGATCATGTCGGGGCACGGATAACGCACGGATAGAATTCTAAAACAACCTCTGCCGAAGAAAATCTAGTTTTGAAGCGAATATCGAGTCGCTGAAAAAAATGCTCAAAATCCTGTTTGATGCCCATACTAATACTAGTAGTTATACAATGGTTTCGAGTGGCATACCGTGGAATATCCCACGAGTCACTTGTAGTTTCTAGTATACACACGAACCTTTAGGCAAGTGTGTGTACAAAGAAAAGTGACGAGTGGGATATCCACGGTATGCCACGAGAAACCATTGTATAACCATTTTATCCCACACCATAGAAAATAATATATAGATTTAGGCACTGCCTAAAAGCGGAGCTCCCATAAATAGTATATTTATTGCTAAAAACGTGACAATTGTGTGACGCGGCATAACGCTGGTTATAGCGTTACCACTTCGTTTGATTTTACCAGAATCCAGGAGGAAAAACTAAAAGAAAAACCATTATTTTAAGCCTTCAAAAGCATTACAAAACTTTTCAATTCGAAGAAAAATAATTATAGATTGTACAACATATGAATACAAGTATAGAACAAAGGATTTCATTCAGCAAATCTTAGTAATCAAAGTTGTAAGTTTTTTAGGTGGAAAGTGAACTACACTGAAAATTGTCGAAAAATATTACTGATAAGCTTAAGCTTACATTCACTTGAACTTCACATGTAAAAAGAGACATATTCATTAATGCAAGATAATAATTTTCTTTGTTAGTAAGTTGGTCTTTGAAAAGTTTTTTTTCAGATTATCGAGCGAAATATCTTACAAAAACATAAGCTTATTTATAAAGAAAAACAAGCTCATCATTTTTGCGATTGTGTAATAGTAATAGCTGGAAAAGCCCGATAAATAGCAAATATTTGGTGTGATATGTATTCCTTTTTCATATTTCATTCAACATTAAAATAAATTATCTATAAAAATGTCAAAATATTCATATGATTATGAAACTGGAATCTTGTTTTGACTTCGCGTGAGGTTCGCTGGCCGTCAAATATATTTTTTCAAAGAACCAAGTCTTTTTACTAAGTCTTAGCCTTTTTTCTTGAAATGGGATCAAAAACAAAAATTCAAAGCTTCAAATATCGCTTTTTTGGTTCACAAGTAATGAAGAAAAAGATGATAAAAATCTAGAATGCAGTCAAAAAAAAACGACAAACTATCCAAGTTTTTCTGACAATGTTTGCCGAACCAAAGTCCTTGGCTTGTCTGAGAGTTTCTCCAGCTAGTTTACACATTTCTTGTCGTTTTTTTTACGAAATATTAGTCAACATTAATGAATTTACCTTCTATGAAGTGTTTTCTACGGAGCTGAAATATTATTCTTGCAGTATAATCAGGTTTTTCTGGTCTACAGGCCACTTTTTCTCTCACTGAAGTTTCAGTCACGAAACTTCATCGTAAGATTAAGAATCTTCCCTCGCTTTCCCTCGCTAAATCTTCTTTAGCAAGTCGCTAAAGTCGAAAAATTGTTTTTGTTCACTTTAAGACAGACATGACTTCGATTAAACGTATTTTTCGCATTGCAAAAATAAGAAAAAATACTTCTTGATCCATCTTTCAGTACATTATTGCAATTTTTCTGTGCATTTGTGAGTAAGCAAAGCGCGCGGGAACCCTGTGCAAAGTGGTACACGGACGGACGTATGTATGTATGTATGTATGTATGTATGTATGTATGTACGTATGTATGTATGTATGGACAAGGTGATGACGTAATCAAGCCATGAAAAATCAACTCGATGGGTTACCATTTCTTCTTAAGTATGGTGCTCCGCTCGCGCGGGCCGAAGGCCCGCGCGGGAGCTCCGCTACAAATGCGTAGATTCAACGCGCAGTGCATGATGGGAAGGAAGAGTGAAATACCGACGAATGTACAACGGCTTTCCTGCTTTCTGGTTGGTTGTATTTTTCCATGGTGTGGGATAAATTGCATTATAAAGGGCTTCGCAGGTGCGGGAAGGATCTGAGAAGCTGAAGAAAATCCTGAATCTCTCTGACTGTACATAAGCTAGAACACTAAAGTAAAAAGTTTCATCCACTTTGAACCTCTGGTATCCTTTCCAGGTAGATAGTCTGGTGATATCATGAACGCCCAAGCTGAATACAAGCGTGTTTTTGTAACCCCCGCGACCCTTGTCTGCCATATTTCTTGCAGAGCTGGAGACCGGGAGACCTACCAGGGGGTCAGTGAGATCAAACTTCCCTCTTTTGTACCTCAGAATTACTTTTAAAAATCAATATACTATCGAAAACGGTTAAGAAAATCTAGTTTTGAAAGAAATATCGAGTGGCTGAACAAATTTTCAAAACTCATGTTTGATGCTCATACATTGCTGTATAAAGGGCTTCGCAGGTGCGGGAAGGAGAAGCTGAAGAAAATCCTGAATATCTCTGTCTGTAGATAAGCTAGAAGCTTAAAGTAAAAAGTTTCATCCACTTTGAACCTCTGGTATCCTATACAGGAAGATAGTTTGGAGTTTTCGACCAGATTAGACTCTCCGTCTGTAGAGACTGCCGTTTCCAGTCCCTCTGTGTTGATGTCGTTTGTACTCCTGACGCCAGCCCCCCAAGTAACAAAAATAAACGAATATTCATACTTGGTGGGGATGGGGAGGGTAAGAATTGATCAAAACAAATAATTTTTGAAGAGCATGAAATGAAAAAAAATGTTGAAGAATAAATACCAATAAAAAACTCCTTTGATTTTAGTTCAAGGTAAATAAGAGTTTGCATGTTTGTTTAGAAATGTAAAGTGATCCTAAATCTAAAAATAATTTTTTTTGTGAGGATGATTTTATCGAGGCTGTGCATAGAATGCAATTAATGTGGCATAGTGTCAGTCTCGTTTAAAGATCTTATGTAAAGATCAAGTTTCACGTCGACTGCTGTATTGTTTTCAGTTCATAATAAGAAATTTACAGTTTTGAATTTTGTTCATTTAATTACGACTATAATTTCCAGTGATATTACAATAGTTATAAAATCATGAAAAAGGTTAATACTTGATAAGAAAACTATTAAGCTAATCCAGCCGAGCAAGGGCAGATCCACTAGTGTCAGTAAACAATATAACTACAGGACACTTGGTTACAAGAGTCTTACGTATAACATACTCCAGTAAGTGCCCCACCCACCCATCCAGGGGCCAGTTTTGTCAAGGAAAATACAGCCAAAGAATTGAACTTCTCCTCCCCAGCAAAAATAGTGATTGTGGGAACCATAATGCTTTGTAACCAGGAATAAAACTCATCAACCTTTTGTGGGCTCTTATCTTCACCTTCCTCATTTTCCAAAAAACCAAAGATCCGATTCAAACAAGGCTTTTCATCCACATCGTGATCCTCGTCGTAGTTGTTCGTGTTGGGCAAGTGATAAAATAACTTATCTTCTTTCCATGTTCCGTCATCACTATTCTCTACTATGTATTCTTCTTGGATTTCAGGGTGAAAGTGGAAGACTTCATCCAGTATTGTCTCTGCTTCAGGAAGTTCTTCTTCATGCCAAGGAAATAAAACAACTTCAATAGCATGGTTTCCTTCATTTGCAGAACATTCATGTCCTAGACAAAAAGAAGATAAATACTATCATTGTGATATCATCGTCATTATCACCATATATGATTACAATCAATGGTATCATATCACATCATCATCATCATCACTACCAACATCAGTACATTTCTTCATAGAAGTTAAGATCAATTATAATATTATCAGTATCATTATCATCATCATCATCACCACCACCATCACCATCATCACTCTGTAACCATCACTATCATGCACCATCACCATCACCTGATCACCATCATAATCATCATTATGATCCATCATTATATTATTTTACAGTCTAGCTGTAGGTATTACCGGATTTAAGTCCAAACATTGTTATTCCTTTCTTCATGTGCGAAAGTATTTCCAGTGATCGACTTAAACCTTGTAAACTTTTCACGTCTCCTGACATTGGGTCCAGACCCGAAGGGTGGACCACATCACATTTCCATATTGATGGAAAAGGTCTCATCACATATGGGTCATCCATATTTTCATAATAGCAAGCCCTTTGAAAGAAAATATTGTCTTAATTCAGATATTAATTGTTGGTGCCTGTCTAAAGGATATAGGTGGTGATGATAATGATGATGGTGATGATGATGGTGATGATGATGATAATGATGGTGATGATAATGATAGTGTGGATGATGATGATGATGATGATAGGTGATGATGATGGTGATGATAGTGATGGTGATGATGATGATGATGGTGATGATAGGTAATGATGGTGATGATGATGATGGTGATGATGATGGTGATGATGATGATGGTGATGATGATGGTGATGATGATGGTGATGATGATGGTGATGATAGGTAATGATGGTGATGATGATGATGGTGATGATGATGGTGATGATGATGTTGATGATGGTGATGATAGGTGATGATGATGGTGATGATGATGATGATGGTGATGATGATGATGATGATGGTGATGATGGTGGTGGTGATGGTGATGATGATGATGATGGTGGTGGTGGTGATGATGGTGATGATGATGGTGACGATGGTGATGATGATGGTGACAATGATGATGTGGATAGTGATGATAATGATGATGATGAATATGGATGATAATGGTGATGAATATGATGATGATGGTGTTGATGATGGTGTGATGCTATTGGTGACAATGATGATCATAATGATGACAGTGATCTTGCTGATGATGATGATGATGACAGTGATATCAGTGATCAGGATGATATCGTGGTGATTGATGGCAATAGAATAGGATAGAAAATTTAACATTGAGTTGATGTCATTAAAACAAGTCAAACTGAAAATTCATGAATACTCTCGTGCTTATATCTCTGTTGTGTGGACTACAGACTGAGATAATATTTGCACCTATATATAATTATTATCACAACAATAGTTATATATTTCTAGATATATTCAAGTATTATCAAATTACCATTTATCAGGGTCAGACCACTCAGCAATTACTGAATCGGCATAAGTTTCAACAATATTTGTCTCCAATGTAAAATCATAGTGGTGGCATAGATGGTTAATCCAGAAAGACTTTTCAGAGAGCACTGTCTAGGGAAAACATGTAATCACTAATGTGATAATGTTTGCACACAAAAATAAATAAATTGGTATTAGTGACACTGGGGGAAGGGGGGGGGGGGGGGTTAACCGGTAAACTTGCCTAAAGTTGCACTCTGTACCACAAACATCCACCCACAAACAAACTCACCTACAAAAAAAAACATGTATACCTCACTGTAAACCCTGGAGGGAACTCAGGCGTTAATGTATCAGGTATGCTCATCCGAAGTCCATCAATTAAAAGGCCATTAAAAAGGGTGTGGCACAAGCAGTTTTTAAGCTGCAGAGAGATTGATACCTTACACTTAAAAATAAAGCGAAAAATACAAGTAATGCATGTAAAGTGATGGGATTTCCCTTTTTCAATACCCTAAAAGTATTTCTAAATTTCAATTTTAATACACTAAAAGATGCCAAATTGCTGATTTTTACCCCTAAAATATACGACAAGCATACCAGCTACTTTTACCCCTAAGTCCTCCCCCCTGGGGTTAATGAGTAGCAGATACCTTCCACAATTTGCAAACTTGCATACATCTAAGAAGATCTTTAGTGGAAAGGTGGATCATAAACGAACATAACACATCAGGATACAAATGAACTCCTGGCACAACTGCATCTGGAAAACTTGGTCTCTATAAAACAAAGCATACGATAGACCTT
Source organism: Anthopleura xanthogrammica (assembly GCA_964019055.1). Taxonomy (NCBI): domain Eukaryota; kingdom Metazoa; phylum Cnidaria; class Anthozoa; order Actiniaria; family Actiniidae; genus Anthopleura; species Anthopleura xanthogrammica. Next base: position 13,045,630 of record OZ025214.1, on the reverse strand, counting down.
AAGTTATAATCCAGAATTCAAATGATTGATCATGAAACAATTGATTCATTTTGAGGCTGGAGGGAATGAATCTATACATTTACTGTATTTCTCCAGCGACAACCTGAATTTATATAGATGTTTCATGATCTGCCCAGCAAATTCACTTCTGGGGCGGCGGAAGCAGGGTAGGGGGGGGGGGGGGGCTGGGGGCACTGGCCCCTCCAATTATTTTTTGGGGGGGACCAGGCCCCCCTCAAAATTGTGATTTGGATAAATCATTAACTATATATCATAAATATTTTTAAAGGCATTTGTATTTCATATTTTGTAACAAAAAATAATTGTAGTGCCCCCCCCCCCCCCCCCAATGATTTTCAGCTTCCGCCACCGCTGCACTTATCTAATTTACATGGATGGTGATCCATTTGAAAACTTTTGTTTTTGACAGACCATGCAACCATGCACACATACATGAGAAAACTTAATTTTGTTCCATCAAGGTTATTGGTCTATTACTGTTTGCAGAACAAAGAACAAAAACAAACAATATTTCCATTAATCAAAGACAAGTATTAAACAGGTTTTTTCACAGCCTGTATGGAAACAAGATGGACTTACATTTTCTGCTGTTGATTGAGTAGTGGCCATCACAAATGTATATTTGTATATATATATTCTTTGCTTGTGTTTCTTGGAAGATTTTCTTGAAAGTTATAAGAATGTCACTTTCTTCATTGTCATCATATATTATCAACACTTATCTTTATAATCATTTTTGTTATCATGTCATCATTATTATCATCATCATACTGTCATCATGCATCCTCAATAGACTATTTTCAAGATGCGCGAGCGCTTTCAAAAATTTTGCAGACGCAGACATGAAAATGAGGTATTTTCAGGCAAGATCACACAAACTATCAACTTTGGCCAAAAATGCCTCGAGATCATGTCTGCGCCTACAATATTTTTGAAAGCGCTCGCGCATCTTGAAAATAGTCTATTATCATTATCACTATCTTCATTGTCATCATCATCATCAATATTATCATATCATTATAACTTTGTCATTATAATCATTAACTATAATTCAAATATTACCTTGGTAATAATATAGACATACTCAAACGTACATGAAAGGGCACAATTTCTCGGTCTCGGACCGCAGCCATTCTTAGGGTCGTCACGCAACGCTTCTCTTGTGTGGACAGAAGCGTTGCGTGACTGCGGGAAGTCTCGACTGGCCGTTTATTAATATTTCAATGTACAAATTTTGACCAATAATTAAAACTTGTACTGAATTCGAGAGGTTCAGATGTATAATGTCTTAACATGGAGCCTTCAATCGATGCAATTAATGGACAAACTTCATGTGACTTTCGATTGATCCTCGATTGATGGATTCCCGATGTTCGACTGTTAATCCACGTTTATCAGAGCCTATTTTCTTACAAACTGCCTTAAAAATTATTTATAACACAAAATA